>VRYO01000038.1:394377-548466 GCA_009812075.1 Sialia sialis
GATTCTTCAGTGAAAAAGGTGCGGCTTATATTCGTGAAACTACTGTACATTTTTTGGAAGAGAAAGGCACAAAAAGGAATCACACTGTGAGAATACACACTGAATAAGACTCAAGACTTTGAGCCTGGGCAGCAATAACTTTGTGAGAAACTCTTCCAAAGGCAGTTCTAGCCTTACAACCCAGTTTATGCACATGGATGTTCAGATGTTGGAGGAGCAAAAAATACTTGCCCAGATCATTCATGACAATACATACCCTTGAACCTTTTTCTACTGCCAACTGAAATCATTCAACTGATTATCACTAATCCTGTTACTCAACAAACACGTATCAGGCCTCAAAAAGTTTAATTCTGACTTAAAAATTGGGAATAATAAAAAACAGGTAGCAGGTTCGATTTTCCAAGCCATACTTGAGTCACATTAAAATACCAACACAGCTCCCAGTGAAGCCTCTTCCTTACAAGCTCATGGGACAATGCAATGCTTCTCCAATGCATTACCTGACTCTCCAGCCCTTTTGAAGCATAAACATTCCTAAATAGTTATGAAGTTGTGGTCTGATGGTCCTCTTCTAACCTATCCTCTAAGAATCACCTTGGCAAGCCCTTCTAGTCTGTTCCAGAGCAGCTCTGCTCCTCCTCTTCTGTCCTTCTGCCTTCAGCCACACACCAGGTTCTGCAGTTTGCAGCAGCCCTCGTAGCTCTTCACCCATACATAGTTTCACCTACAATTCCTATTTCCCTGCAGTCCAAAGTGTCACCATTGCTCCTCATTCATCCAGTCAAGGCCTACAGTGAATCAAGCACCCTAATCCTGCTTGTCCCCGAGCCAGGCCATCTCCCCAAAATTTCCAATTCATCACACTAGCACCTCTGAGCATCCACCTCAGGAAAGCACTGAGCTCCTGAATAACTGATCTTGGGCCAAAATGAGAGAAGCAGCTGTGTTAAATAAGGAGGCCTAAAGGACCAATCTGTGCAACCTCTGCCACAGACCTTGCAAAGATGAAACAGCAAAGTGGAATTGGATCATCTTGAATGCCAACATAGATTAGAAAAGTGTTTACTATCACTAGGGATTAATCGGTTGCATGAAGTTGAGGGAGGCATCCTGTATTACAATGCAATACACCTACACACACAGTGACTGACTTTTCACACAACCCTCACTCTCCTCCCTTATGGAAGAAATACACAGGCTTTAATTACTTTCTGTGAGTTGGCTTCAAATTTCAGTATCAACAGTTCCATCAGTTTCCCAAGTATTTGCTCTTGCAAACTCCCCAGCTGTTCCAAAGCTTAGGAAAAAAAAAATAGGCTAAAATTAAGATTCTTTTAAATTATACTTGTACCTGTTAAACTAGTACATACTTCCATGATTTCTCATTTCAAAACACAAAACTTAAAACCTTATCTGAGAACATCTACATTCCCAACATTACTGCAAAAGTAAAATATGTTGAAAACATTGTGAGAGCAACTAATAGAAAGATTTTCCTTTCTCAAAGATTAAAAGCATCACTTTTCACAAGTACTACTGCTTAATGAGTAATGCAGTCTACCACATGATGATGTTAATTTAAAAACAAATGTGAATATGAATTATTCTTCATTAGCACAGATAACTTAAAAGCTCCATGATAAGGGCAGCTTATGAAGCAGAATGCAAAACTCCAGTTGTTTTTATAGGCCTTGTGCTCTTCTTTGCTGGAGCAGTGCTTAACATGAAGAGAACCTTCCTCCAGTGGAGCTTTACCTATTACACAAACAAATCACTACAGGACAGTATATTCCTTGTCAAGATCTGAAGGCTGCAGCCACACTGTGCTATTTATCCAGCAATTCTGGTGTTATGGGATGGCTTAACTCCACATGCAGTGGGACCCTTTAATGAATTATCCCGCTGCACACAGAGCTTGTTCATAATGCTCAGCCCTGGTGGTCCTCTTGGTCTTCTGACAAGCACTCCTTTAAGCTGGACTCCTCCTGTTCTGCTGCTGAGGAACCCCATGTTTGCTGCAGACACAAACTGATCTGAGCCAGAACTCTGACACTACATTTATTCCTTCCTGAGCCAGTTCCTCTGCAGAACAGGCACCAATTTACCTCACTGCAGCCAGCTGCTCTGCCCTGCCTGAGCCAACACCATCCTGCCTGCAGCAGCTGCAGAGCCAAGGGCAGTGCCAGCCTCAGCCAGCTGGATCCCCCAGCACACCATCAGCACCTCCGGCTTCCGAAGCACAGCCCTAATTCATGCTGCCTGAGCTCAGCGTTTATTTTTGAAATACCGATACCAAGGGTCACTTTCTCCTTGCTTCAATTCACCACAAGTATCTTTACAAGAAGAGTCACACAGAAGTGATTATTCGGGGAATTCTGCTTTTATGCTTTTAATTCAGTATCCTCTCTAAACAGAAAAATTACTCTGATTTTTTCTCTGAAAACATTAAACACAAACTCTGGTAATTCATCTTTGAAACCCTGCCGGAAGATCTTTCACATATGTGTGAAGACAGACAGATGAACAGCAGGGAAACCGTTGTCCCAAAAGCTCTTATAATACCCCAGGGATAAAAATAACATTGCTTATTACAAACAAAATAATCTGAACATAGCCTGTAGCTTACCTGTTTCACAATTTATTTTGCCTTATCTGTTTCGATTCTAAGCCTTGGCATTTGTTGGGTTGGAAGGCATATGCCATAGCTGTGGCTACCGGTGCAGCAACCTCACAAAGAAAAGTATTTGAAGAATTTCTTTATTTTTGGAACTGACTTTTAAAACAAAGACACTAGTAGTTCTTATCAAAACCAGTTTCGGTAAAAGGTGAATCAGTCTTGAAGTTTATGGAATTACTGCAGTCCTCTGTGAACATATTCCCTATCTTTCCAACTAAAACTCCTGAATTAATTAAAACTAAATCATATTGGAAAAGGAGTGGGGAACATGCACTGGGGTTCTTGACATTGTTATTCAATTCTGGACAAACCTGCTGAGGCGCACTCCTCAGTAAAAATGAGAAACACCACAAAAATTACCTCCAACAGAATAGCTTTACATGGACTTTCAAAACTGGGAAAAGAATGACATTTATTTTCTTTTTACTTAAGAAGAACCTGCCATAGAACGCCAAGAGAACTAAATATGAAACCTTCCACACAGATATGCTAAAGGTGAATAAATGCAAATAGCAGAGACCTATAATAAAATGCAAACCTTAATTCAAATGAGGACAGTGACTAAGGGCATGGCTTACAGACTTGCAGACCTAGTTAAGGCAGAAAGCATCCTACAGCGAGGTCAGTGAGTGAGACCACACTGTGAGCGCGCAGCACGCCCAAGGAGAGGAGCTCTGCCAACACCCGCGGAGAACAGGATGCATCCAGAGGAGAACAACGCTTGACACCCTCAGCCCTTCATGGCAGCTTCACAGCAGCCCCCAGCCTGGGCTGGGTAATTAACAGCTCCAGAAACAGAGCCTGTGTTGGGCATGCCAGGGCTGTCCCTGCTGCTGGGCAGGGGGGCAGTGCCCCAGCTCCTGGCAGAGGTTACTGTACACCTCTTCTCAGGTGTACTCCAGGTCTAGGGACTCCATAAGCTGCAGCTTTTACAACAGAACCTGCAGTGTGTGGCACTGAGACGCAACAGTGCTGGAAATATGTAAACTCTACACCTGCAACATACGCAATTGAAGTGTTCAATTACTCAATATTAACTAGAACAAGAATAATTAATTTTACTAGTAAGAAATAATTACAAGATTTTGGTTTCCTAAAGAGCCAATCTATTCTTAAGTGAGATTTTTAACTTCTGCTTTTCCTTTACATGAAAGTGTGGCTTTTCTCCTACAGGGAAGAAACCTGGAACAGACATTAGAAATACACACAGGATATAAAACACAGAGCAACATAAATAATTCTGACTCCAGAAATCTCATTACACTTTTGTTCTTATCAACAGGCTCTAAATTGACAGCTAAAGTGGAGTCAGTTCAAAACTGCAAGCCTCTCAGTTCAACTGCACCCCCACTGGATTTTAGTGCGTACTTGTTATGTCATAGTAATGTCCACATACATACAATGAGTCTAAATTTATTAAAGAAGTGTGATTTTTCAGATAATGCTATGATATCAGTTTTCAGCATTTCAAAGAACAAGTACATGTTACTTACATCCTATAGTACAGAAAATCAAGATGGACTATTTGTTCTGACTTAGTTCTTTGATGTTCAATAATCTCCTTTCTTCTAAGTTTGCTTTTACCTGAACAAAGCCTTAGACTGGATGACCACAGTGGGAAAAGAAACAGATGTGTTTACTTCAAGATTGTATCAGTGGGTGGAGAGATTCACTACAGTCCTTAAAATGAAACTGCTGCTCTTTCCAGCATGAAGATTCCCCTGCTGAGACAGGTTCCTTACAACTGAGAGCCAGTGTAAACCAAGAGAGTCATCAAAGACTGGACCCTGGCCTCCACCCTTTCCTGGCCAGCTCTCCCACTTAACTGCCACGCTTAATACTGGAATTTGTGAGGCTTCACAAAGAACCAGCTTGAGAAAAAGATTTAGGTTTAAACCAAACTTTTTGTTTTTACTTGGGGATGATTGTACCCCATGCCAGTTCCTCAGTGCAATTTATTCCCTGGCTTCAAAATCATTTGTGTAGGCTCAGTGCAAGGTGTAAGGGAAAATAGCAAGTGGCCCAGACCTGGCAAAGGCAGCACCTCTCTCTACAGAAACGCAGCTCAAGCTAATGAAACTGTACCTCCACTGAGCTCCAAATGCCCATCTGCTACATCATATCTGAAAACATCTGGATTCGTATCATCAAGCCCTTACTGGCCTCTGCAAAAGGAATCTAAAAATAAAAATAAAACCAAACCAAACAAACAAAACCAAAAACCAACAAAGAAACAAAGAAAAAACAACCCTCTCCCCCAAAAAACAACCAAAAAAACCCCAAAAATAAAAAAACCCCAAACAAACAAACAATCAAAGAAACCCAAACAGAAAATTAAGCCTGAATATATGATAGATGCAGCCCCAAACAATTTCTGGGTATACATATATAACTGCATCATATCACACCAAACACCATGCCTGTATTTCTCTCTTGTATCTCTCAGGAGTGAGTAGCAAGCTTATAGAGCTATCCCCTACTCATCTTAGACTTGAAAAAGTAGTGTACAATAACATTCAAGCTGCATTTTACCCTTTTGCAGAGAAATTAGGATCTAAAGAGTCCCTGAAGGATCTCTCATTTACTACAACTGCTTCCAAAGTTTGGACAAATCTTCATGACCTTAGCAAGCAGCAACCCAGCCATTTCAGCTCAGCTGTGTGGTCCCTCAATCTGCTGCAAGCACTGGTCACAAACCCAACTCATGCACTGGTTCTGTGCACAGTGCTCTCCAAAAAGAGAAGTCCCACAGACTTCAACCCTGGAAATGCCTTGGAAGAAATGAGACAAAGCTTAAGCATGTGCCCAGATGGCTGGAGCCTTGTCACCTGTAGATGTATTGACTGAACACTTCTTTACCATAATCACTTTTCACAAGCAGAATTAGCAGGTTCGCAGTTTGATTTTTTGTGTCCTGAGCCCACATAAGCCACTTCCTAGGATAATGCTAAAATAAGTGAACTGCAGAGGCTTTCACTTCCTTTCCTGCCCTGTACTGTTCTCAGCCATAAACATACCAGAAAACAAAGATTTGGGTAACTCTCTATACCTGAATCTAATTTTCTCTCAAAAGCTCTGCTGAGGAGAGTCCAGGGTATTATAAAACCTAGAGTTATAATACAGAATAAAAATTTAGAGAAACAGTATCATTTTCTTGTTATGTATCTCAAAGAACAGAAAGCAATTGGACTTTCCTGATACCCTTTTGCTTCTTGAGCCTTCTTGAGCTCAAAAATATCATCAAGGATTCTTATTAGCTGCCTTTCAGAAAAATACATTAATTGCAGGAATGCCTGATTTACTTATTTTTGTGTTTACTGGACACTGCCAGGTTTATAAAAGACTGGCTGTTGTTACAATATCGACTTTCCAGAGCACATGCTCTCCCTCAGATCAGACATCATTTAGGTTCTGCACTCAAAAGGATGCCAGAAACAGTAAGTGGTATTTAAAAACCTAGTGAAAATGTGCTGCATAAACCTGATGACCTCATGAAGTGAAGAAAAAAACTCCATCATGAGAAGATTTAAAAAGAAGCCTTCTTTAGCTCTGTTTCACCAAAAAGGAAACTGACTTTGAAGCCTATGATGATGCCTGCATAAGTACACAGCCTTGGGGCTTTGGAGTTCAGACACGTGGGTGTCCCCAAACAGACTTGGGAGGCAAGAGCAGAGAGTTTAGATATCCTCAGGCACCACTTCTCCCTCTTTTGGCAATGCAGGGTCCAAAGCATGGGAAAAGGACACCAACTCAGACAATTTTTTGATTAGAGCTGAAACACAGAATTATTTCCTCTAGTCCAACCAGAAAAATTGGCAGCATTAATCTAATTTTCACCACACGTGAACAAAGCAGCCAAGTCTCTTGTAGTTACTGGTGGGACAGACAGCAAAAATAAGCACGTTTCTGTGGATTTTGGTAGACTAGAACAGAAGGACAGGGCAATAATAGTTTTACATTGCAGGTATTTACTCTCCTTCATAGCAGGTATTTACTCTCCCTCCTGTCTGGAAGCAGTAGTCAACCTGCGAAGTCTTGGCTTTATCTCCTTAACGTAACTCTGACACAAGATGGGAATAAGATTAAGAAAATTCTTATTATACACAAATTTCAACAGATTTTAACAGCTAATAACCCTCAGCAACTTTGATTCTCAGTAAAAAGCTCTTCTGGGTTAACATAAGATGCATTTTTCCATTGTAGCAGCTGCTCTGAACACAGGCATCTCACAAGTGTACAACCTCCAGGTTAAAAAAGAAAGCTTTGTGCTTTTTTTTTTTTTTTTTTTTTTTGGCAGAAACACAGAAAAAATTCCTCTGCATTTTCAAGCCTCATAGCTATCTTGATAAACCCGAGCTTGTAGATTCATCAATCGACAACTAAGTTTCACACTTCACCCCAGCTCTCATTGCTGCTGAAGGAGAGGTTGGTTCCCTCTGAGGACAAATTTCACCCCGTGTGTCCTCTCACACAAACCTGCCACTCGACTTTGACAAAACTGATCTCACAAAACTCCGTATTACACTTTCAAAAGAAGGAATTACCTTTAAATTATTATAAACTGATGTAGATAAAGATGCATTTTCCAGTCTGGTGAGCTAAAATTCAGCTGTCAGACTGCACATTAACACTGGTCTGTTCCAGAAACACTCAGTTCATGCCCTGGCACCTGACTTGACTCTTATTCCACTGCCATTACCTCCTAAAACCTATCAGCTGGTTGGTTTAAAACGATTCCAGAACTGGAATTTGCTATCAAGTATCTGATTTGAGGTTTTCCAGAACTCCAGTCTAAAATTAGGGTTGGTTGGTTTGGCTGGCTGGTTTTTTGACATTATCCTACTTGAATTTTCATCACTAAACTAAATTTAATCTTCCTAAAAACAATTTAAATCACAAACGAAATACCTCAGCCTCCTGCCCAGCTTTGCCGTCCTTTTCCCTGGGAACAGTTTCCATTGGCAGCAAGAAAATCTTCCCTCAATTCCGCAGTTTTTCATGCCACGGGGTAAAAGCGACACCGCCGTGCTCGCCCCGGGCTGAGCAAAGCCCGCGCGCCGCGGCCGCGCGCACGACCCCGCAGCCCTCAGCGCCCCCCGGCCCTGCCCTCACCCTCGCTCACCTCCGCTCCCCCGCGCCCGGCGGCGCCGGCCCGGGCTCCGCCGCGACCGCCAGCGGCCCCTGCGCGCCCGGGCGGAGCCACCGGCGGCGGCGGGGCCGGCCCTGCCCCTCTCTGTCCCGCTCGGCTCTGGCGGCGGGGCCGGCCCTGCCCCTCTCTGTCCCGCTCGGCTCTGGCGGCGGGGCCGGCCCTGTCCCGCTCCACCCCGCTCTGCCCCGCTCTGTCCCGCCCTGCCCTGCCCTGCCCGCCCAGGCCCCAGCTAAGGGCGGCCTCGCGGGGAGATCTCAGCGCCAGGGACCCAGGGCGCCTTCAGCGAAATTGCAGCTGCTTTTACACGGAAAAAAAAACAGTGGTAAAAGTAGTACATAGTATTTCAGTCGAAACAAAGAGAAAGTGCTCCTGTGGAGCGCGGCTTTGCAATCAGCGCATTACAGCTGTGTAGATTTTAATGCTGGAAAAAAATCGCCCTTGTGATCTATTCTGTCCGGTGTTACGCAGGCCAGAAAAAAATTCCACTTCGTCATTCTTGCTCTCAAGCCTTGGGAGCACAGATCCTGTTTGCTGTTCCTGGGCTATAATGCATTCTTGGAGCACTTAAGCTGTTCCCTTGTCTCACTCAAATGCTGTTCATCAGCTCTTTCTTGCTGGATTTTTCTAAAGCTGTAGTCAGCACGGTTATGATGACTGTGGTTATAAATACCTTTGCAGACAGAAATGTGAAAATTTTTAAAACAAACAGAGTGACTTGCTAATAGTTTTCTCGGTTACTCATTTGAATCCACCTGCTCCATTCCCACTAGGCAAGGGTACAATCCAGCTGCTAACAAAGGTATGGCTTGTAAACAATCTGTTACAGAACAATACTCTGCCACAGTGTATCAGAGAATACTTGCTCGAAGTACTGGAGTTACAATTCTGTCCGGAAACTCTGGCCATCTCAGAGCCCCACGGGACACCCGTGCTCCTACAAGCAGGTGGCCGTCCAGTATCTCCTTTCGTGGCATCACTGAAAGCAGCTTAAAGCAGTGTTTGATCTGCAGTGCCTATATTTATAATGCCAGTTTTTCTGGGGCTGATCCAAAGCCCACTGACATGAACGAAAACTCCCACTGACTCCCAAAGGATTGGGATTGGGATTGGGCAAAAGTCTGCTTGTTTCAGTGTGTGCACAGGTGAACAAAAAAAAATCTAAGATCCCTGGAGCAAAGGAAGGTGCTGAGGTGTTGTTTGCCTTTTATTTCCCTTGGGTTTGCTGTGACTTTTTTAGTTACAAGTGCTCCCAGTCAGGAGGATCCATTTCTGTGTCCTCCCCAGAGGGTCCCTAGCACACAGACCCTCAGCCGGACCACAACCTAGCACAAGCCTGGCAGGCTCTGCACAGCAGCTCAGAACACAGAACCTTGGTGAGAAGTCCTAACTCTGCATGCCTCAGCAGTCCATAATCATAAATCATGGTGAGTTTAGAATTACAAGTGCTGAATACTACGACTCAATCCCTCTGCATGCAGAGTGCTGCCTTCAAGCCATGTAAGATACCAGTCTTTTTGGGATCTGTACCTTGAGACATCCAAAGGGGTCTGAAGGACAAAGATGGGCACACAGTCTCCTACCTATCAGGTTTGTTCAATACTTCATGAAACAATTAGGATATAGGGTACTTAAAAATAACATCATTTTAGAATATAAATTGCTGAACCTCTGCTGAGTTAGTATTTATATGACAATATATTTATGACTATACACAGGTTTATAAAAATGTAATAATTTATCCAGCAGATGCCCACTGAGAACAGGATGATAATGTGTTCAGAGGTCAAACAAGTCCTCTAGTAAGAGTCCTTGAGAATGTTACCTTCTGTAACCCTGTTCAGTGAGTCCAAATGAATCTCTGAGCAAGCATGATGGTCATTTTGTCTGTGATTCTGGCATGTGATGCTGGGCACTGGAAAAGTGGAAGGGTGGCCTTTGCCAATGGGAACAGCACTCTAAAGTGGGAAAATGAAGTTCCTTCCAGTCAGCAGGACTAAGGTAAGCAAAATTATTTCAGACTGGAGAAGAGAAGGCTTTAGGAGGCCTCAGAGCCCCTTTTAGTCCCTAAAGGGACCCCTATGGAGCTTGCGAGGGACTTTGGGCAAGGGCCTGGAGGGACAGGACAAGGGGGAATGGATTCCCACTGCCAGAGGACAGTTTTAGGTGGGATAATAGGAAAAAATTCTTCCCTGCGAGGGTGGACTTTGGAGTCCTTTCCAGCTCAAGCAATTTTGTGATTCTGTGAAACTCCAAATGCAATTAAGCACTAGTACTCCCAGAGCAGGATGTGCCCAGGTCTGGCAATGGTGAGTGAATGCTTGTGCCTGCTGTGGCACATGATCTGGGCACAGCTGCTGGGCACTGCAGCCTTACTGGTCCGTCTGCCCAACAAATCTCACCTTGTATGGATTCTTGCACTTAAGTCACTCTTGAGCTTTGACTCTCATGACACTTCATCCTAATGTCTTATTCATGCACCTCTCATTCCTAATGAGGATCCCAAAGCTATTATAACTCAAGACCATGACACAGCATTTTCATGGGATTTGTTCATCTACTCTTGAAATGGATCCTATTTATGAAGAAAGAGGGAGGCTTGTCTTCAGGAGATACTGCAACTCCTCAGAGGAATTCCTTGAGAGAGGATGCTGTGAGACAGTGTCTAACTAGAACTGCACAGGTAGTTCATGGAAGAACATGCAATTATTTACACCTGAAATATGACAAGATGCTGTTGCTAACAGGACTATCCTTTAGAACATGATTTTCTTATTAGCACTTAATGGCTTTTTGTCAGAGCAGAGTAAGTTGGAAATCATCAGTAACAGCCAAACCCAGAAACGGATTTTCCTGTAGATCATGGTGAGGCCTATGTTTATAATCAGGCAGTGAGGGTGTCAGGAGGCACATACTATGGCTGACACATCACTGATGTTTCTCAAGAGAAGCCCAACCATGATTAAGTGCACCAAACCGCCGCTCTAGAAATGCTCATGTTCTGAATCAGTAACATTCCTCATACCAACACTCCTAACATTAACAGTCTGAGGAGTCTTAAAGTCTTCATGTCATCAGCTAAGCCAAGCCATTAAAATAATTTATCACTGTTTTCACAGAAAGCAAGTATCTCTGTTCCAAGTCTGCTGTTAATTCCTTCTGTAGAGGCTATGAATTCCAGGTCCACCTGGTCCTCCACATCTGCTTGCTCATGGCACCAGACGTGGCACCATTTTGGCACTGGTTGTGGCCAATGGGATATTGAGTTTTACATGACTAAAGCAAAAGAAGTCCAGCAGTTCAAAAAACTGTACTGCAATAATGTAAAGGAATGTATGAGCCAGTGGTGTAGAGTCTGTGTCTGTGAATACCATCAAAGGCTGCACAGCAGCGAGAGCTTAATTTTACTCCCAGGACCTTTATAAATTACATCCTCTTCTAGAGAGCGTGTTTGGAGTGCTTTGAACAGGTCTCTGCCATCTTAGTTATGAAATGCAGAGTAGCCGATTTAAATAACGTTCTTGATTAGGAAAATTTGAAAATCTTCTAGGTCTCTTTCCATCTACCAATCGCTATTCCTGTAACAGCAATGTCTTCTATCAATTTTCTGGAATAATCTCCTCTTTGAGGGTCAACACCATCTCAAGACATTCCTTTACTGCTGATCACACTATTCCCTAGCACATGCAGCTTCCTGTTAACACCATTGTATTGTATTTTGGTTTATGTACTTTCCTTTTTCCCACTTAGATAATCCTGAACTCTGTGCCATTTGGTTTCTTCATTTGTTCAAGCTTGATGCAGAATTTTTTGTTTGGGGATATCGGGTCCCCTTATCTCTCTTTCAGCACCTGTTTACTACCTGGACTCTGCCCTATATCCTGCAGTGACAGGTGATGCCCATTGACACAGCTCCACTTCCCCTCTTTCCTGACACTCCCACCCCAATATTCTGACACTGGTGTCTGCCCTTACTGTGTCATTTGGTTTCTGAACCCTAATGTTTAGGATCACAGAGGGACCTCAGATTCTCTGTGCAGAGACAGCATGTCCCATATCCCAGACCCATTGCTGCTTATTGCAATTCACTTACCTGCTCCAGCTGCTAGTGTCTGGATGCTGTCTTACTTGCACATTTTTCCTGCCATATATCAGACTAAATAGGTTGTCCTTGGATATCCTTACAACCTTGGGTGTGCAGTGAAGGTGGCTTATTGCCTGGTGCCGAAGTTCAGTATCTTGAGTTAAAGGTAGAACTTTGTGAGTGTAGAGGAGAGATGCAGACACCATGGACACTCTCAGATCCCACGTAAGCCCCTCCTCTGACTCTGTGGGAAGGCACATGGGAGCAGCTTTGTTCCTATTTTAAGACCGAAGTATCCCGGAGCCATTTGTCCTCTCCGTGCAGCCTGGTAGGATTTGAGTTACAAGCCTCAAAGACCTGCTACTGAGTGTGCTGCTCCAGGGGATTAGAGGCAGGAAAGCTGTCCCAGGATCTCTGCCCTTCTTGAAAGGATTTCTAAAGTATCCGACCTGTGGCTAATATTAGACACTGCAACTTCAGCAAGCAATGCGGTGCCCTTTCTGTACTGCTTGGCCCTGCCCATTCCTGCTGTGATTTCATCCCATAGCACCATTTTCAGGGTCAATGTCAGGACCTCAGGATTCATGTCACTGGACACTTAAGGGTCCCTTGCTGATATTCTTCTTGAAGAGGGTGAAGTGTCCCAACCAAGACTCCCCTTCCCTTGCACAGCCAGCACAGCAAAACTCAGGATTATATACTGAATAGCTGAGTTTATTATAAACAAAACTGTCTTCATTTCCATTCATTTGCTTTTGAATTTCTTTCACAGTTTCTCTGACACTCATACAGAAGTGCTGAGATGAATGTGTGCAAGTGCTGTTACTTGAGGTAACACCAAAAGCAAACAACCCTGGCTGCTGAGTCCTCATCACATCTCTCAGCTCTTCATGAGTTGGTGGCCATATGCTGTATTTTGCACACACATTTCATACCCACCCTGAGGCTCTTGCTCCAGAGAGTACCAGGGCTTCTTGAAGCCTAGCCACAGCACAGGTGGGACCCTGCAGCCCTGCAGCCAGCCCTAGGAACTGAACAGACTAGAATATTTCAGTTGGAGGGGACCTACAACAACCATCTCATCCAAATGCCTGAGCCCTTCAAGGCTGACCAAAAGTTAAAGCTTGCTCTTAAGGCCATTGTCCAAATGCCTCTCTAACACTGACAAGCTGGAGGAATTGACTGCTTCTCAAGAAAGCCTATTCCAGGGTTTGACCACCCTCTTCATAATGAAATGCTCCCATATATCCAGTCAGAACCCTCCCTGGAATAGCTTTGGACTGTTTCCAGGAGTGGTGTCCCTGAATCTCAGGGACCTCCCTCACCATATTCCCTCCTCAGGAAGCTGCAGAGAGCAACAGTGTCATCCCTCAGCCTCCAAAGGAGACAAGAGCCCTCAACTGCTTCTCAAGGACATGCCATCCAGCCCAACCAGCTCGGTTCCCCTCCTCTGGACTCTGAGAACCTTCACAATCTTTTTAAATTGTGGGCCCCAATTTACGGGGTTGCATTCCCATTCTATGGGGGGACAGCCTGGGAGCCCCAGGCACAGGCTCTCTTCAATCTCTCAATCTCTCTGTTGTTTGTTGTTTTTTGGGTTTTGTTTTTGTTTTGTTTGTTGTTCTGAGGTTTTGGGTTTTTTTTTCTTCCCCTGGCCTGGAGGCTTTTCACCATTAAATCCTTTCAACAGCTTTTTGTTGTTTTTTAAAATCTGAACTGTTTTGGTTTGTTTTTTCTTTGGCCAGAGGCGGCCCTGGCCAGTCTGAACCCCAGAAATACCAGTGAAAGAAGGGACATTAAAGTCCACCAACCTTGCCTGCTGTGAGGAGAAGACTCATGCCAGAAATATAACAGGTTCCCAACCGCTTGGTAAACTCATTTCTACTCCCTTCCCAGAGACAAAGAAGGACAACTCTCTTTGCCTCTTGGTGGGTTGGGGATGGGGTTTAAGGTTTAATTTTTTTTTTCCTATGCTTTGCAGGTATCTTGCTTTGTTAATAAACAGTTTTTTTCACTTTCATCCCCTTGTATCCATTTCTCTCATTGGCAGAAGAAAAGGGAGTTATTGAAGCCCTTTCCCTCTAGAGAAAATGCTAATTCTAGGGAGTTTCCTCATGAAATTTGTCTCCAAAACTGAGATACCAGGTCATGCTGGCAGCATCCCCATGCCAGGGAGAAGAGGTGCTGAGGGGAGTTGGAAGAGGGACTCTACCCTGCAGCATGGGCAGTGGACTCAGGCCAGGCCACCACCCCTCCCTGTACTTTGCTGTCCTGCACTACCAGGAGAGTTCTTCAAACCCCTGGTTCTCAAGGACACAGGTGGTCCCCATTCAGCTCAGGACAAGCAAAAAGCAGGACAAGGAATGATGGAAGTGGCTGGAAGGTTTCTAGGAGGTTGGCTGGAGCAAGTGCCAACTTGGCTACAAATAAAATTCAAATATCCTTATCTCTTCTCATCCTTTACAGAGATCTATTAAAAAAGTAGAAATGTCTCAGGTACTCTTGGCATCTTTGAAAATTCAAAAGAAAATGGCTTGTAATAAACTGACTACTCAGCTCACTGAGAAAATGATTCTGGTTGAAGGGAAACAAAAGCAAATTAACATTTTTGACAAGATCACTTTTGAGTTAAGTGCTCTGCTACATTGTTTGCCAGGGCTGCTGTCTTGGGTTACAGTACAGGATGTGATAAAAGGCATCTATTCTATCACCACTTGTTGAGGGTGGGGGCAGTGATCCTGATCTCCATGGGAGATATTCTGCTAATGGGCCATCCATTGAAACCAGGTAGAGCATTGTTCTTTATCTTTTCACAACCCATCCTTCCTCCAGGAAGGTACCTTCTGCTAATGGCCCATTGAGTCCCACTGTGTGACTGATAAAATTACTTCATCCCATTAAAAGTTGCTTCAGCCAGGGGAAAGAGCCCAACATTTCTTACCAAGATAAAAACAGAGGTTTTGGAGCACTAAAGTAGCTGTTTTCCCTTAAACTCCAAAAAAACCCCTAGACTTTTCCACATCCCCACTGAACCTCCAGAAGGAAACTGCATCCTTCTACAGGACCACTGCTTCAACTGAACCACATCTGTCACTGCAAGAAGATTGCAGCCAGCGTTTAATCAGACTGCTACCAGCACTCTGCCTGACAAGGTGTCAAGTTGTATTCTGACTTTGTCAGGGTTTGGAGTTTTGTTTCTTTGCAGTACTGTATTTCTACTTCAATTTTCTTAGTAAAAAAAAAATGTTATTCCTATCTCCCATATCTTTGCCTGAAAACCCCTTAATTTCAAAATTATAATAGTGTGAAGGGAGGGAAGTTTATATTCTCCATTTCAAAGAAAAGCTCCTGCCTTTCGTAACAAACACCTGTCCTCCAAACTAAGACAGCTGCCTTGAAGAAGCTGCTTCAGGTCAACAATACAAAAGAGCCCAGGCTAAGTTTGTTCTGAATTTCAAACTGAAATTTTTTCTTTTATTGATCTGGTTTTCCAAAGGGTCCAACACACCCTGGACACAGCACAATAAACAGGAATGTGCAGGAAACAAGAAAAGCAGGGAGGGAAATGACAGCAAATTCAAATTAATTCTTTGACATCATCTCATCCTTCCCCAGGTTCAGTGAGGTTTTTCCAACCCCTGTGCTACCATGGCCGGCGGGATGCACCAAGACCCAGAGGGATGTTGGTGCTCCCAGAAGTGGAAAAAGTTTATGGACATGGTCTGATCCTGCTCTGAGCTCTCCTGTTCACAGGGAGCTGCTGCACTGGCAGCCAGGAAGATATTCAGGCTGGGAGCTGTGCCAGAGAGATCAGCAGGATCCAGGGGATTCTTACCTTGTGCTGCTGATGAATTTGGAAAACTAAACTGTAAATGATAAAAGCCAGCAAAGAATAGAAGAGCTGAGAACATGGAGCATCCTCTTCACTGGAGCACCACTTGGAGATGAAGGAGAGGGAAAGGGCAAAAGGGAGGAAAATCAAGGGAAGATTAAAATAACAAAGGCAGAATTCACTTTTAAAGGGATTCATTGCTGAATTCAGCTCCTTTTTGTAAAGCCTGAAGTGAAGTGAAGAACCTCTGATACCAAAGGTAGAAATTGATTTTCCATCTTCAGCCTGGTGTTGGTTAAATACACAAAGTACCAGACTAGTATAAAAGGTTGTGAGGATTTCCCAGGGGAAAGCAAAGGACAGCCTGCTCTGGCTTTTTGATTCAGCATTAAAAAAGGGACTAAGAGATGCAGAACAAGAAAGGAGAAGCGCTGATCAAACCAGGACTTGTTCCATGCACCTCAAGGAGAGCAGGAAGTGTCCTTCGGCCAGGGGAAGCAAAATACCCAAAAGACTAATCCAAGGCCCAGCCAGGACAGGACCTAACCCTGCTCTGCTCTCCCACCCCCCTTTCTGCTCACTGACTTTGTTTCACTTTGCTAGCATTGGGTGGAAACCATGGACAGTTCTGGCAGATGCCAGAAGGTGATTTCCATCAGCAGATTGCCAAAAAATGCCACATAGCTGGAGACTCTGAGCTCTCTCCAGCACTCTGGGCTGGAGGAGGAGCTGCTCTGCCACCACCCAGCAACTCAGAGAGGTCCTCTGGTCCCAGCTAAATCTTTCCCTGCCTGAAAAGGAAGCAAAAATGTCACCCTGTCCCAGACACATTTCCTCCTGCGCTGCCTCTGCTCCAAAATGAAAGTTGCTGAGTAATGTGGGGGATTTTGGTAATGCTTTTGCTCTGGATGTGGCCTGCTGGCACAGACACACACACTCTGCAGAGACTCTCCAGGGCTGCCTGGACTGCCAGCAGTTTGCATATCCCTGGTATGAGCCCAGAGGCATTGGGAAGGAGGAAGGTGAAAGAGCCTGGATTCACACCCAGAGGCAGTGCCAGGGTGGCAGCAAAGCCCAGCAGTAGATTAAATGCTTGAAAGCAATTCCCAGCTGAGAGGTGAGGCCATTGAAGATGGTTCCTTTGGGGAAATCCGCATCCCTGAGAGAGGCAAAGGCAGCGCCCACAGAGCTCAGCCCAGCTGGGTGCAGCATCCTGCCAGCCTGGCCAGGCACTGTACTAGTGTGAAAGAAGGAACCGTCCTAGGAATGGAAAACTGCGAATCCCTTCCCTCCAAGTTATTCTGACCTTTGCATCAAGGGGGTCCAGGCAAATATATGAGTAAAAGAATAACAATTTCTTTACTACTATATACTATATATATGTATAAGACAAACAACAGAAGGAGCAGCAACAACAAACAGAACCACAGACCCAGTGACAGAACCAAAGACCAAGTCACAGCCAAAACCACAGACCCAGTCAGAGCCAGACCGATCGACCCATTCATAGCCAAAACCACAGACCCAGTGACACCCAGAACCACAGAGCCAGTTACAGCCAGAACCACAGACTCAGTGACAGCCAGAACCACAGACCCAGTCAGTCAGAGCCAGGACCACAGACCCAGTGACAGCCAGACCCACAGAATCAGTGACAGCCAGAGCCACAGACCTAGTCAGTCACAGCCTGAACCACAGATCCATTCGCAGCCAGAACCACAGATCCAGTCAGCCACCGCCCGAAGCCTAGACCCAGTGACAGCTAGAACCACAGACACAGTCACAGCCAGAAGCACAGACCCAGTCACAGCCAGAGCCACAGACCCATTCAGTGACAGCCAGAAGCACAGACGCAGTCAGTCACAGCTTTCTCTCGGCTGCAGGCACTTTCCCTGTTTGTGCAGTTCCGGGCACAGCCGGCAGGGGCGCTGGTGGTTCCCGGCCGGGCAGGGCGGGTGTGCTGATTCCCCCGCGGCTGCAGGGGGCGCTGTGGTGCGAGCTGAGCCGCCTCTCCACGCGGCAATGGCGGGAGAGAGAGAGAGAGAAAGCGGGTTCCTTTGCAAACCCTCAGCGGGCAGCCGATGCTGGTGCCCTCAGAAGAGGGGTAGCAAAAGAAGCTGCAGCAGGAGCCTCTGAGTAGCGAGCTGGGAAGGCAGGGATGAGCAAAGTCCCAGAGTAGCAAACGAAATGTTACAGAAACTCCACAGCTGCAGCAGGAGCCCAGGGATGTCCCTGCCCGCAGGGGAGCTGGGTTACAGTGTAGTGAAAACCCGCAGCAGTGGCAGAGAAGCGGCAGGGCTGGGCAGTGGCAGCCTGGCTCCCAAGCACTGTGGGGAGAGGATCTCTCAGCGGGGGAGAGGGCTCAGGGATCCTGGGCTTTCCCCTGAGGCACCCAACTAGATGGTGAGGGTCCTTTCCAGTGGGGTGTTAGTAAGGTCCCAGTGCAAAGGCCGCTCTCATGAGCAGAGTTTCACTCACGGTAGGAAAAGGCAGCAGGAGACGGCATCCCACAGTGGGTGCGAATTCTCCCCACAGTGGCAGCAGCCTGTCTCACCTCTGATGTCGAGAGCGAGACAGAGATAGAACCAGCCCAGATCTCTCGTATCTCTGCCCTTCCCAAGAGAATACCCCTCAGCTGCCATAGTGCAGTCAGCTGCCCTCCTCCCCGTTCTCCCTGGCCATATCTTTTATCTCTCTTAAGTTTCGGTGCTTTTGTCTCTTAGCAACAAACAGGAGAAAGACAAAGATCCAAAAGGAAAAATCCTATTTCCCAACAACAAATTACACCAGAAAGACATGTAATAATCGAACCTCATAACTTAACGATGGGATCATAATTCCACAGGCGTGGCTCCTGGGAAATCCAGCCTGCATAGGTATGCAAAGCTGGCGATCAAAGCTGAGTGTCCCGGACAGCTGCGTTTGCCAAGGGAAGGGTGTGAGTGCTACGGCTGTGTGGAGTGGAAGGAGCTGGGGAGGACTAGGCATCAGACACGCCAAAAGGGTGCAAAAGGAACCGGTCAGTGAGCTTGGCCAAGGCAGCCAGGCTCCAGGCAGGGGTTTCAGGCAGGCAGAGGGTACACACAGGTGTCTGCAAAGCCGCCTGGCAGCAGCTGCCTTTACATCCTGCTTTATTCGTGCTCAGCTGGTGCCTTCCAGAGTGATGTGACAAAGCAGAGTGGAACGCCTTGTGTTCCCTGTGACTGGGAATAAGACTGTCATCCCTCAACACGTGGAGAACTGCCTGGAGAATGGAGAGGTGGGATGCAAAACCTGGCACATGCTGTTCCCCATGTACCAGTTGAGCAATCGAGGTAACACATGCCCTGAAACATCTCCACCATGAACCATGCAGCAGGACAAAACTGGGCAAACAGCCAGGGCAGGAGTGAGACATTCCCTTTTCATGCCCAGAGCATGGCCACTGCTCTACAGCTGGTGTCCCCAGGTGCCATCCCAAGGGGCTGGAGGTGCCTGTGGTACATCCTGCACAGGGAGATACAGACTCCTCCAGCACTCAGGGGCTCTTATCACTCACCTGCAGCTGGGCCAAGGGAGGGGAGATGTTGCGGACTCTGGGATGCAAACAGGACTGGGCACTGCAGGAACAGGAGGAATTGCCAAATTCAAGTGTTGGATGAGGTCCCATGTGGGCTGGCAGCTACAGGGCATGGGAGGTCACTGCCCAGAGGAGGGGAGGGGGAAGCTCAGTGGGGTGGTACCCAGACAGATTCCCAGCTCTACTCTCCAGGCCATCCAGCCCCTCTGGACTGTGCCCTGCTCACTCAAACAAGCTGCAAGTGCTGGACAAGCTCAGTCCAGCCATGAGTGGATGAGAGGATCAGGAGTGGGGAGCAGACTGAAGACCTTCCAACCTATTCCAAACCTGCTTTCCTGAAGCCAGCCTGCAGGCTGAGCAGGTGAGTACTGGCTTTCTAAAAAGTGCTGAATGCTGTGACCTTTTCATCATTCCTTCTCTGCTTTATCATCTCCAGGCAATCTTTGAGTCCTGCAATTCTCACTTTCAGCAGTGAATCCTGTATCCTGTCCTGTTGATTGATTGTTGATATGCTTGCATCCAGGATGGAGAGAGTGGGAAGTCAGACCCTGATGGATGAGGTGGAGGAGATGAGTGGAAGAGGTGAGTTTTCAGAAGAGAAAAGGAGAGGGAACTGTCCTCTGCTGATAAAATGCATCCTGCTTCTGTTGTGGGACAAACTGCTAAAGGACAAAGCACTGGGGCTTGTCCCCAGACTAGGATTTTCATGGGTTGGGACATGGTGGCTGCAACACTCCCACCTGAACTCTTGGTGCTTATCTGTAGACCCAGCTCCAGCACCAAAGGCTCCTGAGCTGACATCCTTGGCCCCCTCCACTACTGATAGAAAGAGACATGAATTGGGGGCCATGAGTTATGGGTCTTGGGTTAACGTTTACTGTGGCTAGCACTGTTTGGCCCTGACCTGCCTGTTCTCCTCTTGCAGCACCAGAGACACCCAGGCTCAGGTCCAGGTGGCTGCACTGCAGATGTGCACCCACCCACTCAGGTTCCTCCTCATCCAGGAAACTGAGGTCTCATTGGCCAGGATGCATGCAGGCCCCTGGGCAGGGACAGGACTGGGGCAGTCCAGCTAGGGGGGTTTTCCCATTGTGGGGAAAAAGAACTCAGCCTGTCCCTTCTCTTGCTGGGGTGGATGCAGCCCTGGGGTGGCCTGTTCTAAGCAGCTTCTCCTCCTCTGTCCCCAGCTGACGTGACTCTGGACCCAGACACCGCCAACCCCTTCCTCATTCTGGCCAGTGACCAGCGAGGGGTGGGACGGGGGGACAAGTGGACCTTGCTGCCCAACAACCCTGAGCGGTTTGACACGGAGCCATGTGTGCTGGGCAGCCAGGGCTTTGCTGTGGGGAGACACTGCTGGGAGGTGGAGGTGGCCGAGGCAGGGGACTGGTGGGCTGTGGGAGTGGCCCAGGAGTCTGTCAGGAGGAAAGGTGTCCTCAGTTTTACACCCCAGGAGGGGATCTGGGCTGTGGGGCAGTGGTTTGGACAGTACCATGCTTTCAGTGATCCTGACTGGACCCCCCTGCACCTTACCTGCCTCCCCAGAGCCATCCAGATCTGCCTGGACTTCACAGACAAGCAGGTGACCTTTGCTGATGCCGAGAGTGAAGCCCCAATCTTTGCTTTCTGCCTGGCCTCGTGTGCTGGGGAAAGGCTGCGCCCGTGGCTCTGGGTGGGGATGGACTCGTGGCTCAAGCTGTGCCCCTAACAGGGAGGGAACATGGGGGGCAGAGGAGACACTGGAAAGGTGAATGTCATTACCTTGGGTTTTGGTGCTGGGAACTGGGAGGGTGCTGCATCCTGCTGGCTTCTCCTCACATGGAACCCCTGGCCACCAAGAGGAGGACTGGCAGCTCATGGAGATGGACACCACAACAGAGCCTCCTTCATCCCCCCACACCTCAGCTGGGACTGCAGGGGACATGGGGAGCACAGAGACTTGGTGCAGGGAGGAGCTGGGTTCCTGGTGGTCCCATGGCAGGGACCACCGTTGAGTGCTGGGGCATTGAAGAGCTGCTTTGTACAAGGCCATGGGAAATACAGCAGGGTCCAGCTCCTCCAAGGGTGCTGGAGTAGTGCCTCTGGCTTTTTTTAAGTAAGTTTAAAAACCCCAAACACAGCTGGATACTCGTGATAACACTTATCTTCCCCACACAGCCAGAGCCTCTCCTTGCCTGACGTGCACCAAGCGCATTTCTTGCAGCAGAACGCTGGTAGCAGTGCAGGGGCAGCAGCAGGGGCAGCCCAGGAAGGAAAGCACAATGCTGAACTGTGTCTGAAATCCACAGGAGAGGCGATTCCCACAGATCTGTCATTCTCTGATCTCACCCCATCAAGATCCCACCTCACAGGATCTGACTAAATCCTATCCTTAGGGGAGGAGAAGATGGATGTAGGTGAAGAGGGATATTCCCTGGGTCCAGCCTAGATTTCATCTCCTAACACTTTTCTGGTTGGACCTTCTTTAGTACCACCTCAATTGTCATCGTTGTGGTGGCATCTGGGCACAGGCACCAGTATTGGTCTCCTTGCTCTACTCCAGGAGCTGCAAAGAGTGGCAGCCCTTGGTCAAGCCCAGGTATCTCCTCCCAGTCTCTTCCATGTGGTAGCACCAAGACTGGGGAAACCCAGAACTCTCTCCCAGTGAGGTACTTCCTACTCTCCATGGGCAGGAGCCTCTGAGACTGTCCTGGTTTTGCTTGGGGTAGATTTAACTTTCTTCCCAGTAGCCAGCACAGTACTGGGTTTGGGATTTAGGGTGAGAATAATATTGATAGCAACAACCAAACTATCACTCATGGGGTGTTTTACCCAAGCCAAGGACTTCTCAGTGTCTCATGCTCTGCCAGTGAGGAGCTACACAAGAAGCTTGGGGGGAGCATGGCTGGGACAGCTGACCCAAACTGTGAAAAGGGTATTCCACACCACAGAATGTCCTGCCCAGTGTGTAAACTGGGGGAGCTGCCTGGGAGGGGCCAATCACTGCTAGGGGACAGGCTGAGCACAGATCTGTGGGTGGTGAGCAACTCTACTGGGCATCACTTGTTCCACTTGGGGTTTGTATTTTTTTTTTCATTACAATTATTATTTTCATTAGTATTACTACACATTACTTTGTCTCAATTATTAAACTGTTTTTAGCTCAAATCAAAAGGGTTTTTTTTCCCCTTTTTTTCTGCCTTGGAAGGTGGTGTGTGACTGAGTGGCTGTGTGGTGTTTAGTTGTCAGCTGGGGTTACACCGTGACAGAGGTTCACAGCAGAAGGTCAGTGTGTGGAGATGGCAGATTGTTAGCTCTGGAATTTTGTCCTTTGTCATCCAAAACACCCGAAAGAGTTGTGCTGTGCAATTAGGGACACCTACCTCAATCAAGAAGAATAAATTCCTTTCTGAAAGCCAGCTCAGTTCCTCAGACTGGAGAAAAGTTGGGTTTTTCAACAGATTGGTGTCTGGGAACCTCTTCACTTGAATTTTATAGTTTGGAGGGGGAAAATTTTGTGCTTTGTTTTCCTTTTTGATGTGCCCCACAAAAATTACATTTTAAAAAATCAGCTCTCTGGGAGCTGAGTTGCATAATTGCAGCATTTGTGTGCGAAATACACAATTTCATGTAGAATTGCACCAGAAGGACTCGGGGGACTTTAAATTGAGCCCTCATGTGCTAGAGATCTCTGTATGCTGGAGGCACAATGGGTAGGAAGGCTTCAGGAACACCAGGGTCCTTGAGCAAGGCTGGACCCCATGGGCTCTGAGTGGTTTAGGAGAGACAACTGGGGCCATACAACACATCATGGCAGTGACTGCTGCCTCCTCAACCGGTGCCTGGACATGGAGGCCACAGGGCAACTGCCAAGCTCCCAGAGCCCTCGGTTCACAGCAGGTGTGATCAGACTCCTAGGACCCTCCCGCTCCCAGGGAAAAAGGTTGCAGCAGTGGGCAGTGGAGGCACCTAAATGAACGAGCTCTTCTCAGCATTGGTCTGTCAGACATGCTTGAAACAAAGCCTGCCTGGATTTGGCACATCAGCCAAGCAGCTGTGACTGAATGCCCTTCCTATGAAACTGTGTTTTCCCATGAAACTCCTTTTCCACAGTGAGGCCTTTCTCTGGGACTTCTGTTCCTTTTACACTATTCTCTCTGTTGCACATGCTGCTTCCCCCGCACACTCCATCAGATTGCTGTGTGGCATCACAGTGTTATTTTAAAGAACTGGCTGAGCCAACCATGGCACTCTACTTTATAAACGTTTTTTTTCCTTTTAATATAAACAAGGTCAGAAAATCCTTGATTTGACAGCTTGGCCAGGAAACTCATCCAAGGTCTTGTTCAAGGCTAAAGCCTTATTTAGGACCTTGGAAATGCACCCAGTATTGGTGTGGCAGTGTTTTGAGTGGCACTTTAAAGGGGCAGCCTCACAATTTCCAACCCCCTGCCCCGCCAAGTGTGGTGTGACCAGATTTATAACACAGGTCCAGGGCCAGGGGCCAAGGCTGCAGGGGATGTTGGGCCTCCTCACTGCCCCACAGAACAGAGAGTGATGGGTACCCAAGTTTCTGCCCTGCAGCCCCTGCCATGGTGCTGGCCCTGGATGGCTCTCAGAGCCAGCTGGTAGTGAGCACTCAGAGCAAGGCTCCTGACCTGCAGCTAGCTGTCAGCAGCTCTTGCACACTTGGGCACAGCTCAGACACAGCTCAGACACAGCACAAACACAGTTAGACATAGCTCTTGCACAGTGGGATACACCTCAGACACCGGTGAACGCACTTCGGACACAGCTGGACACAGCTCTAACTGGCTCGGACACACTTGAACACAGCTCTGACACAGTGGGATACACCTCAGACACTGCTGGACACAGCCCGCCATGACCCCAGCAAGGCTCAGGCAAGAGCACACTGCATGGGCTTGCACACGTGTCTGACTGTCCCACAGCCCTGGAGCAAGGGGCTGGGCTGGAGGGCTGTGGGCAGGCCTGGGTCATAGGGGCAGCATCAGGACCCTCTGTGGGGTGGCATCGTGGCAGCACCAGGGTTGCTCCATCCAGCCCCATACACACCTCTGGCCCAACCAGAGGCCAAAGGACATCATTCACCTTACCTGGCCCATGCCAGGCACGCTTCTGTACACTGACAGAGACACTGTCCAGAAGTGAAAAAAGCCCTGGGTTTTGTCCATTTTTGAAACCTTGCGTTGGGGCCCTGGGGTCTGGCCAGGACAGCTGCCCCAGGCAGGCAGTACCAGGCTGCTTTCAGGGAGCAGCCTGGGCTCTGCAGCCCTGCCCCCACCCAATAACAACACAACAACCCAAAGTTTGTCTCACTTTTATTTACATCATTGCACAGCCCATTTCCCCAGAATGCACTGGAACGTGGTGGGTCAGACACCAATTGCCCACATCCACAAGCTGAACAACTCCTCTGGGAAGGAGGACAAGACTCAAAGAGTCACTGTTGGGTCTTGCAGGGGCACATGCAACAACTCAAATTATTGGCAATGACAGTAAAGCCACAGATGCTGAGTGCAGCTGCAGCCACACAGCAGCACAGGGCCGGGCTCCCACCACCCCAGCCAGGGGCTTCTGGCTTTCACAGTTGCATATTTGGATTGACAGTGGGTTTCTTAACTGGACCACTGGCTTCATGAAGTCCTTACCCTGGGGACGTGCTGTGGGAGAGAGCATCCCTCATCACCTGCCAGAACTTGGTGCACTGCAGGACCAAGCTCATGGGAGGCAGCCAAGGCTGGGTAAAAGGTTAAACCATCTCCCCCGTTCTTCCTCACTGATGATGTCCTGGTGACAAGGAGGTTGTTGGGAAGGGGCTGAAGGAGGGGGCACCCAGAACAAGGCACAGAGCAGTGGTGCAGAATCTGCTGCCATGGAAGGGGTGTGCAGAGTGGGGAGTGCCTGCATGAGAATGGGATGGGACTGGAGCAGGGACTGCAGCAGCCTCTCCACCAAGAGTACCAGCAGCAGAGTAATCTCTGCATGAGTGCATGACTGAGAAAAGGGCAGACACCCATGGGTATGTGGAACAAGGGAAAGGACAGTCAGGGGGCTGGCCAAGAGAGGGGAGAGAGATGTGCAGCCTGGCTGTAGCAGAGGACATTCACCCCACAGTCACACCAGCCCCTCAGGCTTGGAAGAGAGACAATTCAGACAGACCTCAGGGCACAGAGAGACTGCTGCAAGATGTGTTGGGGTATCCTCAAGCTGCACCAGAACCCTGGGAGAGGAGACAAAAGTCAGCAGAGAGACCAGGGCCCAGGGCCAAAGCAATCCTGTCGGGCATGATGGCACAAGGGTCCTTGCTGCTCAGTCCACCAGCAACTTCCAGGTCAGGAACACACAAGGAAACACATTCTGTTTTG
Source organism: Sialia sialis (assembly GCA_009812075.1). Taxonomy (NCBI): domain Eukaryota; kingdom Metazoa; phylum Chordata; class Aves; order Passeriformes; family Turdidae; genus Sialia; species Sialia sialis. The sequence continues at coordinate 420,047 of VRYO01000038.1, forward strand.
CAGCTAGAGAGGAGGAGAAGGAGAAGTGCACGTGGTACTTTGAATTTAGGAAATTACAGGCCTCCATCTCGCAGGGCATTGCACTGACCCACTTACTTTCAGCAAAGGGGCAGAGGGACATAGTGCATGACCACCACCACTCACTGCAAGGACACAGGCCCCTCAGAGCTGCCTCCTGCCTGCTTTCTACCCTCACCACCATGGAGCCAGAGCCCAGACTCCAGCAAAGCAGCTGGAGCACACACACACCTCTGGAGCACCTGGCAAGGCAGTGTCACTGCACAGCGTCCTCCACAGCCTATGCCACTTGGGAGGCTCAGGAAGCTCAGCACCAGGCACGGGCACTGTCTGGCAGGGTGAGGAGGTGGCAGAGGCAAGGACCAAAGCCAAACCAGGGGGACTCTTGGCAGAGGGGGCATTCTGAAACAGAGGGCATTGAAAGCTGCATGTACTGGAAAGGAGGTGAAAGGAGGAGGAAGAGGAACAGCAGCCCCACAGGACAAGGGACCCACAGCCTGGGAACCAACAAACTGAGGGGGTTTCACTAGAGGACACAACAGGCAGGCAGCACTACCAGGGATGAACCCAATCCCAGCACCTCCTCTGGAATGTGCAAGTAAAGCACAGAGACAGCCAAGAGCACCTGCCAGCACTGCAGGGCATGGCCTGTCCCCTAAGGTACAAGTGAAACTGATGCTACAGGAGGTCCAGCCTCAGGGTGGCGAAAGGACATCAGCAAACAGAGACTCCAACTCCCACCATCTGGGGTCAGGAAAGCTCCTTTCTCAATCTTTTCTCAATCTTTTCAGAGCAAAAGGCAATGGGTTTAGCTAGTATAGAGCCATCTCTCCCCACGCTCCATCTACCTTTGCCAGACAGATCAAGGGCTAAGTGCATCTGAGTCCTGGGAATGAGCCAGGATCTCAAGGAAAGCATTTTGTGAGATCATGTCTGCACTGGAAAAGATTCTCTCATTCTGAAACTGATTTTGAAATTCTCAAAATTACAGTACTTTACAATACAAAATGTCTCCATTCAGTATTATGTCATTTTACTCCTTCTGGGATTATAATAACTATTAAAAACACTCAACTTTCTAGAAAGGACAGAACACCACAAAAGAGACCAAAGAATAACAGGAAGGCTGCTGCAGTATATCAAAACCAATTTAGTGCAAAGGAGAAGGGAACTTTCAAGAATGGTTGATGAAAAGTGTTCTTCATATACTCATTTGGAGAAAAGGCATTGATTTAACCTCTGAATGAGATCAGGTTGCCAGCTTCTATCCTGAAGCTTAGAACATCAACACAAAAGGATTGAAACACAATATGCATGGCCATTAAAAAATAATATTATATATATATATATATATATATATATATATATATATAGGGAGATGTTTTCCACATATGGTATTTCATTATAGGAAAGTGTCCCTGCAGACAGGCATTTTCTGCCATCAGGCTCTTTTGGGCCATTTCATACACAGATGTTGATTATGTGTCTCTTTGCCAAGGTCTAAAGCATGTGCTGAGCGCAGTGTCCCTTTGGGTGGGATGACTGTTTTCCAGTGTCCTCATGGCTGCCACGTTCCCTGGGCCGTTGGGGACACTTGACCCTCCGCCTTGACTGGCCGCGGGACGGCTCACACGGTGGTCTCATCCGCGCTCTTCTTCATGAGTTTGGCAGAGAGGAGGGAGTGGGGCACAGGGTGAGGGCTCCGCGAGGCTGGGATCATCAGGCGGACTTTCTGGTTGGTCCTTCGCCACTCCGAGTACAGCTGGCAGTGGTAGCGGAACGAGACCTGGCGGGCGAGAATGCAGTGCTGTCACCGACCCCTGCCACTCAAGCACACACAGGGACAGCCTGATGCCAGCACCCCTCTGCCTCAGGGGACCTCTTATCCTGAGGCAAGGGAGACAGCACTGACCCCGGCACGGTTTGGAGTACTCCATGTTCCCACCTCTGACAAGCCATCAATCCCTTCCTGGTGACGCCACGCTGAGTGGGGCACAGACAAAGGGGCCTTCTGGGCAGCACCAGCAGAGTGAATGGGGTTTGCTCAGCTGGGTTTGGGTCTGGACTGGTGAAATGTGGTGGGGATGAGCTATGACTTGCCTTTTCACCCAGCCCCAAGCTGCAGGCCGCACCTTGGGTGAGTGAAACAAGGGTCTGAATCCAACCAGCCTCCTCCCATCGCACAGATCCCAGGTGACCTTCTTCATCCTGCACAAAAACCTTCTCTTCTTTGTCTGCAAGAACAGGACAGCAGCTGGACTTGTTTTTTCCTGACAATGTGTCCTGGGAGAGTTGTCCACCCAGAGGGAGAACAGGGAGGATGTAAAGGCTGGAGGACCTGGAGCAGCTCAGCAAAGGCAGGAGCTGGCCCTGCAATTTCAGAGCAGCCCTGCAAGGGGAGCTTCGAGCTCGACTTAAATACCGAATCCAGTCAGCCACTGATCTAAACCAGGCTTTCTTACAGGAAGCACTTAGCTGGCAACAAGGATGTACCAGGAAGTGCATCTGACACAGAAAACTCAGTAAATCTATTACTTCTGGATGGGTCTATGACACATCTTATGAGAAACTAATCTATGCCACTGAGGTAATTGAACTTATTGATAGTGCACACCCCTCCTTCCTGTTGCAGAGGGACTGTAGCAATAAGTCTGACTGCTGACAAATTCATCTAGTTTTCAGAGAATGGGGAGCTAATGGTGGAAACCTCAAGAAAGGCTCCTGCTCCTCACAAAGAAGCTGCAGCCTTGGCCACAGCCTCTCTAATAACCTTCACACCCCCTCCCACATATTGGGCCCTTGTACTGCACAGCCTGGGGTTGAATGAGCTGAATATGAATAAAGGGGCTTCACCTAATGTCCTCCTTTGCTTGAGGAAAAGTGAAGCACAGCAGACTTAGAGCCATTTTAGTCAGAACTTGTTACTGCACAAACATTTTTCCATTTCCTCCAGGTTTTCAGCTCCTCCCCACCAGTCCTAAGATAGAGAAGACGGAAACACTTAAGGTTTCCAATTTTGGCTTGGCTTCCTATGGAAACAAGGTTCATGCAGGAACATGCAGCATGGAAACTTTCCTCCATGGCTCCCATGCAAGGAGTAGCTCCAGCTTTGCCCCTAGGCAGTCTCATCCCCAGCTGCAGCACCAGCTCATCCTGCCCTGGCTCCCAGGTCTGTGGGGGAGAGTTGTAAGGATTGTCCAGCCCCAGGAGAAGGGACAACTCTGAGAAAATGGAACAAGGAAATGGACTGAGGAATTTCTATTGCCCACAGGACTGCCAGCTTTTCGGGGTCCCACTACTTCTCATGCATCAAATGAACTTCTTCCCTTCCCACAATGGTGTTTCCCGACAAGCAGTTGGAAAAGGGCATTGACAGGGCATGAGCACACAACAGGCTTAGAATAGGACAGCCAAAATCAAGATCCAAACCCAGAAGTCCATCCAGCAAGTGAATGGGAAACAGAGGGAAGTCCCTGGTCTGGCAGCCCCTCTGGAGAGAGCAGTGGCCCTGGGGAGGGGCCAGGCAGCCCCTGAGCCTCTGCTTGTGCCACATCCAAACCCACATTCCCTGTCCTGCTCTTCTCAGCAAACTACAAGCTCCTCACCCCCTGATTCAGCACATCCAGAGATGCCAAACAAGGCATCTGCAGGAAGTTCTCTCCCAGCACGGATCACTTTAACACCTAGACTGGCTCAAGTGCAGGTTCCTGCCAATCCCCAGTGCCCCCCATGCAGCAGTGGGCCAGGGCAGGCTGGCTACCAAGTCTTGACTTGTGGCTGACCACACAACCCAGCATCAGAGAAGCCACAGGTTTCCCCAGGGCCAGAGAGTGAGTTCTACACACCTTGAAAGTACTGTGTAGGAGTTTGTTTAGTTGTGGCCAGAGACCCCCAAGGCCAGTAATGCAGCCCAGCTGGGCATAGCCAGTCTGTGCTGAGCAGCAAAAGCACAGAGGGACATGGTGGTAAATTATTTAGGAGTCAAATGTGTTCCATATTTTGCATTTCCCCTGCACTGCCTAGAAACCTAGTTTGTGTTTCTTCATGAACCACAGATGGGCCACTGCCTGACCCAGCCCCAGCCCCAGCCTCAGCTCTGGCACCTGTGCTGGATACCTGACACTTGGGCTACACTGTGACAGTCTGGATCGCAGATGACCAGGAAGTGGTTTTCCATTCTCAGCAACAACTTTAGCAGCTTGCACATGAAGATAACTAAATGGACATTCAAGTGGAAGAGCCCAAGGTGTTCTCACACAGGAAGGCAGAAATAGCAGGTGGCACAGACAAGGTGTGAGCCAGTGTTTCCAGCTCCTGTTTGAGCAGGAGCAGGACCCTGGCAGCTGGCACTTACCAGTGTCCAAAGGACGTAGATGGTGAAAAGTGCTATAGTGAGTGCTATGAGTCCGATGGCCTCCAGCCGGCTGTTGAATTGCAAGTGGTCCTGGGCCCCGCGCAGACACAGCCAGCCCGAGATGGCCGCCAGCGGAGTGATGAACAGGAAACACACCATGTCACAGAACAGCGTCCTCTTCTCATTGCGGGGCCCGGGGTCCCTCAGCCACTGCGGGAAGGACAGGACAAGGAATCAGTCTGTGACAGGCAGCGCACGGCAGGCGGGCAGTTCTCCCCTGCCTGACTCATATCAACCTTCTCTAAAAGGGAACCAGACAGTGTCAAGTCTAGGTTTAACAACTAACAAGGGAAATGGAAGAAACAGCTAAGGAATGTGTACAGGGGAAGGCAGTCATGAATACAGAAGCTCCTGGGCTCTCCTCTGGAGTAGTGAGGAACAGGCACTGCAGGATGCCAGTTCAGTAAAGCCTGGCTTAATATGGATCTGTCAGGTCTTGGATTGAGCTTCAAAAGAAACAGGCCCAGAACTCTAACTGGTGAATGGCCTGTGGGAAACAGGGGCACTGTGGTCTGCAGCAAGGCCAGCCTATAAGAGCATCTGTCCCAAATCTAGCCCTCGAGTTCCTTTGTGAGAATCACAGCATTTTAGAGTTTCATAAGCAAGCTCCAAGTGTTTCCTTCTTTTGGGAGTCCTGACTTGCTTCCAATGTGGGTTCATTTTAGATACTTAGCTTCACTAACAGCAATTGTTCTATTTTCCTGGGATTATGCTATTTTCAGCCTTTCCTTTCCTTTTTTAGAATAGCAAGAAGCTGTGGTTCCTACGATACCAAATCATTACAGTATATCTTTACTGGAATGTGTGTGTGCTGGCCTGTAGATTCTTCCTTCTCCTCACAATGATTAACAAAAGATGACTACCTCATTTCAGGATTTTTAAAATTTTATTTTTAAGTACAATTTGGAGAATATTATTGAAAAGGCACAGGCAGAGCAGGGAAGAAACTCTCAGGGTCTGAGCTGTCAGGCCAATCCTACTGCCAGACCTGGAGTTTGACCTGCTTTTGAACATACAGCTTGGGAAGGGACCCATCTGGGAACACTGCACAAAAAGCTCCTTTCCTACTCAGAAACCACGATTTAAGGAGTAATATGGAAGTGGTAGTGGCAGATATGCAAAGAACTAGTGAGACCTCAGGACAAGTAACCGGAGGATGTGGCTGGCCAGAGGCAGGCAGAGAGAGCAGGCCCAGAGGGAAGCAGAGCAGAGGGCACACAGGTGAGTGCAGATTTAACTGTAGCAGGGATGTTCAGTAAGAAAAGGGCAAGAATGGGACTGGAAGCACAGCCAACTTTTGTGGAAATGGGAAAAAGAAGGGGGAGCTGGCAAACCTGGGTGTGGAATAGGGGGGGTAGCTGGGCTGGTTAGACCCACAGGAACAGCAGGTTCTACAGCACCTGGAAGGCACACTGAGCTGGCCATGAGTAGAGGAGAGGATGCTGCAGTGACAGGTATGAGCCTGGCCAGGAATTTCAGCTGGAAGGGCTCATATCCACGATATTTTAGGGACGTGAATCATCTGAACACTTCTGTAGTAACAGTCAAGGAATTTTCACTGATTGTAAAGCCATTTGGAGAATGACTTGATGGGCAGACAGCCAGAAGGAAACCTCAGAATCAGAGAATCAGTAAGGCTGGAAAAGACTTCCAGGATCATCAACCCAGAACCACCTTCAAACCATGTCCTCAAGTCATCCACACCTTTTTTGAACATTTCAAGGAATGGTGGCTCCACCATTGTCCTCGAGTCTGTTACAACACCTTTCCATGAAGAAATTTTCTCAATATCCATCCATCCTAAACCTCTCCTGCCACACCTTGAGGTCATTTTCTCTCATCCTGTCCCTTGTTCCTGGGAGCAGAGCCTGACCCCCACCTGACTGCATCTTCCTGTCAGGGAGTTGTGGAAAGCCAGAAGGGCCTCCCTCTGAGCCTCATCTTCTCCAGGCTGAGCTCTCCCAGCTGCTCCTGGTGCTCCAGCCCCTTCCCCAGCTCTGTTGCCCGCAGTGGACACACTCCAGTGCCTCAGTGTCTTTCCTGGACTAAGGGGCCACCCCAGGATTTGAGGTGGAGCCTCACCAGTGCCCAGCACAGGGAAATGGTCAGAGCTCTGGTCCTGCTGGCCATACTGTGCCTGGTACAGGCCAGGTGCCATTTGCCTTCTTGACCATCTGGCTCATATTCAGTCACTGTTGACCAGCACTACCAGGTCCTTCTGCACTGGGCAGCTTTCAGAGCAGGCGGAGCTGTTGTTTGGACAGGAGCTGGGAAAAAGGAGGCAGACCTGCAGGTCCCCCCTGGTATGGCTCGGCAGAATAATCAGTGTGATGAGCTGAGTGGGACAATAAAGACCATACATGTAGTCTGAGCAGTCCTGGGAGGAAGTGAGGGTGGACAGCAACTCATTGGCACAGGAAAACTGCTCCCATACACAGCACTTCCTGGGCAGCCCCAGCATTCAAACCAGCCACATGCCAGGCTCTCCTCAGTGCAACCAAGACAGGGCTGTCTGGTAATACAGCACTTAGATGAGTGCCAAATCACCCCATCTGGACCAAGTTCCCTCTAGCAGCAAGCCCAGGACATGTTGGGGCACTTTTGACAACTGTACAATAAGAAGCTCAAGCAAATAGGTATCTTACTGCATCTTAATTCTGTTTATAGTCCTTGTGACTTTTGAAACTCCCTCCTCCTCTCCAAGATGGGAGACAAACATATAAAGGCGGGAAACAAATTAATTTCCTTTTGAAGTAGTTGATTTACTTTGCTAATATGCACTGACACAGTAACAAAATGGAACACAATAAGCCACTCTAAGGGTGCAGCATTTCTGGCACTATAACACATTGGTGCATATGGGACTTTAAATAAACTTTGCAAACAATCCATAAAGTGGTCAGGCAGATGAAACAATTTTTGTAGGGAAGACTATCAAGTAAGCATGGGAAAGCAACAAAAGCATAACTTGGTCTTCTTCCAGCAGCTTCCACACTGCAATCATGTCTGAGACTGAAAGCAAAGACGCAGAGGTGGCTGCTTGCTGCCATTTGGGCTATGAGCTGAGTTCTAGATCCTGCTTGCAACAACTTCTCTCTGCTTGTGTGACAGAATTCTGGGTACAACCATATTTCTTTGTCCTCCAGCATGATCCTGACGCTTTTCGAGATACTGGGATCAGCAGGGTTGTGGAAGGGAGCTCATTTCTTAGAGCCACAGCAGGGATATGGGATGATGAGAAGATGACCTTTGGGTGCTACAGTGCCCAGGAAGCTTGGGTTAGTCCAGGTGATGGGAGGCAGGAGGGGAGCAAGCAGTAAAAGGCACCAGGACATCATCAGCTCCTCTGGAAGCCAAGAGCAGAACTCAAAGCATATCAGAGCAGTCTCTCTGCCTGTCCATCCCAGCACCTGCTCTTCCATGTATCTCAAGGCTGGGCTGCATACTGCTCCTTGGGACCAAGGGGAGTGGACAGAAGATGGACTCTCCCAGCAGCACTCAGCACCTTGCAGTCTGTCTGGGGGTTTATAAATGGGTGTTTTAAAAATCAGCTTTCATTGATTCTTACAGCTGACTTACCTTGTGTGGCTAAATGTCCATGGCATGAGCTGTCAGCCCATTCCATGAACACATCCATGCAGCATTCAGTGCAGCACGGTACCAGCACTGGAGGGACCAGTGCTCTCCAGCCACCACGTGCTCACATCTCTCTCCCTGCCTTGCACCTGGACCACTCACCCGGGTGGGCATGTGACCAGTGTGACCTGCCAGCCTCACCAGCTGATCCTGCCAGAGCTCCCCTCGCGCTTCACAGCTACAAGCATGATGGCAAGCCACAGCAGCACACAAGTACTTGTCTGCATTACAAAATATTCTACATGCTTTCTGCCCACCAAACAGTTACCCTGTGGCTTCGCAGGTGCCTGTTGATTTTCCTTCCACTACTGACCTGCTGCCTGGCTATAAAAGCTAGGAAAAAACCACATGAATCACAGCAGCACTATTAGCCCTGTCCTGAGGAACATATTGAATCAAAAAAATACAGCTTCATATGAGGGACTCTTACATCCCTTCTCTGGGCCTTTTTGCAGGCCATCAAGCTCCATGGGCAGCCCCAGCAGAATGGTCCTGTTTCCTTCACAAAGGTGGGAAGGGATGCTCCCTGACAAAATACCTGAAATTCAAGAAGCCAAGACCCAGAAATGCCCCCAGCCCTTCAAGCAGAGCAGTTAAATGCTGCAGCACAAAGCTGCCCCTCGTCATCCTCCTTTCCCCAGCTACCTGCCACCAGTGCTCCACAAACCAAATCTCTGCTTGTATGGTCATGAAAGCCTTCCCTACACCCTCAGCTGCTGGGAAGCACAGGGTTCTGGGCTGACCCAAGGGATTCAGGAGCACTAGAAATGGTGGACAGGAGAGGAACAGACCTAAGCAGTGCTGCAGGTCACTGGGACACTTTCCACCAGAGCAGCACGTGCTTCCATGGGTGGTAGCCCCATGGCAAATGCCACACCATGACATGTGCCAATACAGGATCACAGCACTGCCAGCAGCTGTACCTCAGAGAAAGCTCACTGGTCTTCTGGATCAGCACAGACCGGGCTGGACAAAGCAGTGAAGATGGACAGTACCAAGAGTGCAGGGGTGAATATTTCCTGTTTTGGTCCCAAACAGGCCATTGCTTTATGCAGAGCAGTGCCGGGACTGCACAGAGAAGTGCCAAGAGGATCTCATGTGGACCTATGACCAGCATCTCCAGACAGCAAACTCATGTAAAAAGAGAAAGGAAAAGATTAGAGGAGTGGGAATTCAGCTGGAACCAAGAAGGATTTGTTTTTCACAAGATCCAGGGAGTCTAAAAGATGTGTGCATTGAGCAAGGAGAGAGGTGGGCTGGGGAAGGGTAAACAAACACAGATTAGACAACAGTGCAATAAGTTCAGCAGAAGAGTTCGAGGAAAGCAAAGGGGAAAGTCTGTCTGCAAGGAAGATAAGGCTGGAGGAAGGGTGGAGGAGAGCTTATATCACAGCTCAGCTGTCTGAACTGGAGGGGGGGCAGCGAGCGCTATGCCCGGCACTGCACCCGGAGGCAAAACTTCTCTCCCTAATAATGTAAGCAGGAGCAACATCACAATTCCTGCCTGCCAAGCTCCCTATTCGTGTTCCAGGGACATCTCTGCAGCACCTCCCACAGCCACAGAGGTGCAGGAGACTCAGGAGACAAAGCAGAGTGACAGACCCATAGGAGGTGACTCCTGCTCTGGCGTGACCCACAAAGTCAAGCCACTCCTCAGAGAATTTCAAACACATTTTGTAGCATGCGGCATCATGTTTTAAAGTCATGCTTTCAAGAGACAAAAAAAAAATCCACTGACCATAAAATATCCATTTTAAGTGAACCAGAAGTATTAGCAATCATTAAAAAGTAATCATCTTTAATCAAAATTGCACCATAAACTCCAAGAAAAACAGTAGGAGCAAAAAACTGTCAGGCTTCTGTACAGCACAGTACTTTTGGAAGGAGAAGCCGTTTTTAGGAGGCAAAGGAGCACATCAGAATCACAAAAGCAGCCCATTCATAAATAAAGCTGTCGAAACACATTGCTGGAAAACACCAGCACAGAAGACATGGAAGCAGAATTTTCTTGAGACTCCCTGATGAGATTTGCTTGCAAGGACAGAAATAGGGAAACAAAAGGTGTGGCTGGACTGCTCCAACAGTGACTGGTTCAGAAGAGAAATCTTTTTTGGAATTAGTGAGATGTCTTAAATGAGTTTTGCCTCAGCAAAGGTATTAAATGCATGCAGAAGCATTATGATCAAGTCCTGCATTATACTTGTTAGCTTTCACCATGAGGGTATGTTGATTTTCAACCTCCCAGTAATTTTAGCAAAGCCAGAGCCTTTGGTCTTTGCACCAGCAGTTTGTGTCCTCTCTCAGAGCAGAGACCTGAAACATCCTGGCTCCTCTCCCTGGTATTTACACGATGTGTGAACAAAAATACACCCTTCCTCTGTAGTACAGAGCGATCTTTGCTGGAACTAAACAGCTGCTGCTTTGACACCTGTCTGACCTGCAATCCCAGGACATCTCCACAGAGACCTGGGCACAGACCTGACCTGAGCCCTCCCCATGCCAGGACTGCACCTTGGAAACCGAAGCTGGCTCACAGCAGGGGCAGATGGCCCCAAACATGAGTCTTTGGGCTGCTGAGGTGGTGTTTCTCTTCAGCTCACTGAGAAACATTCAGAGGGGACAAAATTAACAATCGCTTGCAGCTAAAACACTTCACAAGCAGTTAATGAACTGAAGAGAGAAACAAGAGGGTGAGTGCCACAGCAAAACACAAAACAAGGCAGCTATGGAAAGAATATACTTTAGCTGGTAACATGGGAAAGTAAAAATGGGCAGGAGTGGGCTCAGGTACTGAGCCTGATACAGACCAACCCACACACCCTCCTCCCTCTGTGGGCAGTGGGCTGCAGCCAGGGAGAAGGCCAAGGGCTGTGCAGAAGGACTTGCTGCTGTAGAAACACAAACACACTGTCACTCTTGGTACTGCTTTCTTGAAATACTCAACGTATCCAGTACAGCCCCAAACGTCTCCGTCCACACAGCTCTGCCTGAAATCCCAAAGAATAAAGCATCTCCAGCAGGAAGACCACTTTGTAAGAGAAAATAGGTTTGTGATGGATTTTGCCTCAGACCAAAGAGAAGAGTTTCTGTGGAAGGGAGAACATTAACAACAGAGGCAGAGGAGGCAACATTTTGATTCATACACAGGTTGCCTGTAAGGCCATTTATCCTGGTTCTCCTACAGCCAGGAAGAGGCATGTTCCTCCAGACAAGCTGGCACATCCTAACTTAGCCAGCAAAGGTACAGATACTCCCTGAAGAAGAATCCTAGGCAGTACTGGGCATTTCCTATGCATTATATTATTAGAACAAGAGGAAAGTACTTCCTCCAAGAAAGCTATGTCTGCTGCAACCTACACTTCAACCACTTCATCTAAATATCAAATGCTGAAATCTTCCATGGAACACAAAGTATTTTGCTTTTTTTGACTATGCCAGCCATGCTGGCTAGTGTCCTGCAGACAGATCACTTCCCTGTAAACATATAGAGGCCCATTTAATTAGCAATCATATAGGAAAATCAAGTATTGGAAAACTATCCCTCTCCAAGGCTTGGCCATTTTGTTCACTACTGGGGACATGCTCCTTACTCCAGAACCCTGGTCCACAACTGTCTTGTGCTGGAGACCACTTCAGAGCCGAGCAGAAGCCAATCTGTCCTCTCACAGCACAGGCAGCATCATCCTGCACCTCTGGCTACAAAACTCTCCACCCAGAATTCTCCATCTCCACCTGCAAGTGTTCAAAACATGCCCCCACTCAGCCCAGTGATCTCACAGCCTAACAGTTTTCAAAATCCTTTCATGTTTTTTTTTTTAGCTTTCAACCAGCTTCTTAGTTAAAAATAGCTCAATTAGGCTGAACTGCAGGAGATATTTTCCCCCAAACCCATGGGCCAGCCTGTGGTTGCCAGAGCTGGCTCTGGGCTCAGACACATTCCCCACTCTGGGTTCAGAGATCAGGCACACTGGCAGTCAGTACTGTTACTGTTTTTATATTGAAGAGACCACAACATAAATCAACAGCAGCTTAAAGAAAACAAAAATACGATTTTATTAACAAATTATCTTTCATCCATGCTGGACAAAGTTGACACCTTTCCTCTGTAAAGGAAGCTGCAAAATTCAATTACTGTTTGTGAAGTGCTTGGATGTCACAGCAATAAGTACCCCAGAGAAGCTGGTGAGAAAATGAATAGTTTGGTCTTGGTAAACAGGGATTAACACAGCAGGATTAACACAGTTAGCTACTGAGTATCTTCCATCCATGCACTGCTTCTGGAAGACACAGACTGTGACTATGAAGAACACACTGTAACACAGATAGACAAGAGGTCTGAAGAAAAACTAAGGCAATTTTGGCCATGGCATTTCCTAACTTCCAAGAAATCAGGAAGTTTACACAGAAGCATTTCAACTTGGTCATGTAGCTTCCCCCAGCACTTGCCAAAATGGTCTCTGGCAGCCCAAAATCAGCCTCAGGTCCTCTCCTTCTGAAGAATCTCAAAACCACATGGACAAAGCCATTCTTAATGAAGCTAATTGTCCTTTCCCAGAGATCAGCTCTGCTGACCAGTGACTGCCACAGCCGCTATGATCAGCTGTAAGTTTCCCCAGGCTGGAGAGGCAGGACATGGCAGAACCAACAGCAAAAGCTGCTTTCTCCTCAGAGGCCCAGCATCAGGTAGCATGCTACCAAATTCCCTTGTGGCCAGGTGACAGCAAAAGAGAGCTAGAATGCTTGGATAGCCTTTCATACATGGAATAGACCCTTCTGCCATGCAGCACGCTCCCGCGTCATTCCTAGTCCTAGTTTCCACCCATTTATCCTCTGCTCTTAATTTCTATTTTGATTTCACAGCTTTACTTCACCAGCAGTGGATTTTTATCAGGGCTCCTCAACAGCATATTCACCACAAACATCACTTCCCCCTAAATTTCAAAACACTCCCCACCCCTCCTCACAAGCAAGAGGCAGAGAACTTCCCAGATAAGATGGCTGGGGGAACTGTGACATTTTTAAATGACTAAGCAGCCTCTTTCCCCAGCCCTCTTCTCAAAAACAGATGAATGACTTGGAGATGACACTTCCCAAAAGTATTTGGTGAAGAGCTGCAGCCGGGTCTGGTATGGGGATGAAATTGTGCCAGATCGCAGGCAGAGCATTCAATGGAAAGTGCCAGCCAGCCAGTCAAGGGGTTATCAGCTTCTTCCAAAGGGCTCTGAGCCAAGGGCAGAGCCTCTGCTACCAGTGGAAGCTTCCCAAAGCAGTCACACTTCATCAGCTGACCTCTAAGCCCAAGCAAAAGTGATGGGATGAAGCATACGCACTGTCATTGCCTCTGCCCAGCACAGATTGCAGTGGTGCAGGAGCTCAGAGTGGCTGCAATAGGTCTCAGGGAAAATGAGAAACTGAACTCCAGGTCACTTTCCCTAGGCTCCAAGCAAGGATCAGAGGGTTTATAGCATGGTAGAAGAAATACAACAAAACCAGGTGGTCTTTCCAGGCAGCTGAACCATTTTGGTCTAGCCATGGTGTGCCAGGCACAGAGCACATGTGCTGATGAGCTGAATGCATTGTGCAGGGCCTGGCACACCTGAGTGCTGCAGCCACAGCACACACTGCTGGGAACAGCACCCACCACACTCCACCTACCATGGACTGTATTAAACCAGGCTACATGCTGCTTTCCAAGCCAGGGAAAACCTTACTGCCCCTGAGCTGCTGGCAACTGCTCTGGGGCTGTACCATGAAGGTGAACTGCATGTTAGGCTCTGCTCTGCAGCAGGGATCACTCTCACCAGCTACCTGGTGACTTTTCATCAGGTGCTTACCAGCCTCCAGGCTCACAAGGCACTTTAGGCAAGCTGTTGCCCTGCAGACATCACAACAGAGTAGATCATCCCCTTCACTGCTCACAGACAGTCCCAGAATACCAGAAGTAAGAAATCGCTGGAATCCCAAAGTCTTTGCCAGCTGGCAGTAATGGCTCAGGGAGCCCACTCCCTTTTGGTAACACAGTGGCAGTTCTCCTGTGTTTGAGTTCATTAAATGCTGCCCACCCATCATCTCTTAGCACTCAGTTTCTTTGTTGACCACGATACCCTTACAGGCTCTAGTCCAGAGGGGCTTTTCACAAATTTCAACAGGAATTAAAATTGATTGTCCTGGAATGCCCATTCACCTGCACTGGAATACAGACAAGACCTTTCTGTCCCACTCTCCAAGCAAGCTACTCATGTCAGATGGAGGCACAGAGTTGGTCATAGGAAAAACTCCTCCAATACACACTGGCCTTTGAGCTTTTATTTGAGGGTGCAGTTTTCCAAGCCTATGCTTGTTGTGAGGTGCCACAACATCGTGAAAGATGGCTGAATGCAGTCCCTTGTGTTTGTTTCTGGACAGGAATATTCTACCAGCTCTTAAGCTAAAACATCTGAGACTTGCATTCTCAACTTGGCCTGCATAATCCCTAGCAAGCTCACTGCTCCTGGGTTTGCCTGCACTGTGCTTTCAAAGCCAAGATACAGCCCTTCTGAAATGTTTTAAAGCAGTGTTTTGCATCCTCTGAAACAAGCGTTTGAGAGATACTGGCCAAAGTATCAATTTATATGTTTGAGCAGCCAGGAGAGAAGCAGTAAGACCCCAACAGCAGTAACCACTGAGGTAATCCATATTACTGTGGTAGATACATGGTTTGGGCTAGCACTGTAGGCTAAAGCCTCCTCCTGTCTGGGATTGTCAAATCCATGACAGTCAGTTGCAAGTTTAACAGTCATTAAAACTTAATATCCATTTTGCAAATTGAAGCTTGAATGCTTCCCCAATTGGTGGGCTCTTTTCCACCCCAAGGTTCACTAGGAGGAGATGGGAGTGTGAGAAATAGAGCTGAGGACTGTGGAAAGGAGGAAGGGACAAATATTGTTTCCAGAGGGAGGTGGGGAAAGAAAAGAAGCAACCTCTATAATTGATGGGAATGGAAAGAGAAATGTGAAAAGCAACTTAGAATTCCAGTTGTGACTCCGTTTTGACCTAACTGATGGGGCAAGGGGAAGGAGAGTGGACAAGAGCAGTCACCACTACAAATCCAAAATAACCCTGCCTCCACACACACACTCTGCTGGCAGGCAGTGACAAATCTCTGACAGCCAACAGGTAATAGGAGTCTAAGAAGCAGCTCCCAGACCTCCCACTGCTAATGGCTACAGGAATGTGGGGCTCCCAAAATTCTTAACTGTAAATGCTCAGCTGCAGAGTGACACTTCTCTGCAGTGGCACAGTGTGTTGAAGGAACCCCCAAGCTATGCAGACATATTAAACCATCTTCTAAAACAAGTCCTTAAGCCTTTTGTACTGTACCTCACTGGCTTATTCCTCTTTTGGGGAGGTACACTTGAACCCTGAGGTCAGACAATGGTCTGCTCCGTGCTGCCTTCTGTTCCCAAAACAAAAAACCCAACCCACCAGCCAGAGCCTGTGTTGTATGTTCCAGCTCTGGAAGGCTGATGGACTGATCCCCCTCCCAATACAGGAAGGAACGTAAGAACCAGATGAGCCCTGTCCTGTTTTCTCCTTCAACTGGGAGGAGCACAAAGCGGCAGGAAGGAGCAAGGCCTAAAGGCTTTGAAGCACACATAAATATTAGTTTGTGAAGACAGGTCTTTTAGAAACAGTATCAGCAATCACCACATCTTACTTTTCAGAACAGAACATGACAAGGAAGGCACATGCAAGAGAGCTGCACTTATCCAACACTGAGATAAGATTAAAACCAGCAGCAAAAAAACCAATATTTTTAAGAATTTAATATTTTTGTCAGCCATGTTGTGACATCTGCATCTTGATTCTCAGGCATTAAAGCACAGCGCTTGCCACTGGCAGGTGGCACACAGGCAGGTAACTGGTAGGACCTGCCCCAAACACCACTACTGCATGTTTGCAACTACATCACTTGGTCTGACAAGAGACTCGATCTCTCCAAACAGACTCTTCTTTGTGAGTACAAAGGTACTGCAAGGAGGAGGAGACAGCAAGAACTGTAGGGCAATCAGTCATTTTCTCTCAAATGATATGGAAAAAAAAAATGAAAAGAAAATAGTACCTCTGTCAAGGGTCTTGGTCTTCTTTCTACAACAAATTCTGTGTGGCAGAGCTCACAGTAACTTGTGTTGGAGGAGGATAACCATTTTTCCAGGCAGCTCTTGTGCACGGTGCCCAGTGTTCCTGTGCAGTCACATGGGGAAAGCAGTCCCTCCCCATTTCCACCTTCATGACAGATTCGACAGATGGGACCATCACTAAAGAGGCAGAACGAGAGACAAACAGAATGAAATCACAGTCAGAGCAGGCAGAACAACACAGCCACAGGACCTGGTCCCACCAAGCCCCAAAAAGGCACATGAACAGCAGGCAGTGTGTGACACAGCATGCCAGGAGCCTACTGCAACAAGAAAACAGTCTCAGGGGACCATGGAGGTGCTCAGGACATTTTAGATCATTTAAAATCTGGAAGACCCATAACAACAACACACCAACCTGGCCAGCTCTGCTGGCTCCAGAAGTGACTGCAGCGCACATCCTGCAGTCTTCAGCTCTGCTGACAGTGGACAGGGGCTGATACTGGACTAAACACCAAGCCTGAAGCACTCAGGCAAATCCAGAAGCCCAAAGCAAAGCCAAATGACCCACAGTAGTCACAGCATGCCCCAGCCACCTGCAGCCACTCAAGAGGCTGGCAATCAGGTCACATTTACCAGACCACCTTTCCACTCTCAGCCCACCTTGGCTCTGCAGCCTGGGCTGAGCAAGAACTGTACAAGGAACAGCAATATCTCAAGACACAAATAAACTGACCCTGGAAGCTCACCTCTCCAAGAACACAACATATTTCACAGAAAGCAGGCATCTAGACCAAAATTTCCAGCAAACAAACCCTCTGCCCATCACTGCACAGTACAGTAATTTCACAATTATAAGGTGCGCCCTTTTGACTAAAATTTTGATTAAAACCCGAAAGTGTGCCTTATAATCCAGTGCGCCTTACATATGGACAGAGTTGAGAAATTTGCCAACCCAAAAGCGTGAGCTGCGGCACCAGCTGCCGCAGGGGCAGCCAGCACCAGGGCGGGAGTGCCGGGCCCGCGGCACGGGGAGGGTGCCTGGGGCTGCGTTTAAAGGCTCCGCAGATCTGTGAAAACTGTTTGCAAATTGAGCAGCTGCCAGTAAACCCCGCGATGCGTAATTCCGTTACTAATTTGTTACTTTGTTGCACGCGGATCCTCGCGGGGGCAGGGGAACAAAGTGCGCCTTATAGTCCAGTGTGCCTTATATATGGACAAAGTTCGGAAATCTGCCAACAACCCGGAAGTGCGCCTTATAATCCGGTACGCCTTATAGTTGTGAAACTACTGTAATTCTCCAGCATCCCATGGACCCTAACCCTCCCCAGAGCAACAACTGGTCTGCAGCACTTGGCCTCTCGGTGCCTGCAGAAATGCTTTGGTGCTTCAGGAACGACAGCTCCTTGGCATGAGCTCCAACACAATCACACAGAGCCTCTCAGAAGTACCAAAGAAACCAACAAATTTTACAGCCTTCCCCGTGGGAGGCCTGAGCTGCTCATCACACTCAAACCATCCATCTGGGCCCAAGATATTCCTCACACCTTCAGCTGGCACCACTGACTGTCAACAATTAATGCTACACCTTTCACTAGACCAGCTTGCTCAAAGCCCCAGCCAACCTGGCCTGGAACACTCACAGGGATGGGGCATCCCAAGGCACAGGTTTCTTAGCAGTCCTATGTCACATATGTCATGTGATGAGGATGTTTTGGGCCCCCTGGGAAGCCCCAGATGGCTCTAGACACCAAAGTTTGCTGTTATCAACAGTTTAATTAATTTCTTCAGCATTCACCAATCACTGAGATAATTTAGGAACAAAATGCTGGACAGCAGAGGCCCAGGGCAGAATTGCCTTCCCTGGACCATGGAAACCAGGCCCTCGCTAGTATTTCACTTCCCACCTTCCAAACAGCCATTTCTTTCACACAGTTTTCCTCTTACATCCAAAGCTGCCAATCGGGGGGCGCGAGAGAGAGTTAAAAAGGCTCATCTTTATTTCAAAGACCCTACTGTAGGCCCTCTCAAAATCCAGGTGAGTGGTATCAGATATCACCTTTCTCTAGATACTGCTGACAGAACAAAAGCCACACTGACTCCATATCACAGCTCACACTGCACTGCTATTCTGACTTCAAAAAACTCCACCTGACTGCAGAAGTTTGTGGGATTGCAACAAAACAGTCAGAGCAAGCACTTAGCAATCTTCAAAAGCAGCAGCATCACTTCCATTAGTTTGCACAGAAAGCAAGAGTGAGGAATAGAAGCACAGTTCAAGGAAAAGGAGCATGCTAGGGAAAAAGATTGGTGGGACATGAAGGAAAACAGAGGAGCCAGCAAGGAAGTACATGTCAGCTCACTAAAGAAGCAAGATTCCCTTTTTTGTGTGCCACAGGAAACCTCTACCACTTTCAATTCAATATTTAGCTTTGTTTCATCCCAACTGGACTTTTATTCATATTTAGGGCTGTGAAGCAAATTACACCCAATGTACACCATCCCCTTCTCTCTGCCAAATGTCACTGGCGAACCACTGTCCCATGTTCTCTCCTCCTTTTTAAATGCCTTTTACTGAGGGAACTTCTTCAGCCAAGACAATCCCTGCAAAATGTGCAACAGGAGCCTGGGGAGGTGATGGGAACTACATCCTCAGAGATCCTGGAAACTACATCAGACAAGACTCTGAGCAGGCTTACTCTAAAAGGAAACTGGACCAGACATCCAATGGAATCCCCTTCCAATTTGAATTATTTGATGATTCTGTAATATTTATTGCCATAAAATGCTATACCAGAACAGCTTGCTTATAGAGCCCTAGTGACAGACAATCCAATCCCCTACAGCCTCCAGCGCTCTCATGCATCTGTCATTTCCTAAGAAAAGCATCTGTAAGATACTTCACCCATTCTCTTCCTGTTTGAGAAGTTTCATATTTCCAGAGCATTAATATAACCTTGGCTACCAAGAAACAATCCAAAATGAAAAAAAAAAAAATTGCTGACAGTGCATGAAAAGAATTCTTATCAGACTTCATTTTCCTTCCTTCCTTTCCCTGCCGGGGTGGGGGCATGCTCACACTCCCACATGATACACATCCAGACACAGTTCTCCAGCAGGCTGAAGACACCATATTAGTAATTCAACATTCCAATGCAGTAACGCTGCTCCTGGCTTTGCTCTGCTAAGTGCTGGTGACAAGGAAGGCACTGAAATCCACCACCAAAAGAAACAAACTGGTGTGCATGTAGAAACATAAGGAATCCTGTTAGGCTTTTTTAACCCGTTTCCAGGCAGTTTTCCCACACAATTATTGCACCCTCACAAGTTCAGTTACTTTCAGATTTTTATTGACCTGCTCCATGTTTGTTGGATGCAGCAATTATGCTCGCCTCTATACTCATCCAGCTTCCCTGCATCCCTCCCCCAGGTCTGCAGTCACTGCTTCCACATTGCATAAATGTTTGACTAAACCCATTGAAAAAAATAACAGCTGTTCAGACAGGATTTCTGAACACAAAATGTGACAGCTCTCAGTAGCTGGACGGAACAATGCTGCCAAATGTCCTCTACTCTGGAAGCTGCTCAAAAAAAATGACAAGAAGTCACATCAGGAGGAGTCTGGGCCAGTGAGGCTGCCACGTGTCCCCTCTAGCAATAGTTGGATGTTGTAGCTCCTGCAATACAAACACACTCCCATCCCTGCGGCTGAAGATCAACACCACGCCTTTACTCCATGGATGTTCCTGGAACAAGGGCTGTGCTCCCCTCCCAGCCCTTCCAACATCTCCATGAAAAGCACACTGCCCTGCATGCATGGCCCCACCTTCACTGCCACCCCACGAGGCCATGGCAGTAGCTGCAGCTCTGGGACTTCCATGAACACGGGACAGCAGGAACCCAGCACAGGGCACAGGTCTGGGAGCAGCTGGCTCACAAGGGCTCACACTCAGTATTAGTGCTCTGGCAAACCCTTTCACTAGACAAGACTTTGTTGTCTCCCTGTAGCCATGAGCCAGCAAGGACAAGGAAGAGCCCAGCTACACCTCCGAACCCGTCCCTGCAGCAGCCTCACCTCTGGGCGCCCAGCGCCTTGATGACAGTGGAGAGGAGCCGGCCGTCCTTGGTGGTGACCTGTGTGATGTACTGCGGGCGGCCCAGGGCCGAGTCCTCCACCGCCTTGGCCAGGGCAGCACTTCCTGGGCAGTCGCACAGGGAGCCGGGGAGGTGGCAGCAGTCACCTGTCGTCATGGCAGCTCCGGAGCCCTGTGTCCCGGGCCCGGCACGCGGGAGACCTGCAGGAACAGCACCGCTGTCAGAACCCAGAACCGTGCAGTGCCCGACCCCTCGCCATCCTCCCGCCCCCAGGGCCCCAACACACACCCGTTTTGTGAGTCTTCTGTCCCCTTTAATAGGCTTTGTCAGGCTGCCTTACCATAAAATTAAGGCTCCAAGTGTTCTACTTACATAACTTACCATCAGAATTGCAAATTTGCCTTTCCCAGAGAGAATTCCTGGTAACCACCCTTTAACCTGATGAAGCCTTTCAAACTGAATGTGCTGACACACAGATGGGGAAGGCAACCAGAAGCCTTGTAGGCCTGTGCTGTGCTGGCTAGAGCCATCCTGAAAACTTATATTCATACCCTCCATAAATACAGCAAAGTTTCACCTGAACAGGGCACCTAAACCAGTTTATGTGGCTGGGTTCAGGAGGCCCTTCTCAGATGCCTTCAGGAGCTTTCTGAGCACTTGAAAGACTGTCCAAGCCCAAAAGGCTCCCTTCACCCCATCTTTAATCTCTTTCCTCTTTATTTCATTAAAGAAATGCACATGCTCCCATTTCTACATCCACTGTAGTACATCCCAACAGTGAATGTGTGGATATGAACCTCCCAAAAGCAACGAAAATCCTCCCTGGGAAGGGCATCAGGTGAGCCTGCCTCCTTCCTTCCGCTTTCAACCGTTCAGAGCTATAATGACTTTTACACGAGCAAAGCACACCAGCACACTTTCAACATTTACCCAGCAAAGAGAAGACATAGACCAAAAAGAAAATGCAAAAAATGGAGAGAAGATGCAGAGAAAAGCCCAACACAGCAAACCAGGATCTGGCTCTGATGGGCCATGGACAGGAGAGCTCTGCCTTTGAGGTAAGGCAGCAGCTCACCCAAGCTGCCAGAAACAGCCATGTTCCTCCCTGGCAGGGGTATCTCATCCCCAAAATCAGGTATGCTCTGCAGATTGAGAAAAATCCTGGTTTTGTCAATTGCCTTCAATCTGGTCCCTGAGAGGCAGCTGCACAGAAATAAAGAGCTGAGGTTACAGTGAGTCACACCAAACACAATCCAACAACACTGTACTGCTGGTAAAACCAAAATCCCTGTGTCTGTAAACAGAACTGCCTTATGTAAGGCACACACAGTAATCCCTGTGCACCAGCACTGCTGGGATCAAAGCTGGAACGCTGCTTCATCCTGGGGCTGGATTTCAAGATTAAATAAATCCATAAAAGAAGTTTGAATTAAAGCAATGAAAAGGAAAAAAGGAGAGGAATAAAAGGAAATAAAATAAACATAACCCCAAATAAGATATATGAAAACAATTAGGTTTGTTAAATTTTGAGCGAGTGGAGGAATCTCAGTCCCCCAGTCTTTGTCTCTTGGAGGTAAGAGCAGGCAAACAAACCTTCACCATCCCATCCAAGGAAAGGGCTTTTTGTTTTGAGCTCTCTGAGCACAACAGGAGTAAAATATTCCTGTGCAATTACACTTCTGTCAGGTACAACTAAGCAAATAACTAAAGAAAATAAGGGCTTGTTCCCAGTGGGAGGCTTCACCACACTACAGAGGAAAAAAAAACAAAAAAGCCAGTACAAGAACATTATCTTTGGAGCCCTGAAAACACTGATTTTGGTAAGCATGAGTGCTTTTTCATTGGAAATTAAGCAACCCACACAACCAAGGACTTCATCTACCAGGACAGTTTCATTCATGCATATGCATTCAAGAGAAAACTCTTCACTGGTGTCTCAGAACTGGATGCCAACCTCGGTAGCATCCCCTCACTTTACAGAATAGTTTCTAATTTCTAATAGAAGACTTTCTAATCTCTTTTTTAAAGCTGCTCTTGATAACTATCTGAAATCCTTCCTTTGCATCTGAGCAGGAATAAGCTTGAGCTTATGGGCAGGTCAATCTTGTTCAAAATGAACATTAATCTTTTCATCAACTTAAAAATTGACTTAATAGACTCAGCCTCTCTCTCTCCACCTGTGCAAAGAACAGAACTACTTTCCTGAATTCTCTTCCTCAAACAAAAAAGGCTACAAACTCTACAACTCCAAGGAACAAAAAGTAAGATGATAAATGCTATTGGAACTACTTAAGTCAGCTGTTCTGCAAGTTAAGGAATTCTTTTAAATTAACAACTTCTTACTGAAACAAGCATGAGAAGATATATGCTTTTAATAAAAAGGTCAGTTCCATTTGTTCAGCCAAAATGTTGTTTATTTTAAAGTCCAGAGGAAAAAGTCCATTCTACATACTGGAATAAAACTGCCCTCACTGACTGTGTCCTGGGAGTATTTATACTGAGGTTGTTTGTGCTCCACATCTGACAGACACAGGCAGGCCCGTGGCCTTGCTGGGCTGGAAGGGAATAGCCACCCCACCTTTCTTAGGAAAAAAAGCGGGTTTCTGGTACGAGTTCTGTAGCATTTCCTTGTTGGGGTCCAGCCCAGGGTGGAACCTGAAGTCACTGCTTTAACATCTGACTCATGCCATTCTGCAAATATGAAGGAAAAGCAGCAAGAATTTCATGGTTAGTAAAGAAGTAACTGGAATCCAAAGACAACATCTGCAGTGCACTCAGGTCCCAGTTCCATACCCAGCGGAACATGAACCACAGTGTACAGCCAAGTCAGTCTCTTTCCTGATCCCTGAAGGCTCAGCTCATCAACACACAGCCTTCTCTCACAATTGCAAACAGCTCATGCAACCCAAACCCAGTGTTCACAGAATCATTCAGGTTGGAAACAGCCTTTGAAATAATCTAGTTCCAACTGCTCCTCCAGCACTGCCAAGCTCAGCACCAAGTCATGTCCCCAAGAGCCACATCTACACAGCTTTAAAATCCCTTCAGGGAG
The DNA here is from genome assembly GCA_009812075.1 of Sialia sialis. NCBI lineage: Eukaryota > Metazoa > Chordata > Aves > Passeriformes > Turdidae > Sialia > Sialia sialis. Next base: position 443,379 of record VRYO01000038.1, read on the forward strand.
GGTGACTCCACCACTGCCCTGGCAGCCTGTGCCAGTGCCCGATCACCTGTTCCATGAAGGAATTTTTCCAGCTCAAACCTCCCCAGTACAACTTAAAGTTGTTTCCTCTCTTCCTATCACTTGTTACCTGGGAGAAGTGACTGACTCTCACCTGGCTGAACTCTCAGGGAGTTTTAGTGAGCATGAAGATCCCTCCTGAACCTCCTTTCCTGAACATCCAGCTTCCTCAGCCACTCATCATCAGATTCGTGCTCCAGTCCCTTCCCCAGCTCCATTTACAGCAGAAACATCAAAATCCCAGGGTGAGAAACAAGACCCAAACAGGTGGTTTGAACCACACACCAGTCCTTGTCTAAGCACCTGTGTTTTCTGAGCCCTTTCCTTGGGGATACATTTCTTGTCTACATATTTAAAAAAATCTCAGAGACTCTAGGTTTATTATCAACATTCCCTCAGCAGTCACAGTTAGACATAAGCAAATACATGGGAAGTCTCTTCTCAGCAACATTTTGCATCCTTAACTTCTGAGCAGATCCAGAACATAAAGGGTTGAGTTTGTAGAAAATTTTCAAACTGAAAAAAACCAAACCTTGTTTGTGGAAAGCTGTCTCAGAAGAGCAAATTCTGCACTAGAATCCCAAAGCTCAAACAGGTGCAGCAAAATGAGCCAGTTCCTTGAAGAGCAGCTTGTGCTTTGTCATTTCTTCAAGGCAGAGACCGGGGTGCTGGTGCAGAATCCTGCTCCACAACTTAAGGGAAACAAACCTGCAAGATACTACTCCTCGTCAGTACACAAGCACTGCAATGAGATGTGTAATCCAGTTTATATCATCCAAAGGCAATGAGTGTGCCCAGCAGAAGTAAGCAGGAATCAAGGAGCTGAAGGGACCCTCAGCTCTGCTCTCTTGGACAGTTATTTCTCCCAGACAGGGAAACCACAGCAGGCCAGATGAACACTTGGATCAAAGCCACAAAGGGAAAAACACAGTCAAGATGAGAAAGACAACAGGAAAGGCTTCAGCCAAATGATGGCAGTAACGGGGACTGTCAGGTGCAGGCTGTGGCTCTGCTGTGCAGCTTGTGGCCTGCCCTCTGATGAATATCCCAAACAGTCTAAAGCCTTGGAGCAATCCTGTGGCTTTGACAGGATCCAGAGCAAACTGGAACTAGAACCAGCTGCACCTGCTTTGGGTGCAGTGTGTATGCACCAGGCTTCTCTGGGTCACCTCCACCAAGAAAAAAACCCAATGCGTGAGGCTGCCAGCGGCCAAGTCTGTTCCTCTCACTGAGTAACCCATCTCCCTGATTACTGTAACTGAGACCTGGCACCTCACCCATGGTGTCACCAGAGATAACAAGGTTGTGCAGCTAACATAACCCACCCATCTGTAGGTTGGGGACTTTCCAACCCCTGCTCACATGAGCTGACGTTTGAGTCCAGCCTGCTTTCCAAAGCCTTTTTAGCCACTTTGGGCACACAGACACTGAGTTTTCTAATCATATGATCCTGCAAATGCCACTGGTGAACTGAAGGTTTTCAGTTGCTAAAGGGCATTTCCAAACATCAGCGCTTTCCTTTTCACCACTAAAACTGGATTTCCCAAATCCTGGGCCCAACGACCATTTGAACATCTCTAGAGAATGGCTTGCTTGCTAAGCACTAGTTTCCACACACCCCATCTCATACAGCTAATGCACATCTTCCCATGGCCCAGGTTCAATCCCAGCTGTGCAGCACATACTTTCAGCACCAGTTCTGCCTACTGAGGCACCAGCCTCACCAATGTACCTGCAGCCTCCATGGTCTGGGTTACTGGCAGAGTACCTCCTCTTCTACATCTGGCCTCTAGACCCTCACACTCAAGTGATCACACATCTGAGACACTGCAGCCAGAGATACACATAGGTGGGATGTGATGAGTGGCATGAAATGCTCCCTGCTGTTAAAAGGTTGTATAAGAGGATTAATCTAAAGAAAACAAAAACAGCAAAGGAAAAGCCCCCAATAACTGGTCCCAAACTGTGCAGGGCTTTGTTTTCAGTTTTGTTTACTTAACTGTACTTTCTGCTGAGGATTGAAAAAACACAGTATTATTTTGTTTTCTTTAATAAAAATACATGATTTTATACATCAACTGACTCCTCAAAGTTACCCTGCAGGTCTGCTATGTAACACCTTAAAAATACTCAAAAATTCAGCACTGACCCACAACTGACCCATCAATAACTCTTCCCATTGCTCAGGGTCTGGGAAGAAATCTCATTAGTCCTATAATCAGAAGTCATCTGAACACAATAGCCCTAAAGTCAGGGTGCAAGGAGCCCTGTCCAGTGAGAAAAGTGACACAGCATTTATGGCATACACCTCAACATTCAAAATAACATCTGATGCCATGCCATAGCTCTTAAAACATTTTAAAAATTTGGGAAAGCATTTAACTTTCCAGGAGCTTCCCTATTCCTGCTCCACCTGCAACATTTAGTTGGCAGCTGCAGCTAAAGGAGATGCTGTAAAAACTTCAGCCACACCTTGCTCTTCAGAGGATGTCAGTGGAGCAATGATGTGGATCAGAGCCAGGAGACAGCCCTGACCCTGGGCCCAAAACAAACCCCAAAAAGCCAGGGAAAAAACTAATCAAGGCACAACATTCTGGGAGCTTGTGAACTTTCTTCACACCAGCAAACTCCTCCTACACATTTAACAGCAAAAGCTCCAGGCTGACTCCAGAGGCTCACCTGCCTCAACCCTGGGGCTGAGTTTAAAAACATACTCCAAGTTTACCCAGGAGGAAGTCAGAAGCTTAGAGGACACAGCCTTTCTGGACTCCTGCGTTTGTCACATTTGTGTGTAACCACAGCTGGACTTGGCTGGGCTGCCTCTCCACTTTTCCAAAAACACAGCTCAGCAGGAGTCAATGGTAACTCAAGGCTTCACTTGCTGGGGACAAACAATTATAACTTCTCTGCACCAAGAAACTATTTAGACATGTTCTAGAAGATCTCTGAAGTCTTGATTATTTCAATTATGAGCTTGCAGACAAAGATGAAGGGATAGTCTTCCACTTCTATTTTTTTTCAAGGAGACTACATTGCCAGGATCTGACTTCTATTCCCCACTGGTAGAAAAATACTGCAGCAAGCCTCGGTGATCAATAATTGCTGCTTTCCAAAGCCAACATCCACACACATCCCTCCTCTTCCAAACTTCAGCATATTGGATCAACTTCTGCAGTAGTTTCACTTCATCTCCATGTCTTGAAGCAATGGGAAACTGTCGGCTGGGAAAGATGAAGTTCCTGTGGCACAGCTCATGTGGGGCTTGGCAGGGGTCCCAGCAGGTGAGAACCCCAACTTTTAAACAAGGCCAAAGGCATGGGTCCCATGTGGAAACAGCAGGCTTCCCTGGATTTCAGGGTACCTATCATGTTGCTCACCTACTGTTTTTCAAACTGTTTTTCTTCATTGCCTAATAAAGTTACTCAATATTCAAAAGAAGCAAAGGATTCAAGCTCATATGTTGAGAAGAAAAATCAGTATAAAAAGAAGTCGAAAGGACAATTTTTTTCTTGCTGTGCTTGGGAACGATTAGGCTGTATGTTACAGCTGGAATGCCAACATGAAAAACGTTATCTCAGCTCTTTCAAGACTTGCTATCTGCCACAAGGCCATATGAAACAAAAGTTTACTGCATTTTAATTACCAACATCTGGAAAAATGAATTGCAGCATTACAAGAAAACTCTTTTCAGAGGGTATCTCTGATAAAATTCAGTCATTTTAATAACAAATTTCATAAGGGAACAGCCAAAAACCAGCTGGGACATGAGGAACACCTGTGACTCCTCTGAGGATTCCAAAAACATCAACTTTTAGAGGTGAACAGCGGCACAACTCACTACATAAACTACATAGTCTGCACCCACCTCTCTCTGCATTTTGTCACTCTTTCCAGGGAAAGAAAGATGCATTAGAAAGACTTGAAACTGAAACCATGAACCAGGGTAAAAAAAAAAATAAAAAATATCTAGCCTACTAAACAATTCTTGCAGAATGCTACCCATCACTGGGGACAACAGCCAGCCCACCAGACACAAGCACAGCCTTGCCCTGCTGGAAGGACCACAGCCATGGTGCCTCTCTGCACCCATGTGCTTTACAAAACACCAGTAGCAGACACTTCTGCTTCCCAGCTCTCTTGCTCCAGCGAGCTCCTCTTTAAACAAAGCCTCTGCAGCCAGGTCAGAGGTCAACTGCTCCCCAACCCCACACAGTCACTTGCCAGGCAGTTGCAGGTTGTTCAGAACAAATGGATTTTCCAGCTGTGCGTAATACCTCAGGAAATAGAATTTTAGTGTAGCAGTAACACATGTACCAGGTCAAGACTGCAGTCCCACTCACCATGGAACTGTCAGTCCCTTGAAGGGCTCGACTCAGGAGGATGCAAAATATTATTTCAGAATTGTGAAGCCCAGGTTGGACAAAACTTGCATTCTCCCCAGTGTTTTCGTTCTTGGTTTATAAAGCATTTACACTGCTATACAAATAACAACACGCTGCTGAGAGATGAACTGGAGCTGGAACAAACCCAGAGCACAGCAGGCAGCAGCCCTGCTCACCCCGACTGCTCAGAGCAGTGCAACCGCTGCATGAAACTAGGCAGCACACTCATCTCCCACCAGACACTTGATCTGGAATTCAACTTCACTATTTATATTTTTCAACCTAGCTGTATCACAAATCTCTTCAGCGCATTCAAGCTTTCAAAGAGCTTTCCAGCAAAGGCACCACCAGAGGCGTGCTGTGACTCACCATGCTGCTCTGGAGAGCTCCAGAGTAGACACCAATGGAGAGCATCCCCATGGTCAGCCAGAGAGAAGGATTCACTGATCCCAGCCAGCTGCACCTGTGTCTCCCTTCTGCCCACTCCTTACTGCTACAGATTCCCTCCTCAATCCGCAAGTGAAACTTCACATTTGGTATCTGTGCTGCAAAACTCCCTTTAGTTCAGTTTGCAAGGTTTTGCTTAGGCTGCATTCCTTGCTCTGGACACAGGCCTTGTCTGATTTGTCTGCAGGGAAGTACAAGAAAAACTGAGAGGAAATAAACTGAAAACAGTCCAGAACTGAAGTTTACCTTTCCCCTCCCACCACTGTCAAATCCAATTCTAAAAAGCTCTCGGCTGAAACAGGTCTAAAGCTCTCAAAGCTTCAAACAAAGAAATCCCTGTTTAAACTAAGACTATACAAGCTTGGTGTATCCTCCTTTTTTCAGAAAAGTGCTTCAGAAGTAAGTGTGATCTGTTTGTACTTTTATTTCCTGAGCCAGTACTGCTCCTTGTCCCTTGTTCTCTCTTTGGGAACTGGAGGACAATGTTTCCTTCAGTCGATCAGTAATTTTGTGACAACTGATTAAAATCGAAACAGCAATTGCAGCACTTCTGTCCTTGAGGTTAACCACACATAATCATCTCAGGTTCTAGGAGGAATTGAAAAGTTTAGTCGGAATTGCTACATAAAATCTAGGCTAAAACTTACAGTTGCTTACTTATTTGAAATGGGAGCAAATGACAGATTCCAAACAGTAACACTGTTCTAGAGAGGCCTGGGGCAGGAAAGGGATTTGCAAGGCTGATGGGTAGGAAGAGCTGCAGTCAGTACAGCTCCTGTTGGGCTGCTCCCTTCACTGGAAGATGCACAGGGTTCACTCCTTGCCTCAGGACACACAAGCAGTCCCTGCTTTCAGGATTTTGTCATTCTGCACTTCACCTTCAGTGCTTAGGGCTCTCACAGGCTGTAACTGCACAGTGGAAGAGGCACATTTCACCCCCAGGAAAGGTGCACAAGACCCTAAGACGCTCAAAAGTGACTTCCCTGCTTTCACCCAGCAAGAGGAGCAGCCAAGAGCTCTCCCAAACTAGGTGCAGTGAGAAATCCCCTCTCCCAGCTGAGCTGCATTGCTGCTGCAATGAGCTACAGCAGACCTGGTCTACTTACAACAAAGATGGCACAAAGATACAGGTTCCAGGGAACACCTCCTACAGCTGGAGAAAGAACAAGACCAGGACCGGAGAAGTCGAGATCCTGTTGTTCATGTGCATGACATGACTGTGCTGATAAGCCATGAATTTGATAAGCCACACTTGATAAGCCTCAGCACAGATTAATGCGTCATTTTTCCACCAGAGAAAGCTAATGTACACAGACTTCATGGAAACCACTTGCCTACTCTGGTTTGGTGCTGTGCTCAATTTCCTTCACAGAAAAAAGTCCCAGCTTTCCTCATGTCTTGTGTGCCCAAGTGTCATTCACTGAGACATGCCCAGAGTACTTCTAAGGGGACAAGAGTCAGTAGCCAAGACCATTTCTCTATTGGGGAAAAGGCTGGAGCTAAGAGGAGGCAGAAACATGAGTTAACCAGAGGGAGGAGATACACACCAGCTCAAACTTCAGTCTGGAGGAGAAAAAAGCAGTTTGGAAATGAAAACTCTGAAATCTACAAACATCCAAAGCTAAGTCAAGTGGAGAAAAAAATAAACTCATCCTGCAGTTTATTGTTCACAATACTGGATTCCTCCCTTTATTTTCTAAGAAATGCTTCTGTGTTCTTAGTGTGAAAAACCAAGATATTTTAAACAATAGTGAAAAAAGTCCACAAATGCCCATTTTGCTTTGTGCCTCTATCTGCAGAACTACTACAAAGTCATATCCTGAGGACTTGCAACAGTCCCTGAGACTCACAGTCTCATGAGTCCATGCCCAGCTCAGTTTGCTGTGAATGCACTTCGACTTGATTTTGATCATGCTGTTTCAAGAAAACAGTGCTTACCCCCTCCCAGGGAAGTCCCATCGTGTCACTTGCTTGATGTGGGCCAGCATCAATCATCTAGAAGAGGAAAGGCCCTCTCCCAGCGTCCATGAAGGCAAGAGCTCAGTTGGAAGCTGCTCACAGTCAGTACACTGTATTTCTGCTCATTTGCATGGTCCCCTTGGCATCCAGCACAGGGTGAGCTCACCCTGCAGCCTCTGTGCAATCCACAGCAGAAAAGAGCAAACTCATCCAAAACAATGAACATTAGTTCCAATGCCACTTTCTCTTTCCATTGGGCAGTGGTGCTGATCAGCTAACCACACACAGACACCCCCCAGCTTTATAGCTGGTGTAGAGTGTCCATGAACTATACATTAGGCTTACACTTGGCTGCTCCCTGTGCCACCTCGTCTGCTCTTAGTGAAGTTTAGACCTCCCTACTGATGCAGGCTGCCTGCAATGCTTCCCAGTGCATGCTTGGGAGTAGTTAGCCGTTCTGTTCTCAACCGGAATGATCAAATTCACTGTCACTGTGCAAATGACAAAGGGATTTCAGAGTCCCAGCTCCCTTCCCTTTGAGCCTCTGTTTCTGAAGGGTGACACACCATCACAGCTTCAAACACACCTGAAAAACCAGGGCACTTCCAGCCTCCAAACACTCCTCATAATCCTTCAGAGATGCAGAAAAGTATTCAAACACTTTAGCCTTGGGAAGCCAAGACTAGCGTCCAGCTGCTCAAAGGATTACATTGCACACGTGTGAGTGGCAGCCAAGCAGGGTTTTATGTCCCCACGAGCAGGGTGACAAGGGGGGCCAGCCACAGCCAATGCAGCTGGCTGACCACAGTGACATCACAGGAATTCTCAACAAGAATCTGGAAAAAGATCAAGAAAGTGCAAGAAATTGCATCAGAAGGGAAAGACACAGGATAAATACCTGTTTGAAGGAGAGTGGAGCAAGAGAATGAGAGTGCCAAGGAAAATGAAGGACTGGTAATAGAGAGGGTTAAGAGAGGAATAAAAACAATCCCTTAGGGATAAACAAATGAAGGGCACAGGGTGGGGTGAGAATCACATTCCCACCGACAGATCTTCATCACATACATCAGGGCAGGGACAGAACACTGAATACAAACAAGCAGGATAAAAAGCCAGAGCTGCTTTGGATACACTTCCAGTTCACCATCATCATCCCCAACATGAGTTACATCCCACCTGCCTGCTTGCAAAATTCAAGCTCTGCACATCTGCCTCCAAAAGGACAATAGCCTAAATTCTCCTGGGTCCAGCAGCATCCAGTGCAGACGTATCACTCCGTACCTTGGTGGCACCACTTCTGAGGACACTAAATGCAAGCAACTGCACACTCCAGAAGCCTCCAAGGCCACTGCACAGCGTTTTGGTTTGTAATCTTGGTTTCCCCACCAGATCTAGAACATATAACAAGTAAGTGTTTGAGACTGCCACAAAAACACCTCCCATATCACAATCACCTTCCTGTACATGAGCCACGGGCTTTTCCCTTGGATAAATCCCACAAACCAGCAGTTCTGGCCTGTCACAGACTCAGCTGGCTCAAGAAACCTGCGTTTAAATGATAGAAAGTTAAAGATTGCTAGTTTATGAAAAGTCTATCACAAACCCTAAGCTTACACCACGGAGGAAACCAGCTGCTGCTCCAACACAGCAGCAACCTCTTCAGCTGTGCTGTGACACCAAGCTCATTCTCTTGGGAAATCTCTGCACATAAGGCAGCATGTCCGTGTGCTCGGGAGGCAAAACAGCCATCAGAACGCTCCCAAATACATGAGAAAACAGGTACAGGTGCCCGCAGGCAAAGGAAACTTTTTCTAATAACTGCCTATACCCAGGGAAGAATTATTAATGAACAAACGCCGCTTCTCAAACCTCCGGCACTTCCGTCCTTGGTGATGTTTGTACGCGACACCCCCGGCGCTCTCGGGGAACGGTGCCAGCCCAGCCCGAGCCCGGCCGGCAAGGGCCGCGGCTCAGGCACAGGGACCCTGCACAGCGAACACAGCGCAGCCCGTACCGGCGGCAGCGTCTCGCACGGGGCCCGTGCGGGCAGCGGAGCCACGGCAGTCGCTCCACGGGAGAGGCCCCGAGACCTGCAGCGCGGCTCCAGCTCCCCAGCGGGACCGCACACCAAGGACACCCCTCAACGGGAACACCGGGAGGGCTGTCAGGGCCCCCGGGCCGCCCGCCTGGGCCCAGCCTGGCCGCGACGCCGCTCTCCCCGCCGCGACCCCGCGCCGGAGTGCTGCCCGGCCCGGTGGGCGCGGAGCAGGGCGTGGGGCCAGCCCGGCCGCCCCCCGCCCGTCCGGTACCTGCGCTCCCGGCGCCCGCGGCCCCTCAGCGCGGCGCGCGCGCCGCCCCAGCGCCGGCTGCGGCGGCCGCCGGGCCCCGCCCCCAGTCCCCACCCGCCAATCCCCGCCCGTGTCGCGCTGACGCAGCTTCCGAGCGCCCAATGGACTGCGGGCAACCCGCCGGCGTCGCAACGCGACCCCGCTGGTAACAGCCGGCGGCCAATTGCTCCCATGCAGACAAGCCCCGCCCCATCCCAGCCCCACCTCCAACGCCTCAGGCCCCGCCCTTCCCCTCTTGCTCCGCCCCCCTCCCCGGGCCCCGTCCCCGGTCCCTGGGGATCCGGCCGCACACCGGGATCCCGCTCAGCGCGGCACCCTGCGGCCGTGCAAAAGCCCTGGGGAAAGGGTGGACCCCGTCCTGCCGTTCCCCGGGGGCGCTGGCAGGGACACGCATCCCCGCCCAACCCCGCGCTCTGGCTCGGCAGCCCTCCCCTCCCTCCGCAAGTCTTATTTCTAGAGTTGAGTCTGGAACAGAACTTTACACAGACGGTATGATTTGGCAATCTTTATATCCACAATACATCATAACCATGCACAAAAATCGAGTGATGTGTTTATTTACAAAGTGAATTGCACTTAACACAGGAACCAGGAATAAAAGTAAATGAAAGGAACCTCTCCTCTGGGTTGCATAAAGGCCCACTACTATTTATAGCCTACAAAGCCTGATAGTCAACACTACCATGCATTATCTGACCAGTGTAAAATAGGAATTGCTGTTATTTATTGAAACAGTGCAGCCCTGGAGATACTCATTCCATAAATCACCAACTACATTTAAGAGTCTGCGGACAGCTAGTCTTCACCTCCAATTGTCTCATTTTCCTTAGCTGAAATTAAGGTCCCCACCTTTAACAGTGTTCTAGTTTTTTTACGGAGGAAAAAATCTTCCCTAAGTGACTGAGCCACTTCATTGGGGTCTTCTTTTCTGTTAGAGTCCAGAACCTCTAAGCAAGTTTTTCCTTCTGCCTGGAAGGGAAATGATCACCAAGCCTTGGTAAGACTCGGCCAGAAACAGATCCCACCCCCACCTTCTGGAGCAGTACAGCATGCAGGGATCAAATCACGAGCAGAAAAAATACCTCCTGTACATTTTTCCAACAGCTTTTGTTAAGTAACCAATTCAAATAAAGGCTCGGCCCAACCCTTACCACACCCAGCCAAGAGCTCTGTGTTCACACAAGAGGTCCTGGTCACCAGGGGGTCACAGAACAGCCCCTAAATGGGGGCATCTCTGGGATCCATCTTTTTTTACTGCCTCTAAACCTGCCACAGGGGCAGGAAAGCACCAAACTACCTTTCTTCCACTGAAGCTTGATGGCCTCCACAGCACACACTGAAATCTTTTTAACAAAGTAGCAACAAGTCACCCATCAACAGCTTTTTTATATTTATACAAGTATGGAGCTTTAAAACTTTCCTATGGGCCAAACTTCCTTGTGCAGGCTCCAGTGAAGATTCCAGACTAACCTGTCTGGAAGCAATGATTCTGCAGGAAAAGAGGCTAGATTCATCTGATCTACCCAAGGAATTTATTTTACCAATTAGTTGTTTCTGTCACTTTTATGTACACATTTTGACCTTCACCCTCCCCATCAGTAAGAGAGGCAGCATGACAGACTCCTGCCTAATTCTGCATTAAAGGACCTGCTCTAGACCTCAGCAGGACCCTCTGATGGTTGTGTTACTGACACAGGTGGCAGCACTTAGGGCTTTGTAGAGTTTTCAATAATTAAAGGAAAGTCAGCCTCAACATCTAAGTAAAGTAAGCAGTGCACACATTCCTTTTATTTTTTTAACAGGCATCTTTCCTGTTATCAGGAGTTTTACAAAAGCCCTCAAATCCCTTGGGGCAGATGGAAGAGAGCTGTAACCTTTTCTTCATTTCTGACAGTAATACTGAGAGAGACACAGCCAGCAAAGCTGTGGGATAAAGCAGTCTAGTTGAGGTTACACATAGTCTGTAATTTTCACATCACAAAAGAATGCTTAAGGAGTCTGGGCTACTGGAGAGTTGCTCTGAATGTCAGACAGCTCTTCAGCATTTCCAGCTTCCTCAGGATTGCTCTCAGCAATTCCAGCACAGTAGTGGGCTGGGTTGTGGATGCAGTTTCTAAGGAGTGCACAATGCTTCATCAGGACACCAGGAACCCCAGATCAGAAGCATCTTCCCCAGTCTGTGCACAGGAAGGTGGCCTAACCTGGCAGAACTGGTCCACTATCCTTTTTCTATTGTCACAAACAGGTCTGTGCTTAGTCTGGGCAGGAGCACCTCAGACCCACAGAAGCGCTTGTGGCTCTGCCTGGAAAGCAGCACAGCAGCCTGGGGAAGAGCCTCATCTCGTACTCAGGGACCACAGCAGATTAAACCCCCAGCCCATTCCCAGTGCTCTCAGGAGCAGTACAGGTGCACATGTGCACACACATAACTCCCCTGTCCTGGGTGCCCCCAGCAAAGGGTAGGAGGCCTTTCCCTGTCACACCAAGTATCTCAAGCACAATACAATGATCCAAGGTCCACTGGTGCTGAGGGGGCTTTAGACAATGGAGTTGTTCAAGAGCTCTTCAATACCCATAAATTTAACAGCACTCAAGCCCTAGACACTGACCTTTCACTGGGACTCTGCAGCAAAGTTGAGACCCTTCCACAAAGTCAAGGACTAAAGAAAATCTTTCAAGAGACAAGCAAGTGACTAAACTGTTTCTTGGTTTCTTACACCAGGCCAGACTTTAGAAACTTCATGTTAAGAATAGGATTTGCAGAGTAAGCATGTTAATACATCACCCTGAAGAAATAAGTTTTCTTAACAGTAGAATTCCTCCTCATGCTATCCAACTGATTTCTTTATATAAAATTTATCCAAAAATTAAGGAGCCCAGCTCCACTAGTGTCCATTTGTTCTTGAATGAAATATTTTCAGTATTCCAGAATTTTCTATTCTCTCATTGCCAGCTGTCTGAACACTGACTGCATGTTATGTTCTGGTCTTGGACCACCAAAATGGAGACATCCCAGTTCCCACTTTCTCTCAACAGAATGCCAGTGAAGTAAACACCAAGTGTTGAAAGTGCTCCCTGGACTGGAACACCCTTAGGATAGAGCCCTGTGATGCCTACAGGGAATTCATACCCTCATTCAATGGTATCAGGCTGCAAGCATGCACCCTTTAACCTTGAATGTAAACTCTAAACAAAGCTGAAGAGTGGAAGTGCCAAGCACTAAGCACATCCTGAGCTGCAGCCCCCTCAGTGCATACAGTACAAAATTAAAGGCATTGGTCTGAAAATCTTATAAAAGAAAAGCCATCAGAGTTAACTGCCCTTAATTTTATTACATAACCAGACAGAACAGTTGAGACTGGAATGTCAGATTTCCTCTTGAAGCACAATTCACAGTTTCATATTTGCTTTGTATCAGTAAAGAAAAATCAACTCACTAATATGCAGCTGGGATTCATCCAGTGAGGTACCGGCTCAGAACAGAGACCAAAAACTCACTGCAAATGGCTCCACAAGCCTTTAGGGAGCAGCAGACAGCCTCCAGCTCTTCCTTTAGATCGTTTCACCCAGTATTTGCCACCAGAACATTCAGCGGATACCGGAGGGGATACAAGTGTGTAAGAGCTAGTGAGTCATGAAAAGCCATCAGAGATTTGCACAAGTGAGCAAGAGACTGACTATGCAAAGTTGTGGTAACATTCTTCCCATTCAGCACAATGAAGAATTAGAGTAGTTAGCCTGCTGATGACAAATCTGTTACATCAGTGAAGTACAATCATTTAAGAATTACAGTCTGCAGTTCAGTAAAACGGTAAGAAGAAAACAACAGGTTAGTAGTTATTATGTGAAATCCTAATATTTTAGTATTTTAGTACAGGTCAATAGTGAAAGATCATGAAGAGAAAGTTCCAGATACTACGGATCTGCAGAAGTTTTACAAAATGTATAAATATTGTGTTTCTCTACAACAACCAAAACCCTTACAAGTGCAGGTATATATGCGACATGAAAATATTGCCTCACTCACTCAGACGGGGGCAGGAGAGATCTAGAGAAAAAGCAGCATGCAAAAAAAACCAAAACCAAAAATCAAACCCTGGAACTAGAGCAGATCCTGCTTTCAGACACTGACCTACAGTACAAAAGAAGCCTACTTGTACAGGCTGCAAAAGGTTTCTAAAATCAATATGCTGGCACTTACTGTACAATAATGTTAACTGATTAACATAAGCCATGAATAAATATTATGCCACTTCATAAAGCCTGCACAGGCATTCATGGTGGCAAAGAAAACGATGCAGACATATTTCATTGTTCCCAAATAAAATAAGAATAGAGAAAGATCTCCCAAACAGGAAACAGTAAGCTACACAGCCAGACTAACTGTATTAGGGGAAATTACAGAATAAGTAATGTTATTTTCAACAGTTATTTCCTTATGTGTGTTCAACCGCTAAAATCCTCACTGTGAGATTTCATCAGGACAGAAAACAGAGCATTTGGCAGGATAGCTAGTTTAATTTCTCCCCCATGTTTACAGAAATACAAGAAAAAGAGATAACCTGACTATGGGAGGAAAAAACCTTGTCACCTAAATGTAGTTATTTCTTCAACTGGTAGAATCAAGTCCCACTGTTCCCCTCCCAGAAAACAACAACAACAAAACCAAACTTAAAAAAAACACCTAGCAAAACCAAAACAAGCCTATTTGATAAGAGTGTTTCATGGGATAATATCCAGCAGCAGATGTTCCAACACAAATATGTCTATCAGATCAGTGACTACATTTCAAGCCCAGAAGTCACCACATGAAAGGGGTTTCAAAGGCAGGGGGATGTTAGCCCTACAATTAAAGCTCTAATATGAGAGGGGAGATTTGGGAATGGAGTAAAGGGGGAGGAGGGAGTCACTGAATCACAGGAGATAGGAAGTGCACACAAGTTTCTAAATGAAGCACAGACAAAGTGGAGGGCACAAGAGTCATCTAGAGACGGTCACAGGTTCTGACAGCACTGGAGTTTGTTGGATTTCTGTCCGTCGGTGGTTGGTGGGACGCTGATGTCAACGACGTTGTTGCCAGGAGACTCATCGTGCGCAGACCGGTCGGCGATTTGCTTCTGCGACACGATGCGGTAGATTTCTGCAAGGAGAGCACACAGGTCAGAGCCCAGGGGCACAGCCTCCCGTGGACACAGCACTGAGCCAACTGAACAAGAACATGCCAGAACCCGAGGAGGAGGGCTCTGAAAGGGAATCTAGGCTAACCAGATGTGGCATTCCAGTTCCTGAAGGAATACGCCAGCTCTGTCTGGAAAAGTTATTAAGAGTCCCCATGGTCTTCCACAACAGCACTTCCTATCCCGTTCTTTCTCAATGACTCCATGAAAATGGAGATTATTAAAAGGGTTTTTAAATGGGAAAGGAGCAGGAATGCTCATTTCTAAAACATAGAATTACTGTCTTTATAATTAAAAAAAACTGGGCAGCATACTCTAGAAACACAAATCACCAGGACGCTGGGAAACCTTGGCAGCAGCAACAAGTTACCTTACAAATGCCCACCTCCCCTCCTGGCAGCCTGCTACTGCCAAGTAACAGCAATGCTCCTCTCTGCAGCACATCGCTTTTCATATCCATGACAGTAAAAAGCTGCATGGGTCCATAAAGCCCCATGCTTCTCCAAAAGAATTTATTTGACTCAAACTAACTTATGCTTGAAAGCAAACAGATCCACAAAGCTGTAACCATTGAAGAGAGACTGCCGGCTTAAAAGCTTTCAGAAACAAACTGTTTCAACTGCATAGTTAGCAGAATTTTGTAAGTGGAAAGGTTTTTAAGTTACTTATTTCACTGACTATAAGCCCTTGATCCAACTTCCTTCCATTGTGAAACAGGAAAAGGGCAAATACCTCCCTGGAAGTCTGTGGTAAATATTATGGTCACATTTATACAGCCACAACCCCAAAACAGCAACACCCAAAGCCTTTAGTAAGGATTAAAAATCACAGGGGACTGTGCAGTACTTGTGTCTGGGGTTTTTTTGTCAGGCTTTTTTTTTTTTTTTTTTTTTTTAAGAATCTGCACATATTTATGTTTAAAATGAAAACCTTTAACTCAAGGCCAACTCTTGCTGCCACCAGTTACCTACAGATCTTTGCTGAAAGGGTGGAGGAGGGTTGTTCAGAGGCTGTCACATACTCTTTCTTTCCTTCACACTACTGTATTTGAATTTAAGATGTTCAGAGTCGTTGCCAAGCCCCCTTTGCCTTGGGGTAGCATCTCTTTGGAGTTTTTTGTGGAGGTTTTTTCTTCCAGTCTTTAGTGACTCCTCAAACAAGTGGCCAGTCAGGAAAACTCCTGTTCTGCTGTTCCCACTCTTCCCTCCACCAAGTCCCCTGTGGTGGTTGCCACCTCACTACTCCACTCAGCACAAGTTCCTTCTCCTCTCTTACACGGATGATTCCTCCCCAGGTGTAACCACTTTAAGAACAGCCTTTTCATGACTTCTCACTCTTATTATCCATGTGCCTATGTCATCCAAATTGGACAATCTCAACACTTTTGGGAGCCCAGGATGCTGTGAGAGAGAGGGGTTTGAATTCAGTTTGCCCAGGCCTGACCTCAGCTTGAGTTGTTACAGCACTGTGGCTCTCCTAGAGTGGCCTCAGGCCAGCATCTCTAAGCAGAGTCAGTCTCCAGACAACACTGAAAGGGAAGATAGGATGTTGGTGATGGTTGAACTACACTCAGAGCACTAAAATCAAAAATACTGTCTCAAAGTGCCATGGAAGTTGCCTCAGATCCAGCCAAATGTCCCAGATCAGCTACGGATCTGTTAAACGGTGCAAGCCTGGCCCAGCTCCAGCTCTGGGCAGTTGGCTCTGCCTCACACTCCAGTTGCTTCACTAGTGGGTCTAAAACACAGACCTGCTGGGCAACAAATACAACCCATTCCTCATTTGTCAGGCTTTTTACCTATAGAGGCAGCTTGGCTACCCCTTTTCTCCTGTCTGCTTCTACTTGGGCACCCTGGAGTCTGAGTTAGGTCTGTTCAGTCTGGAGAAGAAAAGGCTTCGGGGAGATTTTAATGCAGACTTCCAATATCTCCAGTCCCCCAAGAGCGATGGAAAGGGACTTTGGATAAAGGTCTGGAGGGACGGGACAAGGCGGAATGGCTCCCCACTGCCAGAGGGCAAGGTTAGATGGGACAGTGGGAAGAAATTCTTAGCTGTGAGGGTGGGGAGGCCCTGGCTCAGGTTGCCCAGAGCAGCTGTGGCTGCCCCATCCCTGGAAACATCCAAGGCCAGGTTGCTCGGTGCTTGGAGCAACCTGGGATAGTGGAAAGTGTCCTGCCAATGGCTCACTGACAACTTGTTATCTGCTTGAATCGCCAGGGCCTTCTCTGCAGAAGATGATGTTGGTGCAGTCACCTATAACCCTTGCTATCAGATGAGAACAAGAGTTCAGTAATCTGAAAATGGTACCAGTTGGCTTTGGTGCAAGAGAAGATACTGGAACATTTAACTTGCAGCGTGGCTGGGGCTTCACTGCCGAGATTTTGTGGAGGCATGGAAGTACAATTACTAGGTTCCTTTACAACAGTGCTATTGCAATAGCTTGAACTTACAGGACATCAGGAGATAGAAATGGGTGTATGGGGTGGGAGGCAGAACACAAAGGTGAGATTAGAAAGCTTGCAAACTAACCATTGTTCCCAACACATATCCAAAACATTCCAGAAAACTACAAAACGTGCCAATGAAGACCATTCACCACCTCAGCAGCTCCTCTGAATCCATAACAAACCATACCTGTAAGGATGTTCTTGAAGGCTTCTTCTACATTTGTTGAATCCAGAGCAGATGTTTCAATAAAAGATAAGTTATTTTTTTCTGTAATAAATAAAAAGTGGTTCATTTAAAAACTTTAATAACACTTTATTTACCATTTACTTCGAGGTTTTTATCTTTTATTTTAGGCCAAACCAGCCAGGGCTCAGTAAATTTTTTCTTTTCCACAAGAAACACCTTGGTGCTGCAGTTCAGCAACATCTTTGCCCAAAGTGCAAGAACATTTTCCCCACTGCAGTCCTTGCTCAGTGAAGCAACACAAAACATCTTTCTATTCTGGCTAGAGATCACACAGAGGTACCTTGAGCAAGAGCCACAGCAAAAACACATCAGCTGCTACAGAGACACAATTCTCCTCTGCAACCCCAAAAAGATCAACAGACCTATACTTTTCTAATCAGACCCCACTTCCAAATAACAATGACCCCCTGGAACAAAGTCGATTCTATTCTTTCCTCTTACAGTGTAAAAGAATATTTTTATTTAAAAAAAAGAGTGATTAACACTCAAATGTCATACCTAGAATGGCTCTGTATTACCTGCCCAGGAACAGGCAAATTTCAGTCACAGAGCTTAAATAGCAACAATTAGACCATCACTAGCAATTTAAAACAGCCTTAAGAGGAAGTCAGGGACAAAAAGTAAGAAGCTGAACCAAGTGACCAAAGTAATAGACTATCTGGGGCACCCACCAATTTGTTTTGTTTCTCTTAGATAAATGTCACTTCTCCATCTGAAAATTTAAAGTGGCTTTATTACCCTCAGGGTACTTGCTTACCAGCAAACTTCATAAAGTGTGTATAAGCAAGCTTTCACAATATTGCAAGAGGTGTTTTAGAGTTTGTACATTTACATTTCACCTCCAAGCTTGACAGCCACACAAAAGCTGCATGTCCCCAGGCCTTTCAAGGCAAAAGAATATCTGATCAGTGCTCTGCCAGGTAAGAAGTGCAGTGGCAGAATCTTACATAACCCACTTGACTTCTCCCAACAAATGATAATTTTCAAGTCTGATGATTGTGGCATTTAAGAGAGACTAGATGACACTAATATATGCATCAGCATCCTAGAGCAGCAACAATCCCATCTAAGAGAAGGTTCAGTATTCATTTGTAGCTCTCCACAATAACACCTACTCAGTAGAAGGAGGTCTCCAGGAAGGAAGAACAGACATTTTGTATTATGACGCTTTCTATTCTAAATGTTGCTTACTGTTTCTAGCCTTGTTAGAGGAAATATTTAATCTCCAGCTATCAGGCAGCTCAAGGTCAGTGCTTCAAAAACAAGTACTACCACTAGATTTAAAAAGCAACAGAAAACCACAAACTAAAAATGATTTAAAAATTCTCAAAAAAAACCAAACTAACCACACATGCTAGTTAATAAGTCAAAATATTTTAATAAAAAAAAAAAAAAAAAAAACAAGCAATCTCAAATGTCCTTTTTAGGGGTCAAACTAAAACTTGAGGTGAGAATTCAGGCCTGGACAAAACAGTGATCACAGCAGGCCCCTGAAGCCCCACACAAACCTGCGAAGGCCCTGGCCTCATCGGTGGGCACGGCCCGGAGGTGGCGCAGGTCGCTTTTGTTGCCCACCAGCATGATGACAATGTTGTTGTCGGCGTGGTCTCGCAGCTCCTTCAGCCAGCGCTCCACGTTCTCGTAGGTGAGGTGTTTGGCAATGTCATAGACGAGCAGAGCCCCAACAGCACCACGGTAATATCTGAAACCATGAGGCACAGCCCTTCAGCCACAGCTCTGTCCCAGCCACACCAACAAAAGCTCTTCTATCATGCTTTCCACTTCAGAAGAAGTTGTGCTGATGCAGATATTGAGCTGGGGTGATTTTGAAGCCTAAAACCAAGTTCCAAATGCAGGGTTTTTTTCCTAATGGCATTTCTACAAAAATCCAGTGTGTGTATCAAAATGCTGGAGAGCCTGCAGAAACCAGGACTGAAAATGTCCTGTCTGGTCCAACTGTGTGCAGGGAAACTCATCACTGCAGAAGCGGTACAGATGGGAGATTTTTTTGAAATTACAACCTAACTTTCTACTAGGAAAATAGTCCTTAATAAAATGTCAGTATTTCATCCTGATCCTTCAAATATCTCCTGTTCCTCCTACAAATTAAAGAGGAGAGTCTGGGCTATATTGTCACTATATATATTCACAAACCGATAATCCAGGAACTTAGCCCCCTCAGCACAGGTTTGGGCCCATTTCAACACAAGCCCATCTGTATCAGCAATCCTGTAACATCCATATCTCTCTTCTACACAATCCTACCATTTCTCCTCAGTTCTGCCACCACCCGTCTGGCATGCTGTTTAACTAAGACAGGGCATGAAGTCAGCAGAAAACATTCCCTTTCCCCGATGTTTGGCATTCTGCTGGCTGAGCAGGCTGAACTGGCTGAGTGATGTGTCAAGCAGCAGTTAGTGCCAGCACAAAGGAGAGGCAGGGTCACAGGACTGCAGCTGCTCTAGCTTCCAGCCATAAAACCTGTTGTTGTTGACACAGACTAGACTATCAGTTTTTACAGCAAGAGCAAGGGTCACAAAAAATCTCTGAAAGTCACACTATCTTTTTTTTTCCCAGAAAAGATGCAATTTGAAATTGCCAGATATGCTTCTGCATCCCTTTCCCTATAGATTTCTCCTTCTGGGCTCCAGGCTCTCCTGGTTTTCTCCCATCTTGACAAAATTCCCCGCACCTTGAGGTTAATGGCTCAATCTGTGCATGACTGAGAAATATGTTTTTACCTTTAAAAATTGATACAGGTCTATAATGTAACAAAAAATTGACTCATTGATCAGAAAATGCCCTGGAGGGCCAAGCCTGATCAAAGGGTTTGCATTCTGTCCTCTGCCAGATATTTTTGCCAGCACACAAACAGGTAGACCTCAAGCCACTCTGTGGATTAACGAGGTCCCATAGGTGAAAAAGCTTGTCAGCTCCAGGAATTGTGCCTAATGCTGCACAATCAGGACTATCATAGATGCCTTCCTACTTCCAGACCATTCAATGTGTGCATTCATGGACCTAATTTTCAATGCCATGACTAATTCAAAGTCATTGAGATTTCAAGGGACTTCGTCCTGCAGGTGTTCCTAAAAATACCCCCAATCTCAAGACTCAGGGGGCAAGTGAGACCAGAAGCCATGGGTGTTACAGCAAGCCTAGACCAAAACTTGATAGTAACAGTACCCAGCTTCCATCTGAAATGACACTCACTCCACATAATGAACACAGCACATTCAACACAGACAAAAATCCAAATCCCAAAACTCAAACAGAATTTCCCACAGTTTTGATTTAAGCTGTCACTTGTTTCTATAACAGTAAGATGAAAATCCAAAATTTACTTTCATTATATTAATCAAGGGAACACAAGAGTATTTGCTATCTTAGGACTTGGATCCACATTGAAGTCTATCACAATGACTTTGTTACATGTGCCAAATATGTTTCATTCTCTATCCATACATTTATCTGCAGCATCTCTGCTAGAATTCTATTGAGCAAAGACCCAGTACTCACGCTGAGGTAATGGCACGGTATCGCTCCTGGCCTGCAGTATCCCAGATCTGGGCTTTTATCGTCTTCCCATCCACCTGGATGCTCCTGGTGGCAAATTCCACCCCAATGGTGCTTTTACTTTCCAGATTGAACTCATTGCGTGTGAAACGTGACAGAAGATTACTTTTCCCAACTCCAGAGTCTCCAATCAACACAACTGAAAGGAGAGACATTATTTTCACAATTAATTTTCACAAGCAGCACTGACCACATGCTGTAGTGCAGCCTGGCAAACAGCATGAATGCACAGTCAGATAACACAGGAGAGACAACATAGACAACACCGCAGTCTACCATGCACAGCTCGCTTCTCCACCCCCAGAAGAGCCCCAAGCTGTTTTGTGGTGAACAACTGCCCAGTCCTCAGAGGTGAAAATGAGAAATTGCTACAGCAACTGTCGAAGCCAAACAGTGCTTTGGAAGCCCCAACCACTGCAGCAGGCAGAGGTAAGATGTCCCTCACACACTCAACCTTTGGCACTGGAAGGCTGCTACCCACATTTTAAGAAACACTACAGGCAAGAACATGGCAACCTGTCTGCCCAACAAAAGCCTTTGTACAGTATAGGTATATTCTATTTTTATTAAAAACCAAAAACATGGTAAGCAAACGATTATTTGCAGTTCCTGTCATACAGAGTGTTTTATTTCAATAATTTCATTAATAAATATGTTCACCACAGAAGGGGGAAAACAGAAGACATTTCGTTCTACAAAAAAGACACAAAGCAAAGCAGAACTTCATCCAGCAAAACAAGTTGTAGTAGAGTGCATGAGAAGAGATGAGCTAGAAATCTCTGCCTCCACTTGTGCCATGATAACAGAAAAATGTAAGTGCAGAGAGATCTCCAGCACACAAAGCCCAGCTTCCCTGAAAGGAATTGTGAAAACAAAGGTACATGTTGTGGCAGGAGGTTCCCCCTATTTTTTGGCTTACTGATGACAGCAAGAAACAACTGAGAGAAACAAAGCTGAAACCTCTTACAAACACTGTATCACACACCCTTTGGAATTCAAGTGTCCTGGCTCAAGCTAAAGGAAGAAAGGCAGCCAGCCTCTGGGAGCTTCTTTAACCTTGGGAATATTTCCTACTCCAGTCCTAAGTACAGATTTGCTGATCTTCCTGATTCATATGGTTAGTTTTTCCTACAGAAAAGCAGATATGGGCAAGAAACATTCCCAATTTCCCTCCAGCAGCTACAGAAGAATCTTGTCATTGCACACTTCCAGAATGAGCTCACCAGTGTTCTCCCAGGGCCAAGGGTCATACTTGTCTTCTAGTGCTGCTACAGCTTCTCTCTGCTCAGGCCATTGTTTGAGGATGCAGCTCTGGCAGTGTCCTGCTCCAGCTCGCTGCCACTCCACCCCTGGAGCACATTCCCAGGCTTCTCGGCTGCGACGGCATTGTCGAAACACCCGAGAGAGCCCTGCCAGCATCTCATCTGCCTGACAGCACAGACAGACAATTGTGCTAGCACAGCTGAACAGGCAAAACACAACAGAGGCAGGAACGGGCAGCCAGCACATCGTGGCAAGGCACCACAACTCCCCATCTGGGAGAACTTAAACCAGCTCCCCACAGTGCTCTGCCTTCCCTGGCAAAAGGCCTAAACCATTTTTTAGGGTATGAGAACAGATAGATAAAAAAAGATTTTATTACAAGTTTTAATTCCAGGATTTTGTTAGCTTTATTTTCCAGACAAACAGTTTTTCATCAAAAATTCCATGGGACCTTCCAAGAACAGGCAGAGGTCACCCATCTTGCAAAGAGATCTGCTGGCTGGAGTAGACTCTCTCCTACAGCAAAACCCTGACCATAACCAAAAGTAAGAATATCAACCACATAAGCTAGACCAGATTGGAAGACCCCTGAGGCTTCCAACTGTTACCAAAGGGAGTAATTTTCCCATGATTTTGCAGCTGGAGAAAGCACAGCCTTTCCATGTACTAGCCATTTCCCAGGCTCTGGCATTTTAAAAGCATCAATTTGAGGCACAAACCATGCAAACAGCTCTCAGGTCATTAACTCCATCTGTCATTGAAAGAAAATTCCAGTGGTCCTTCGCTCCTTTGGCTGGTTACTCACATGCTGCCCCACATTCCAGCAGAGCTTCTAGGAGAGCATTTTTCAGAAGTTAAAGGAAGGCAACCAAATCCCAATTCAATAAAGAGAATTCTGAGATTTCCTAAGTGCTTCTTATTAATTCTCAATCTTGAGCACTAAAAGAGCATTTTCACTTTCAGGAGAAAGATGCCAAGACTGGGAGGCCCCCACATACAGGAAAGCCCCAAACTTATTTTCTGTGGGAGCTAAGCAAGAAGTTACCTTTGACATCCTGGATTAAGCAATTAGATCTTGGGAGAGTTTCTAAATTTGGTAACAGGCCACCACACAGTATGGCCTGTTCAAATTAAGAAATCATGACAGAGTAGGAAAAAAACTTCCAAATGACAGCTTAAGAGTCTGAATACTCCCCAAACAAGTCTCACCAAGAACCAAGGAACTCACTCTCCAAATGCCTCTAAGGGCCACAGTGATGATGAAAAGATGTTCTGATTTCACCTTGGAAGCGACATGAACCAATAACCAGAACCAGCCATCTTCAGGTGCCTCTAAGCACACAGACAAGCCTCATACAGTGCCCTGTTTATATCCTGAATCCTGCTCCTTCAGTATTTCCTGATTTTCTCTCTCCTCCAGCACGCCCTGCCTCTGTGTGGGTTATCCATCACCACCACATTACCCATCCATCAACTCAGTCACCACCCTCACTGCTTCCTGTGCCTACAACATCCACAACTACAGCACAATCACACCCCAACAACTGCCCTGTAAACTGAGATCCTTGTACAAAACAAGCCAAAGTCAGAATTAAAATTCCAGTGCCAGTCATCATTGGTAAGAAAGGGAAAATAAACAGATCGCGCTTAGGACTGAATTGTAAATACACTTATTTACTAATCTGGAATAAAAAAATATATACTTTTGAGCGGTTAAGAAGATTAGGACTCCCTCTAGCAGAGACCATCTAATCAGAGTTTGTGATACATCTGAAGTACATAAGGTTGCCAGATAGTGGTGACTAATAGGATACGCATTTGTTTTTAATAACCACGGCCTTTGCTAAGCAGAGACTAATCAGAGCAGGCTAAATTCCTACAAAAGTAAAAGAAAGCCCTTTTTCCCTACAGCTGATTTTTTCTTGCCTTTTCCATTAGCCAACATACATCTGCACAGCCCCAGATTTAATTTTTAAAATAAACACTGATAATAGCTAATCCTCTCAAGAGCAAAATTAATGTGCAGATCACATTTAATAGGTACAAGGTTTCCAACATTTTTAATGGCTCTTCAAAGGTCATGAATACAATTCCAAATCAACACATTCAAAACTCATCCTGAAAAGTCCCTGCTTTTTTCACCTGCTTTCCACTACAAAACTAACTGGGAACAGAGGCCAGAACTGCTGGTTTTACTTGGGTCACATCACTGAACACAGCCACAAGCTCCTCACAGCCTCACTACCCCACGCAGCCCTGCACACACAGTTTGGCTCCTTCCCCTAAAGGCTGGTTCAGGCACTTTGGTAACAACTAATATTTTGTTGTGATCAATAAAATAAGCAGTTTTGCTGGGATGCACACAGAAAAAAAAAGAGAAATGGGGAACAAAGAAGCACTAGTTCAGCAGAGCAGCTTTGACTATAATCACTCACATCCCCAGAGTGCTCCCAAACCTTAAGTAAATCATTGCCTGATACGTCCACTCCTTTAGAAACAGGTGGCAGGGGAAACAGTCAAGCTTTAAATTTAATAAAAATAATCTTTCCCAGACTAAGATCCTCCTACATCATTATTTCTACCTCTGACTACTACACAGACTGACAGAACAGAGTTCAAAAGTTGTCTGTGTAGCTGAGAAGGGCCAAATCCAAACCACCCAAAGTCCTGGACATCACTACAACAATAGTCCTTGATGTTTAATTCCAATACTGGAGGAGGCAGAAAGACAAAAAAGGGGAGTTGGTCCTACAGCAGAGCCCTCATCCCACTTGATCCCATTTATATTATTTTTGTCTAGTCCCAAAAAGCCTCACAGGAAGGAAAAGAGAAATAAGCAAACCAACAAAGAAACCCTTCTATATATTTGTTTGCTTGTTTAAATTCACACAACAACCGCTCTCAAATGATGTACAGAAAAGAACAATTCTCTCACTTGTTTTTTTTATTAAGGGCTACAAAATGTGGCAGCATTACCACAGCACAGATCCTGACCAAATGGCTTCAGGTTGAGTCTCATTCCAGATAAAATTAAAAACAAGTATTTTTAAAAGATGAATGCAATTCTCCTTAGCTAATTGACTATTCAGAGAAAGAAAAAAAATAAGCAAAATTTTTAGGCTTTGAAGTTCCTGGCTATTAAACCACCTGGGAAACAGACTTCAGAAGGAAACTACTTTAGACTAAGATAATTTAGTATATTTTTACAAGCCGGTCTTCTGCTTTATAGGCAGAGAAGAAATAAGGGCTTTTTTTCCCCATTGTCTTCAATCTGCAATCCACTGTAAAATATATAAAGCAATTAGGCAAATACATCTATAAAATACTTCCCACAGATGAGTAACTGTTCTTTCTTTTGGTCCGTAAGTTTGGAATCACTGCTGTCCTTGGGAGTGTCCAGGTACAAAGATACCAAATACCTGGGAAATTGTCACAGCAGCAAGTGACCCCCAGAACCCTCAACAGCACCGTTAGCCCTGCTTTTCCCAAGAGTAAGTAGATCTGGTGTGAAACAGGCTGGGGAAGCAAAGATGAAGGTGCTACACCCACCTGCACTGCTCCTCGGGCCTCACAGACAGAGCTGTGGGCTGCTCCGGGAAACTGGTCAGCTTGAGCCTCTGGACAGGCAGAAGCCTGAGGAGGCATCCCACTGGAAAAGCCCAAAGACACCGACGGGATGACACCCAGGGCGATGTTTCCCCCGGAGCCAGCGCAGGAGGAACAGCATTGAGCCCTCAGAGAGCCCCGGACAACCCAACATTGTCTCAGGAATGGGCAGGGGCAGACGCGGCAAAACACCCATCAGCACAACCAAATTAACACCGCTACGGTGCCGGGATCCCGGTGCCAGCGCTCAGCGGGCACCTGCGAAGGAGCCTCCACCGAAGCTTATGATTTTGCAACTCCAGCTCGACCCCGGACGATCTCCGGACAACCACCGGCACAGCCCAAGCTCGCGGCCGGCCCGCCCGCCGCGGCTCCGGTCGACCCCGGGGATCGCAACCGCCCAGCTGCCGACGCGCGGCCCGGCACGGGGCGGGGAGGCCCTTGCGCCTCTCGCGCGTTTCCCCTGGGGCTCCCCCGGCGCCAGACCAGGCCGGGGGCCCACAAGGCCGCCCCGCGCAACAAGGCCGCGGCGGACGCCCCGGGCCCGCGCGACGCGCTGGTCCCGGCTGATCCCGGGGCGGTGCGGCAGCGTGTCCCTGCTGAGCACGTACCTTTGAACAGATAGTCGTACTCGTCGTCGCGGGTGCCCATGACGATGGCGGCGCCGACCCCTCTGCCTGCCCGGCACCGACCGCGGCCCAGGCGGGGAGGGGCGCTTCCGCACGGGCCAATCAGCGCCCGCCAGAGCCCGCAGGAGGCGGGCGATGCGCCAGACCCATCAACAAAAGCCAATAAACGACGGGAAGGCCGCTGAGTGGCGGGGAACGCTTCCCAATCGAAGGGAGGCAGCTGGGGAGGGGCGGTGCTTGGATGCTCGAGCTGGGAACCTGGGGGACGGGGCGGAGCCGGGGGCGGAGCAGGAGGTGGAGGGGCGGGGTTTGTGTGAGGACCGGGCGGGGTTGCGGGGGCAGGGGCTCTGGGGGCGCGGCCTGGGGCGGGGGGCACGGAGGATGGGGAGTCTTTTCGGGGGAGGGGATTACACTGAATGGGAGGGGTGGCCCTCCGGGGGATGGAGACCCCCAGGTTTTGAGCGAGATCGCTGGGAGAGAGGTTTCGCCCTCTTTGAGAGTGACCCCCGATCGCTGGGGGGTGGTGTCATCTCTGGACGCGGAGGGAGAAGCGGCCCGGCCTGGGGATCAGCGCAGCACCGAAGCCGGGGAACACGGAGGCCGAGACCCTCAGCAGCGCCCCAGGACACCCAGCTGCCGCCCAGAGCCCCAGCCCCCTTCGTTCCCCTTCGGGCTGCTCCCTGCCCCGCTCAGCGCTCCCCGCCCCACCTTCCTGCTGAACACCAGCTGAAAAGGCTGTTCTGGCAAAAACACGTCCTCGCAGTGACACAATTGTTCAAGGAAAACATTTTCCTTTTTTTTCCTGGCACGGCTCTAGACAGTTTCCTGAGGGAACTAGTGACCACAGCCAGAGGCTGCGTGGCCACTCGGGCAGTGACGGCGAGCCACCCTTTGTCTCATCTTTGTGGGCTCCAAGTGGGACATCCTTCAGCTTCCCAACAGCAGAGCTGCAGGTACTCATCCTGGGAATTCTGTCCAGGCTGCAGCACCAGCTTCACAGAGCCATTCCGGGGCCCAAAGCGCCCTCCTCGTGACTCCATATAGCTTAGACACAC
The DNA here is from genome assembly GCA_009812075.1 of Sialia sialis. Taxonomy (NCBI): domain Eukaryota; kingdom Metazoa; phylum Chordata; class Aves; order Passeriformes; family Turdidae; genus Sialia; species Sialia sialis. Next base: position 470,572 of record VRYO01000038.1, read on the forward strand.
TTCCCATCACTTGCCTGACACCTTTGATTGTGTTTGGACAAACCCTGGCAGGGAAAGTGCCGACTCCCTCCTTCTGTGATATGCAGGGAAGTGGCTCTGCTCATTACATATTTCCCTTTTTCTGGGCTGTGCTCATAACAGCAGGTCTGCCCTACTTCTTCCCTGGAGGAGTGTTTATTCAGCTAAAGGATTAGTGCGTCACAAAGGGAGCAGCAGCAAGACTGAGACAATGGTGAGAAAAAAGTTGGCTTTGAGCTTGTGTTCGCTGGCTTTGGGAGATGCTCAGAGTGGGAGCCATGTAAGATTTAGATCCTCCAGGCTCTGTGGCACTGAGCTGCTCTCAGCTTCTCTCAGACACATGAATACTTGAACAGAAAGTACCATGATACCCAAGAGGTCCCATTTCCAATAATAAGTGCTAATAAATGGGTAGGGGCCAATGAAGATGCAGCAACCAGTCTGACAGCCTGGTGGGGTGACACCCAGGCTGTCAATGAGCCAGTCTCTGAGAATGGGTGAGAACCAACATTCTGCAAGCACATTGCAATCCCACTGCCAAGGTATTTAGGTATCCCTGATGCGTATCAGGCAACTGAAGCAGCAGGGAAGAAAAGCCAAAATTTCACACAACCACAGTCTAGGAAAGATGCTGCTCCAGCCTAGCAATGGGTTGGGCCAGTTGTTCCTCTGTGACAGGTAGTGATTGCTGAAGGAGTGGGGAGGGAATCTTTTCTTAGGGGTTTTGGTGCTTACATGCAGCATGGAGCTTTTGATCCATCGCCATGCCAGAGGGAGTTTTAACACCAGGATCTACAGGAAAATGTTACCACTTTCTCCTGTTGAGAGGCTGTTCCTGTTCCTGCAGGACCCCTGTGAAATGCCTTGTAGATGATGACTGGAGCACACCCAGAGGTGTTAAGCATCCAGTGCTGAGCACTTAAATTGCATCAGAAGGAACAAAGCTGGAACGTGTTGGATGCAGAATCTCTTAAGAAGAGCTATTATCCCATGCTGAGTTTTCCATAGCTGATAATGCTGCAGCCAGTGAGTGGCTATGTGACAGGAGGGAGAGGAGGGTGGCTGCTTGCTGGTCTGCAAAGAAGGCCTTTGCTTCCAGTGATTTGCTCTGCACAGTAGAACATCTTATTTTCATTATTACAAGTAACTTGATTAGTTCTGAACTGAACATTAATGGAGGAAGGCCTAAAAAACCACCAAAGCAATTTTTATCAGTTTGGATGGAAATCAGTTTCTTCTTTTCTTCTTCCAATGCCTGGGAGTTCTTGCCATGAGTTCTAAAGAGCAATACATGATGGTGGTGCCACTGTGACTGCCATTCAGCTCCAAAATCCCCAGGGACAGGGTTTTAATATGGAGTTTATTTAACGGGTTTTTTACAGGGAGTGGAGATGATGACTTGGTTTTGGAAGAGGGATGCTGTCCTGGGGCAATGTAAGGTGTAGCATGAGCCCATAGTCCCCACGTTCTTCACAGCCAGGAGTCCCCCCAGCTTGTGGTGTGTTTTGCACTGAAGAATCAGTGTCATGTCACCAAAACCAGATGTGTGTCACTGAAGAGGGAATGCATTTGCAGAACCTTTCTGTAAATTCCACATGTCCTCAAATTGGCCCCAAGCCATCAGGCTTCCAGGGTATTGGCCTGATGTCCCACCTGGGTCACCAAACTGGTAAGGAAACTCCCCTGTCAGATCATTCAGATCCTGCTCTGGGGGTCCCACTGGCACAGCCCCAGACTGGCACTGCTGGGGTCAAGGCCCCTTTGCAGAGGTGGCTCCAGTGACCCCACAGGCCCTGTATGACTCCCTGCACACCCCACACTCCCCCAGCTCCTCTCACTGGTTCAGCCCCAGGTTCCCACAGCACAGCCCGACTCCGGTTCCCTCAGGTGCAGCGACACAGATCAGCTTGAGTTGGTGCCCCTGGGGAGGGACCCCAGACAAAGCTTCCCCAGGCTGTGCCCCCTCCCAGTCTGTGCCTATCCTGATGCTGATGTTTAACCTGGCTCCTGTTCCTGGCTCCTGTAGAGTTCCAGGGTGACTGGCCACCCCTCATCTGGCTCCCTAGGGCCCCAAGCCCTTGGTCAGGCAAAGGGTCAGTGCCAGGTCCCAGCCCCTTGCTGGGGACTCTGGCCATTCCCCTCACTCTGAGCACAACCTGCAGCTTGTGCTGCACCTCCCTGAGCTGGGCACTGGCACATTCCACAACAGCCCTCCCTTGTTTTAGTGGAGAACACCTGCTAACGCATTGAAAGGAAAAAGAAAAAAACTTTCAAGACATTTGAGAACTGCCCTTATATACAACATTATCACAAGTAAAAAACATAGCAGAATTAAAGCCAACAGACTTCTGCACACAAATGCTTAAAAGATTACCACACAAAATCACAAAGGACTCTCAGAAGTCAGTTATTTATCAACTGGTTGATCACAGAATCACATTAAGGTTGAAAAATACCTCTGAGACCACCAAGTCCAACCTGTGATCAAGCACTATTTTATTCACTAGACCAGAGCACTGAGTGCCACATCCAGTCTTTTCTTAAATACCTTCAGGAGCAGTGACTCCAACACTTCCCTGGACAGCTCATTCCATGTCTAATCACCTTTTCTGTGAAGAAATTCTTCCTAACATCCAATGTAAACCTCCCCTAGTGCAACTCAAGACTATGTCCTCTTATCCTGTTGCTGGCTATCAGAAAGGAAAGCCCAACTCCCACCTGATTCTACTCTCTTGTCAGAAAGTTGTGGAGAGTGAGAAGGACCCCTCTGAGCCTTCTTTTCTCCAGGCTGAAGTCCCCAGCTCCCTCAGCTGCTCCTCCTCAGATCTCTTTCAGATCTCTCACCAGATTTGTTCCTCTTCTCTGGACTCACTCAACACCAAAATGTCCTTCCTGAATTGAGTGACCCAGAACTGCACATAGGACTCAAAGTGTTGCCTCACCAGTGCTAAGATCAGGAGAAGAATCACTTCCCTGGTCCTGCTGGCCACACACTGACTAGTATAGGCCAGGTGCTATTGGCCTTCTTGGCCTGAACACTCCTGGGCTCATGTTCACCTGCTGTTGACCAGCACTCCCAGGCCCTTCTCTTCTGGGAGCTTTCCAGCCACTCTACCCCAAATCTTCATTGCTACATAGGATTATTGTGGCCAAAGTGTAGGACCTGGTCTTTTTGAGCCTCATGCTGCTGGACTTGGCCCATCGATTCAGCCTCTTAGTGTTTTTATTGAATGTGCTCAGGCTCCTCCCTGCTCCAAAGATGCAGATGAACTCACCTAGTAGCAGCATTTGGGTGCTTGGAGAAGGAAGGCTCCAAAGGTGATGGCCTGTGGATCCCACCTGGATCGACAAACTATTAAGGAAACTTTCCTGTCCAACAAGTCTAATGGCACTCTGGGCATCCCACTGGCACTGCCCCAGACTGTCACTGTTGGGACCAAAGCCCTTTCACAGCAGCAGCTCCCGTGACTCCAAGAAGAGCCCCCCCATGACTCTCCACACACCCCGAGCACACCTTGCAGCTCTCACTGCAGCCACACACTGAGCTACCTGCACTGCCTGTGCTCCTCAACAGCAAGTGGGGGTCTCCTGCTAGCCCCAAATTTTTTGTTAAACTCTGCTGGGGTCCACACCCTGAAGAGCTGTTAGTTCTATGCCATCTGCTTCTTTTTCTAATGTGATAAAAACTTCTTCAAGATGCTTCCTCCTAAGATGCTGAAGCTTGTCTTGAGAGCCTTAACCCCAGCAGTGTCCCAGAGACAAAGCCACCTGCCTGGGATGCTTGAGCCAGGACTTCCCCTTCCCACCCTCTTAGTAGGATCTGAACCCCTGGGAATCTGTGAGCACCCTCAAGAAGCCGTTCCAGAACACTCTGCTCCGGAGGTGTCCCTGGTAAAGATGCAGGTGCAAAGCTGTTCCAGTCACGTCCACAAGAAATTCAATTTGTGCTCAATGCTGCTGAGCTCCAGCAGAAGAGCTGAAGCTGCTGGGAGGACTGGGAGAGCCCTGGCATCCCTGTGTCTACCAGGCACCCTGAGGCATTGGGAGCCAGGGGATGACTTTGAAATTGTGACCCTTGCTAGTGCTAGTGAGGCCAGGTGCTGGGCCAGGGGTGCTTGGAGAGTGGTGGTGGGTGGGGAACTTTTCTCTTGCTTTCAGTTTGCTGTTCCTTGGCTGTGTGGCAGGTTTCTGTTCTCAGTGGGAATTTGCCAATTTGCCTTTTTTGGCTCTGCACTGCTGGTGTGGTGCTACACTGCTGATGGGGGTCCTCAGGTGATGCCTCTGGCTTACTCACTCCAGGACTTGCTGCCATGGATGCAAGGGTTCAGCCTGCCCACCCAAGCTGGAGCAGATCTGTGTACACACAAACACCTTCCCTTTTTGCTAAGGAGCAATTTGGATTCCACTGAAGAATAAAAAAGAGCTTTGAGGGTCTGCTGTCATGTTTCCCGATGGCCACTGTTACTGTTCAGAGAGAGCTTTGTGCAGCAGACCAAACCTATCCTCACTTTTTGGGGCAACAAACACAGCTAGCTCAAGATGTTGGTGCCTGATATGCAACTTCATCTTGATCTAATGATACTCTGTGAAAATCCCAGGTCAATCTGCTTCTACTGACGGCTCCAAGCTTGGCAGAGGGGCACGCCAACTCCATGCCACCCATTGGAGCCCAGCCCCAGCCTATCCCACAGTGCTGGCCCCAAAGACCCCATCCCACTGTAATAAATTACTTGCATGAATTGTTTGTTCATCAATTGATAAGAATTGTATAAATAGCAGGAAACCATGAAGCTGTCATGTTGGGGCCCCCTGAGCTTGTCAGAAGAGTGGTCTAACTACATGTGGAAAAGTTGTTTACAGGTCAGCTGCTGGAACTGAGGAGGGGGATCGAGCCTTCCTCCCACGACCACCAGAAGGCAGAAAAAGACCCCCTAACAACAAGCTGTGCAGCCGCAGAATACATCGGAAGACTTACGTATTCATGGAAGGAAAAGAGGATAAGAAGACTGAGAATTGAACTTTTTGCATTGACTGCATGGGAGCGGGGACTCCCCAGTCACACCCAGTGCTGTACTTGCCTGCTATTGCTTGCTCATTTAATCCATAAATTCCCACTGGCATTGCAACTCTGTAAAAGCGTGAGTTGAGATTTATAACATCATCATGTCCAGACCCTGCAGCCTTTGGTCTTACACCATCCCCACCTTCGGAAGCAGCTCTCACTGGGGTATCTTGACTTGCCGGGTGGCTCATGTCCCCAGGAGCTGCTGCTACAGCAGGTCCCGTGCCCTGCAGGAAGCACAGCTGGTGTTGGGAGCAGCAGCAGCAGGATTCAGCAGCTGGAGGATGCCTGTACTGCGGCCGTGCCACGCTGGCTCTGTCGCTGGAGGGAGCCCTGGGGCAGCTCCCAGATGCTGACATGAACAGCAGCTGAAATGGTTGTTAAAAATGAAAGACATGGAGGATTTTAGATGAAAACACTCAGAACTGGCTCCTGCAGAGGGCCCTGGAAGGGGCCTCAGGATGCCACATGCTCCAGTACAGAATGTAGAGACTTGACTGGGACACAAAGGAAAGGAGAAGCTATGATCCCTGAGATAGACAAGATTTAGGGCATTTACAAACCCTGGCTGGTGTCTGGTACTAGCTGGCACCATCCACCAGGCAACCTCCTGTAACTTAAATGCACCACAGGGAGCAAACCCCAAGTTTGCAAAAAACCTGGCATTGCAGAAGGACTCCTTCACCAACTTTTATTTGATGCATAAATCCCACCTTAGTCTCATCACTTTAGCATCCAGAGTAAAATATGCACTCCAGCATCTGCTGCTACACTCAAGGACTAAACAAGTTTTGAATTAAGCAAAGAGAATATTAAAAATGCATTTCTGAATGCAGGAGTGAGCATTAGCTGGGTCTAATGGGCTGCTTGCAGCTGTGCTTGGAGCCATCATTAACCCTGGGATTTTCTGCAGGGAAGCAGAGGCCACATTTAGGTACATCGGGTATTTTTAGAGCTGCTTAGGGGCCTAGACCAGTCACATCTCTTCTTCCTGCAACAAGCAGTTTTTCCTCTTCCTCCCCCGACCAGCCAGAGAAGCACCTATGATTTTCTTCACCTCTAGTATATTGGAGCTGGAGAAAAAGCATAGATGGGAGTGGAAGCACTGCTAGAATTTACTCCCATCACCTTAGAGACCCCTGCTCCATCTCCAGCTCATGTCATTCCTGCATCTATAATCACCCCCACAGGAGTTACAAGAAAAGACTACATACCCATGGTATAAGCAGCTAAAAGGTTAGTATTTAGTGGTGCTGGCCCTGATCATCTGACTTTGTTTGGCCTGGATCATCCAGACCTCAGCCTCTGCTTATTTCCAAAGAGCTGGCACAGGCCTTTCCAGACACCTCCAAGGAATATCCCCTTCATCCAAAGGTTTGCCATCAGGGAATAAAAAAACCCAAGACATCAGCACTTACAAATTTGCTGCCCCACAGTCTAATTTGCAGGAAGAAAAGAAATTTAGGAGCCCATAAACTTCAAGCAGACTAAAACCTGCTGCTGGCCCCGATAGCAGCAATTTATCTCAAAACTCCGTAAGGCTACATGAACTTGGAGGCCAGAAGGGAGCAGAGTATTTAGGCCACACTTCCAACAAAGAAAGTTTACAAATGCAGAGTCCTCACAGTACTCCCACATATCTGCACAGTTAAACCATCAGGAAAATAATCCAAGCAGGATACTTAAAGGCTTATTTTTATTAAAAGACATCTTCAGAAAAGATATTTTAGTACCAAAAAAGTTTAAAATACACAAACTACACTTGCTTTCCTTTCCAGCATCAACATTATAAATTACACCACATTGTCATTAACACTGCATTTAAATATGAAAACAAATTGAAACAGGGAATTCATTAACACAGTCCAACATCCTACAAACAACTATGTACAGTATTTAGCAGCTAGGAGCTCTAGCACAGTAGTCAATATGACTTCATTAGGGCAGGATGCTTGGGAAGACCCAAGACTGCAGCTTGGTTTGTGAGCTTTCAGGGACCAGTTTTGGCCACCTCTTCCCAGACACCCACCCAAAGGCAGAGGTGATGCCATACATCATGGTACACACCTGAATAAGTGTGGCTCTGTGGCTTTTGCAGAGAAACCCTGTTGCCCTCTGTTGTAGTACTGGGACACACAAGCAGGTCAGGTCCAGTCACTCTGCAAAGCATGAGGTGTCTGATGGAAGAAGGCAGCACCCATTTCGGGGGGGGGCTGACAGTGACAGCAGGGCTGGTCCCACCCAGGGACAGTCCCTGCTCCCTATCTGTGCTGTCCCATGGCTGGTCCTACCCACTCCCAGCAGCACTGGTGGGCTCCAGGCAGAGGTCAACACAGCTGCCCAGGATCTGGCCCCTCAGGCAACCAGCTGCAGAATCTTACCCATCAACCTTAGAGCTGGAAGCAGTTCTCCCAGCAAATTCCAGCAGAGCCAGAAATACAGGTCTTGAAATGGAAGGCAAGTGAGCCTGAAGTCCCCTTCTGCACAGGTCACCCTCAGCACCCCCACCAAGCCCTGTACCTCAGGGGGACAGGAGCTGCACAGATGGAACTGCCTGAGGCTCACTGCTCTCAGCCCCCACACAGGAAGGAGGTTCCAGGGGCTCTCACAGGAGGGTACGTGGGACATCATTTTGGAACAACAGTGAAAGACAGGACATAGCAAGCCTCCAAAACCAGTGCTGTGGTCCTGAGCAGTGAGACACTTCACGTGCCCCACCCACCCCAGGCCCAGCTCATCAACACAGTACAGAAATGCTAAGACAAGATAGAAAGCACCGGACAATTTGAATTTCCTGCAGCAGCACATGGCAGGTAAGAAGACCCTTGTGCATGGCCTGGAGGTGGATCACCCTCTCCTGGGGCTCCTCTTCAGGTTTGGGAGTTCCCATCCAGGAGTTTTGGAAATGTGGAGCTGTTTTACTCTTAGCAAGGAGCAGTGTCGTGCCTCTAAAGGGTTTCTAACCAAGGAAGGGGAGGTTGTTTTCTGTAAACACCGAGTGATGGAGCTCAGGTCCATGCTCCACAGAGAAAGTCTTGAGTAACAACTTTAGGGCTCTGCTTCCAGTGCTGCAGGTTGGATTTTCATGATGGTTGACTTCAGGGGGTAGTACCTGCCCTTCCATGTCTTCCAGAAGATGCCCTGCTTGCGCTCATGCCTCTGCCGGGGGATGGAGCGGAAGTACTTCCCATTGAGGTTGGCATGGCCACAGGTGCTGAACCACCAGCCACCTACAAGTGCAATGAAGAGACAATTTTAACTCAGAAATTCCAGACAGAAAAATCCAGGTTCAAGGCAGCTGATGCCCCTATTTCCTCCACTCTTCAAGAGCTTCAGGATCTCACAATACCACCTCATGAGTCAATGAGTTCCCTGTGCACTGGGGTACCTTTCACAAATCCTACATGACTTCAGGCTGCATCTGCATATCCAGGCTGCTCCTACTTGTGTGAAAACTGCCCTCCAACCTTTCAGCAGCCAGGGCAAGGGAGGCATCTGCCCTGCTTGAAAAGGTTCCAAGCAAAGTGGCAGACAGCAAAGCTGTTATGAAGACAGATGCTTGGGCCAATACCTGAATCATGAACCTTCCCACAGCTTCACCTTCCCTCTTGGCTCCCTGCACAGTTCCTCCCAAAGTAGGGGCTATCCCAGGGAAGCAGGAGACAAGACTGCTTCAAAGGGGGCAGCAAAAGGGTCTAGTGCCACAGGGTCTGTGTTTCACTGGATCACCACCAGACACAGCTGAAAGAGAAGTGCATACACTGGAGTAGAAGACCTCAGACTGACCTGAGAGGTGTTTGGCACAGTTTGTGTCAGCTTTCAGGTCATGGTCACGATCCCGAGTAGAGAAGGGCAGCTGCCTGAATTCCCCAATGGCGTTTTCCAGCTCTCCAGACAGAGGCCCCACCAGGTTGAGTGTGTAGGCTGTGCTCTCGCCACCAAGAGTGAAGACAAACTCAACCACCTGGGAATTCCCCTCCCAGTCTTCCAGCTCAATCAGGAGATTGTATTTTCCCTCTTGGACAAGATGATGTATCTTCTCCAGGCCCAGCCAGAAGTCACCTGAAATAAGACTCATGACACTGGCTGCAGGGACACATATGTGCCATGAAAAGCAGAGATGCAAGCAAGCTCCAGAGACAAACTAGGCTGCTGCAGCATTTGAATGAGTGTCTGGCACCTGCAGGACACATCAGGAAGATCAAGGACCTCTGCTCTGCAAGCAGTGTCCGCCTGCTTCTGCTCATGTCTGTGCTGGAGCACAGACAGTTCCAGAGTCAAACAATTTGAATAGCTTTTGATAAGCTTCCCTCATCCCACTATGAGAATAGACACCATCATCCACCTACCACGAAGGTCTCCAAAGCCATTCTTGTAGGCATCCCACAGCTGGTCAAAGTCCACAGAGCCATCCATCCGCCTCTGGATCACTGTCCAGCCACCCTCTGTGGGAAGGGAAAACACAGTCACTTGGGGTTACCATTTACAAGAGCACCCTGCCAAGTGCTGCAGGACACTGCACGGCTTTACCTGCAGTCATGTCACAGTACACTTTGAAGGGCTGAGATCCTGCGGGCTGCACCTGGAAAATGCCACTGCTTTGCTGCCCAGCCAGAAACAGCTGGTGGCAACCCTCTGGGAGTTCTGCAAAGGAAAGAAACAGCAACTGAAAAGATAGCCTCAAGCCCCACGGCCTCAGCAGATTGCTCCTACCATGCCCCCAGCATTTGCAGCCCTGGCCACAAGCCCGGGCAGCTGCAGCTCTGGACACGTGCTGGGGACACTGGCCCCTGACTTCAGCATCTTCAACACTGTGACCCCACATCTTCCCTTTCATTCAAACAAGCTCCTTGGGCTTTCACCCAAGGCAGAAGCCTGGCTTTGGGTCAGGCTGAAGTGACCTCAGCTGGAGACCAGGGCTCCCCATTGAGGAGGGACAGAGGAGCTTCCCAGGTCCCTCTACACCCAAGAAAGGAATGGCCCACCCAGGATGGGGCAATGCCAGGGCCAAGAATCCCTATCCCACATGAGGCTAAAGCAGGGTCAAGGGGCTTCAAGGCCAGAAAAAAGACTAAATCCTGGCATCAGGAAGGTGGCTGAGCATCCAGCACATGACTTTTTTCTCCTAGCAACTGTGGTAGCCCCAGCAAGACATCCTTCTGGGCAACCTGCCACCAGCAGGCACAGTGCCATGCTGGGATGACCCTTTTTCCAAGAACTATAACTGAGGCAAGGAAGGGGAGTGGGTGGACTCTGGGAGCCCCAGCTCATTGCAGGAGTGGATTGCCCAGGGTGAAGCCACACCCTGCTTCATCCCTCTCCATCTCCAGGGGCTCCCACTGTTCCTTCTGCACCGCAGGGACTTTGCCCAGAGCTGCCAGCAAAGCACCATTTCAACAGCACTGATAAAAGTCCGTCCTGGAACAACCATCTACAGCACATGGGAAAGATGAGGCACAGAAAACCTGTTACAACACCAAAAAAAGCCACAGGAGGATGTGCAGCAACTCCAGCCCCAGGCTGCCACACAATCAAGGGGCTCTTTGTCAGCCGGGACAGGTGCCCCAGTCACCCCCAGACAAAGGGGGCCTGTTCTCCCCAGGTCAGGGCGGATGGCTTGTAGCTCTGGCTACCCTGGCTCACAGCTGCTGCCAGCATGACCCTGAGACAGACAAGAAACCTCGAGACAAGCCCTGGGCTGTGCTGGGGTATATGCTGTAGGGGTCCCCTTGCAGAAGCTGCCCCAGGGTCAGGGCTGACACCATGATCCAGAGCAGCAGCAGGGAGAAGGGCTTCCTCCAACAGCCAGGGGCTTTCTGCAGGCAGATGGAGGGGGCGGGGGGGAAGGGCCTTTGAGCTGCCAAGAGCAAAAGCAGCCCCTGCAGAACATCCTCACTGGGTGCTGGGGAGCCTTGACACGACACTGGGGTGAAGAGCAGAGCCCCAATTGGAGGAAAAAGTCAGGGGGGAAGCAGGGGACAGAAATTTGATACCTGCCATTACCTTTCACCCATTTCCAACATATTTCTCCCTTCCCCCACAGAATTCCCTTTCCTGGGCAGGGGCAGTCCCTCTCACATAGCCTGCAGCTGCATCCCCCACACTCCCAGAGCAGGACTGGTGTGTGCCAGCCCTACCTTGAACCCATGACACAGGAATTGAGGGCATTGTGCATCAAGGATCAAAACACACAGAGCTCCTCAGCAATGCAGGGGCTGAGTGCATCCTGAATATCCCCATTTCCTGGGTAAATGCAGGCAGAGGAGCAAGCCAGTCTCAGAGGAAGGAATGCCCCCAGCCACTGTTCATATTGCCACGGTAGGAAAGTGCTGGGCTTGCCAGCTCATCACCTCCTCTCCCACTGCATCTCCCAGGCAGATGTTTAGTGGTCCCAGCATGCACAAGACAACTCCATGGATGCCTGTTTCTCATTTCTGGGGCCTGTCTGCACTCGATCCCTGTTCCCTGATACCACAGGGACTCTCCAGCAGCTGAACAAGATGCAGCTGCTTGAATAGCCTCTGCTCAATCTTTTTTGTTTGAGGAACACGCTTGTTAGTTCCAGTTCATGTTGCACATCCGAACAGCACCAGCAGAACAAGCCCTCCTGACTGCTCCTGTGTTCTCTTTTCCCTCCCCATTTATTTAACCAACCAACAAAACAAGGCTGGATCTGCCTTAGTCTCTGTGTTCGCCCAACAGGATTTCCAGCCACAACACAGGGGAGGTCACTAACCTGGTATAAACACCCATCCTCATGGATGGCAGGGGCATGCCTAGAGCTGCCTGCACTGCCTCCCCCTCTCCTGCCCCAACCCAACCCCATTATTTTGGAGTCTAAGCGCCACGGGGAGAGCATGAGCAGGGCTCTACCTTTCCCCTACTCGGCAGTCTGCCAGCAAGCACAGGCTCTGCCCAAAGACATGATCCTCTTTCTGCAAGCTATTAAACCTCTCACTCTCCAGGCAGCTTTGAGCCTTCAACTTTCACATGCTTGGCCCCATGCCAGCCCTGCCCTAAAAAACTTGTGTTCACTGGATGCAAATGAAAGGGTCTTTCTGTAAGGGCTGCTGCTGGAGCTCATCGCTGCTCCCCAGGGCCACGCCGGCACCAGGCTCTGCCTGGCCATAGCCCGGGAGCCGCCAGCACAAGCCTCCCCAGCAGTCCCCTGCTCTGAAAGCAGCCACAAGCCTCCTCAGGCAAAGGGCACAGGGCCAGTCTGTGTGCTTTAAGACTTGCCAGAAAACTCACTCAACTTGCTAATGAAAGGAAGCCAATTTGTTTTCAGTCAGTGATACCAACATCAGGGATTAGGCAAGGAAAAGGGAAGCTCACAGCTGGTAGGACAAAATCAGCATGTCCAGGGTCTTTCCATCAGGGACAGTGCAGCACTAGAAAGTGCTGAGCTCACACAGCATGAGTGGGGGCTGTAGCTCTTGCTGCCTTCCACTATGCATCACAAACATCTCTGTAGCCAGCATCAGCCAGAGCATCCTACATCTTGCACCAGCAAGTAACAAACCCATCTCCCTGCACCCCACTTTCAGTATAACCCAAGGGCAGAATCAAGAGTTATACTAGATAACCTCTAAAGGTCTCTTCCCACACAAACTGTTCTATGACACAGTACAGTAGGCAAGTCACAAAGCAAAGCTTGGAAAAAAACAGGGAAGAGAAGTTCTGAAGGAGTTTCCTGGCTCAGAAGTGCTGCTCTGAGTAAGGCTGACCCTGCACAGCCCCACTGAGCTGCACCCCAGGAGGAATTTGAAGCCCCACATCCCACCTCTTTTCTTGTCTATGTGAACAAGCCTTTTGCTTTGCCAACCCAGCTTTCAGAAACACCAGTGACAGCTCCAGGCTCCAGACAAATTATCATGTGTTTTTCCATAACCATCCCTACATAAGGCCCTTAGCAGGAATTTCCCATGACTCCTCATCCTGCCTGGTTTCTGTTTTGCTCCTGCTGAAGATCCCTAAACAGCAGCACATGCAGAGCCAGCACTGTGATCTACCTGACACAGCAGGACAGCAGCTGCTCCTGGCCAGCAAACCCTGCAGGGACATCAGTTCCTGTCTGGAGGGAGGCTGCAGGACATGGCACAGCTGGGGACACCTGTTCTGCTGCCCTTTGCTCTCAAGGAGCCCCTCCAGTCCTGCTGCCAGAGCAGAAGATGCTCCAGACAGAGCCAGAATTTGCAGATGCAGCATCCACATTTCCCAGAGCTGTGAGCATCCACTGCAACTCAGCACCTTCAGCTAAGTATAGTGTGAGCTGAGACACTTATACTTCATGCATAAGCTCTAAATACGAGCCAAGGGAGAGAGAAACACAGCTCTGCTCTCAGACCAGGGCTTCCAAACCCTCCCCTGCTTCCACCGAACGCAAAGCAGATCGTGCCTGGTGAAGTGTGAGCAGATGAACAAGAGTTAACTCAAAAAAAGCTGAGACCCTCCTCCCCTCATCTTGAGCCTGCAATCCTTTTTGACAAATACCTGTTCTCTGGCTTTATCTTCTCCCCGCTGCACTCCTAACACCAGGCAGGAAAAAGCCTCTTTAAGCCTTAAATTCCTGCTGGACTAACACTAGCCCAGAAGGCAAGAATTGTGCCGTTGCTCCAGAATCCCCTCACTCTAGCCACACTCCCAAGCTCTAGCTTTTCAAGCAAATCTTACATCCTGGCTCAGGACAAACGAACCTTTTGTTTTCAAAAGGTTGCAAGTGCTACAGGTTTGCTCTGGCACAGAGGAGCAGAATGACACAAGCAGATACTCACTCTGTGTCTGCACAGGCTCCCCACTGCCATTCTGACTCTGGTTAGTGATGTTGAGGCTCTTCTTCAGGTTTATCTTCCACTTTGGAGACTGTGTTTTGTTGTGGTGTAGGGGAATTAGTAGATTGACCTACAAAAAAAAAATTTAAAAAAACTCAAGTCAGAATGGTTTTATCTCAGCTTGTTTTCCACTCTGTTATTCAGGGGAGCAGGTCAGCCACACGCCAGCCACTCCCTGTGGCCAGAGCTAGGGCTGAACTTGCCTAGAAACCACGAGGAACAGGAGATACACAGTCTTGGCAAAGTCAGAAATTATTGTGGTTTTTCACACCCGTGCTAGTTTATTCTGCAGATGAATGCAAATGCAGAGCCCAGGGAGGCTGCTCCCACCCACCAGTTCCTCCTTATTGCTCCATGCAAACTCTCTGGAAGCTTGCAGGTTGCTGCCCTCACATCACTGATGATCACTGCAGCACGGGGACCAGAGCTGTGGCACCTTTAGGGTGCCCAAAGGCAGCACAGCCACCAGAGCTGGGACAGCAGGGGTGCTCACACCAGGATACCCACACACCAGCATGCAGGGGCAGGCTGCAGCACAGGACAGGGGCTCACCTTGCTCTGCAGGCTTTTAATCTGCAGGTTCTGCTTGTCCAGTTTGTACTGCTGTTGCTTGATTTTCTGGAGGAGCTCCTCGATCCGCAGGTTCTGAGCATCCATCAGGGACTGGGAAGGAAGATCCAGGTGAGCCCCGTAGCTCCGGGAAGCTCTGGTTATGCGAGACTCCCGGGAGGGCGCTCCCGGTGCCCGCTCCGCTCTCCTGAAGCTGCTCCCAATGTCTCGGGACAGTCGGGTCCCCCGTCACTCTTTCCCATACCCGCTCCCACTGTCCCCTAGCGGGTCTGTGGTGTGCCCCCCACCACCAACGCTCCCCGCGTCGGTGTCGGTGTCAGTGGCCTCTCGGATCCTCTCTATCCCACTCCACCCGGACAGCGCTGGTCTGGTCCACACCCCACCGCTCCTCCAGTGGATGCTGGTGTCCCCCACGCTCACCTGCAGGGCCCCCAGGTCCCGAGCGCTCTGGTTCCCAGCCGGCCGCGCCTGCAGCGCCAGACGGACCCGGCCCTCCAGCCGCTCCAGCCGGCCCTGGATCGCGTCCTTGTCAGCCGCCACCTCCTCCAGCCGCTGCCGCAGCGCCTCGGAGAGGTTGAGCAGCTGCCGGCCGCGGCCCTCCAGCTCCCGCACGCTGCCCCGCAGCCGCTCGCCGCGCTCCTGCGCCTCCCGCGCCTGCCGCAGCAGCCGCCCCAGGGAGCTGTTGTGGGCGCTCAGCCGCCCGCCCAGCTCCCGCAGCTGCCCCTTGGTGCGCTCCACGTGCTCCTTCAGGCCGTGCCCCAGCTGCAGCAGCCCGTGGGCCAGCACGTTCACCTCGTCCCAGGAGGCGAACTGCGCCCGCCGCTCCCGCCCAGCTCCCGCTGCCGCCCGCCGCTCGGTCCCGGCTCCCGGTGCGGGCGCGGGGGCCGCTGCCAGCCCCGCCGCGCACAACAGCAGCACTGAACCGCTGAGATGCATCCTACCCTCTCCTCTACCACCGCCGTCACCGCCGCCCTGCTTTTATGCCCCCGTGGCAGGGAGGGCCCCGCACCGGCCCCACCCCGCCCACCCGGCCCCGCCGCTTTGTTCGCCCTCCCCGTGGGCCGCGGCTCAGGCTCCGTACCCGCCGCCCTCTCCGAGCCTCGTCCGCCCGCACCAGCCTTGGTCCCTGTCGCTGAGCCCTGCCTGCCCCAGTCCTTATCTTTGTCCCCATCCTTGCCTTTGTCCTCATCTCCATTCGTGTCCCCATATCCCTCCTCATCCTGCCCTCATTCCCGTCCACATTCCCGTCTCCTTTCCTATCCCTGTCCCCATTCCCCATTCCAATCCGTACTCTATGCCTATTCCCTTTCTTATCCATGTTCCCATCCCCATGCCCATTCCCATACCTGTCTCTATCCCCATCCCTGTCCCCATGCCTATCCCCATCCCATCCCTTCTGACTGTCCTACCCTTCATCCTGCACTGGGGACCCTGATCTGCACCAAGCCCTGATGCTTAGCTCCCCACTCCTGGGAATGGGGAACCCATGGATGCACCCATGTCACCTTCTGAAGGCCGTGCCCTTCTGGGAGCCACTGGCCCCGAGGCAGGAGTACCCTGCCCCAGGAGCTCCCTGCCCCAGGAGTACGAGGGCTCTGCTGGGGAGCCCTGGCCTGGCACAGGTGGGTGCTGCCAGCCCTGGGAGGGGACATGCTTAGGGTTAGTTCCTCTGTACACCTGAGGGAAGCAGAATGTTCATTCCTCTAAACACTCCTGGTCTCCAAGAGCAACAAGGATGGATAGATCCATCTCTCACAATCATCCCCTCACAGGTTTCAATCACTACCCTGTGAAAAATGTGCATCTTATTTTATTTGCCAGTATCTTGGACCCTGGTTTCTGGTTTTTCCTTCTTGTTCTGCCTTGAAGGGATTTTTGAGTCTCTGTGTTTTCTCTCCATGAAGGAATTCACACACTGCGATGGAGCTGCTGTCGGCTCTGTTCGGATTGGAGCAGATGGAGCCCTTCTGCTCCTTCCCCATGGGGCACTTCCTCCTGCTGCCCCAGCACTCTGTCCCTGCTCTGCACACGCAGCCTGGAGCAGGGAACTGCCTCTCCTCCCTCTCTGGAGTTTGGAGCCAAATCCCTGCTTCCCACCACTCACTGGCTCTGGCTGACATTAGCCCCCTGGGACCAGATCTGCAGCCCCCTGGTTCCCGGGCTGAGCTCCTCTACTCAAGCCCACCCCACCACTGCCACTCAGAGCACTGCAGCTCAAGCATGGCCCCAGGAAAAGGCTTTTCATCTTGTCCAAAAATGCCTGGCTGAAGGGTTTCTCTTTCCAGGAGTCCCCATGCCATCTCCAAGTATTTCCCAAGCTGATGCTGTCCAAAGGGTGAGTGAAAGGCCTCAGAAAATGTAGGGCAGCAGCAACAGCTCAGGGTGGAGTCACAGAGGTTAAAGAGGAATTTCAGAAATTCCAACAGGAACACACTCCACAGAGTCCCAAGCCCCCTCTGCCAGCCACTGTATTCACATTTATTTCATGGTCAGAAGGAATTTTTCAAGTGAGGAAAGAGGAAAAAAAACCAGGTAGGAAACATTGCTGGGAGAAAAAGAAACAATAATATCACCTTCTTTTTCCAAATCTTTGTGCTTTGGAGGGATCCCTCTGTGCTCTCCCTGACACCATTGCAAGAGAGGAGCTGGGGACACAGAAATGGTAGTGATGGGGAGGGGCTTCCATTGCCCCCCTCCAACAGCCTTCTCTGCTGGGCCTGGTGTCCCTGCAGGGCTTTTTGGGGTGCTCCTGCCTGGCCTATGCACCCTCACCCTCAGGCCATGGCCCCCCTGCCAGGGAGAGATCTGCCACCATATCCACCACCCGAGTGCTGCAGGGGCTGCCAAAAATTCCCAGATAGAATCTGAAAAATGACAATTCTCTTTTTCAGCTTGTATTGCTGGGTTTTGACATCCCAGGAGGGAGTGAGCTGGTAGGAGTCATACCCATGGAGCCCAAAGCTGGAGCACCCAACGCCCCAACAGCCCTCTGGGCTGGAAAACACCAACACTTGAGTCACTGGGACAAACAGGGAAGCGCAATTTCATGTGTTGGCTATTGCTGTGATTTAACGTCAGGCAAAACGAACCCTGTGTGAGCTCTGCTCCCTGCCCACCATTACCTAACACTGGAGCTTGTCCAGGGAAATGACAGGGTTACTCTGGGTGCTGCAGCAGACATGTTACCACTGGTTATTTTCTGCAGTGGCAGGAGAGAGGGAATGTGAGAAGCCAAGGCCTGCTGAGAAGCCGCATGATTTATGCGTTTTGTTTTGGCTGAATTTTTCTGTGGCTGTGTTTCCTATTGCGACTTCTCAAATTTGCCCTGAGAAATACAAATTTTTAAGGTACACAAATGCAAAGCCCTCAGAGGCCATGAGCTGCCTCAGGCTAGGAATGACTACAGGCAGATGGGAAGCTTCTCTCCACAGAGCCAGATGCAGTTTAAACGGAGCTTAAAATGGCCTGGCCAGCAGAATGTGAGCTCCTGGGGCATTTCTCCATGCCCTGCTCTGTCCTGTGTGGAAATGGGCTATGGTCAAAACCTCTGTAGGGTCCCAACTGGGCTTGGGGCCAGAGAAGGACTGAAATTTGGTCCCAAGGGATGAAGGAGCCTGTCCCCTGTGCAGGCCCACAGGAGGGACCCCATGAGGACACTGCCCCAGCCCAGTGGCCTTGGGACCCAGAGCAGCACGGGGACCAGCAGGGCACAGGGACCAGCAGGGCACATGATGGGCTCTCTGAGGTCAGCCCTTGGGCAGGAACAGCAGATTCCAGAGGAAGTTTTTTTCTGTGAAGCTTCTCTCAGGAACTGAGGCATGCTCCCGACCCCGTTCTCCAATACCTGTGCTTGTTTCTATCACTATATTCATCCCTATCCCTTCTTCCATGCAGTCCCACCAGCCCAGACACCCAGGAAAGGCAGTAGCACCAGCACACATCACAAGAAGCTACTTCAGACAGCCCCCACATGCATGGTAGCACATCCCCCTCATCCCTATTCCTGTTCCTGTCCCATGCATGTCAGCCTGTGAGCGGGTGGGCTGTGGGGAGTGTCTTTGTTCCCTGTCTTTCTCCATCCCGCTCCTTTCCAGGCTGACCTGGCAGGTCACTGTGTGAAAGTTCAGTCTGGTCTGAACTCACATGAATTCCTGCAGCTGCTCAGCCCCAGGCTCACGTCACCAGGAGGGATGGTTGGATGATTTATAGGAAGGTTACTCACAGCATTGCTTTGTTGTTAGAAATTGCAAACGTAAGGGAGACTCCAGAGAGAGGGAATGGGACATGCGAAATACATCATCACAGCTTCAAGGATAAATTTAGGTTTTCCAGAGGGACATAATTCTGATTCAGCAGAGGATGGGAAAAATCCAACACGGATTTCCTACTGGCCCCTGTGCACAGCAGCACGTCTCAGCCAGATGGACACTGGCAGCATTCCCAGACAGAGTGGGTACCCCTCAGTCTCTGCTCACACCTGGTCCTGCAGGGATCCCTTCATTGCCACCTTGGTCTGGCCCTGCAGCCAAACAGCTTGCTAACCCCCCACCCCTGAGGTCACTTATTCCTGCTCTTCCCAAGCAAGTTTGCTGGCTCAAACTTCATCACTCCCCACTCTGGAGAAGGGCCATGCAGCTCCTGCCACCTGCCCAGATTGGTTTTACCCCAAACCTCACTGCCCCGAGGGCACAGCAGGGTGGCACACTCTGCCAGAGCATAGCCTCATCCTTTCTCAGGCCTGGGGACACCCCCTCAACCCTGTAAGAGGATACCCAAACATCTGCTCAATTTCTGAGCAAGGTCAGTCAGAAAGATGGAAAATTTTCCCCAGCCATCCACCTCAGTGAGAAGCAGCTCCATAAGGAGCTCAGCCTGTCTCTGGGCTCCATTCCGACCCTGGCTCCTCTGGCTTTTCCTTGCCAGGACAGGGCAGCTCTGGGTAGACCACTGGCAGACCAAGTGAGGCAAGATGTTGTTACCCAGGTTGCTGTATCTTCCGAGGTCTCCAGAGGATGAGTGAGGGTTGCAGCCACACTGGGATCCTTCTCACCTACGGAAGGTCCTGGGACCTGTTAGCCCAGAGCAGGGAGGCCCATTTCACATTTGAAAAGCTGACATAAAAGGCCAGCAATGCTCTTGTTCCAAGCAGTCTCCTTATTTTCCTGGGGAGCCTGGATGAATGCTATGCAAGTCTTCACTCTCCTTTATTCTTCCTGCCATCCTGGGCTCTGTGGAGAGCACCGGGGTTACTGTGCAGAAGGTCACACATGCCAGAAAGCAGGAAACCAGAGGGCTTGGGGTAATGTGGGAGGCTTTGCAGCCAGAGAAATCTGACCCTTATTTTGGTTTAACCAACATGCATTTCACATTAGGGACTCTGGCTGGCTGAGCTTGCAGCTAAGGGCTCAGGGAGCTACAGGTTCCTGGGGATGAGACTGGCCCTTGGCACATTCAGTTGGCTCATAAGCCCATGTGGGAAGGGCTGGACCACAGTGACCAGGACTGGGCTCTGCTCTCCTTGAGACAATGGTGGCTTTTATTTTTTCAGCAGCCTTTGGCTAGCGACAGACAATGGATTTAGTAGAGCCTCTGGTGGACATGAGGGTAATAGGGTATGTCTCTAGTATTTTCTGAACATCCTTTCATTTCACTTATAGTTTCTGAAAGGAGATGCCCAGAGCCACTGGAAGGAGGGAGCTGCTGTGGCAAGTACAAGCAAAGCCCACAGAGTTCACTCCTGGCCACTCATCTCCTTCTCTGTGATGGAGACAGAGACAGCTCTGGCACTGCTTGGCATTTATCAGTCAGCATCTGCTGATGGCCATGACCCCTCTGTCCTGCTGGCACAGCCTCTTGCAGGCTGGATCTCCTGACGCAACACAAACGCTTTTTTTGGCAGTGCTGTGTGAAAAACCGCCAGGTCACTTCTGCTGCCCAGGAAAGTTTGTTAGCTGCCCCAGGACATTCAGGATGGGTGTCCACAAGGAGCCCTGGGGACATATCCTCCTGTCCAACACTGTGCTGGGCAAATGCTGGGTAAGAGCTGTGTGGTTTACCCACAGCCAGCAGCAGCCACATCCACAAGGGCTCTGCTGGATCTCTGCCTGTCCCCATGGGGCTACAGCTGCTTTTCCTCCTGGGAAGAGACTTGTAGGAAAGTGCAGCAGAGCTTTATGAGGGAGAACAACAGGGGACATCTTTATGCAGCAGCAAAGAGAGAAGCATGCAAATTTTGAGCACCATCCTGAAAACCCCAGCTGGGGTTTTCCCACTTCCCACCTGTGTGCCTGCTTGGTTTGTGACTGTGACAATGTGGTGCTTGGGTTCCTCATCTAGCTTTGCTGGCTGAAGCTCAGGGAGAGGCAGAGCCATGCCTCCAGGGACCAGGCGAGCCAGCAGTGATGTCTCTCCAGCCCCGGCCAGCTGCATCCAAACCATGTGCTCAGCTTCATAACCGGGTGTCCAGGAAGGAATACCAGCCTCAGGCTGTGTCTGGGAAGCCAGGATATTTCCTGCTGAAAAGGTAAAAAGAAGGGTCTGCAGGGTGGGGATCAAAAAAAAAGAAAGTGATGAAAACAAGCCTTTGTTTGTTGCATGCATTTTCCAAAGGGAAATATATCTTAACCTTAACCTTTAGCCAAGATTTTCCTGCATTTTCATGCTCAGATTCTGGATTTTTCTAGATTTTTACACCCCACCTCACAGGACATACAGGCATTGGGAGGTGAAAAAAAAAAAACCTGCAAAAAAGTAAAAAGAAACAGATGAAAATGCCCCAAAGCATTAAGAACCCCAGCAGCCCCTTTCCTACCTCGCTGGTAAAACACTAACTGTGGGGAAGCTCCAGATCTCCAGCAGGGCTGGGAGAGAAGAGCTGGCCCCATTTCCAACCATGGCTCTTTTCCTGCTCTGAAAGGGACTTTGGCTGATTCTTGGTTTCCTAAACTGAGTATTTTGCTGTCCACAGGGTGGATCTGAGCTCTCCCCAGAAGAGCAGCACTGTCCCTGCTGCAGGGCTTGGCTTCCCAAGTGGGGGCTGCCCATCACCCAGCACTCACAGGTCCTTCCCCCGAGGCATCCCACACCCAGAATCCATCACCCAGCACTGAGATACATCCCCTGGGGCATCCCACAGCCAGAACCTACCACCCCAGTACACAGCACCCAGAGATACCTTGCCTGGGGCATCCCACACTTGGAACCCAATACCCCGCACTCACAAGCACCTCTGCAGAGGCATTTTACCTCAGCTTTCCTCATCCTCAGGTCAGAGAGGTGCACGTGCCGTACAAATGTTCAGCTGAGACAGGGCAGCATCTGCTTGGTTTGAGTTTCTTAAAAAACAAAGGCTGTGGTGTTTCTACCTGGCAGACTGGGGTTTCCATTCCCAGGACTTTGCTTGGCACTGTAAGAAACCTGATATAGGTCCATGTCTGTGCCTGAGCTTTGAGCTTGGATGGTGCTGTTGGACCACCTCACGTGCCCTCGGGAGGTGCCCAGGTTTGACATCAGCTGATCCCCCATGCAAGAAAATTCAAATATCTAGAGAAAAAGGTCTTGGTTGACAAGAATGCAGCTACACACTCAGGCAGTCTGGAAATTGTTTCCCTATTGCAAAGTGCAGAGAAAAGGCAAATTCTGAGTCCAAGAATACCCTCCCTTCCTAAAAAAGGGGTCCAGAATGGGGAGTTTCCAAAGTGGCCAAGGTGGCCATGACCATGAGCAAGCAGTGATCACCTGAGACCATGGAACATCATGGCTCCTCCATTCCTGGTGAAAAGTAGGGTTTGTGTTGGGAAGTGTCACTTTTAACGGTGGATTTTTGGTTCGCTCTGGCTAAATGGCCCTTTCCAAACCCACCCAGACCAGTGCCCTCAACTGGGCAGAAACTCTCTTGAGAGAAACTCTCCAGGGAGAGAAAGGTCAAGGTGCAGAGGGCTGGTTCCCAGCCTTCCAGTGCCCTTGCCCATGAGGTGCAAGTGGCCCCAGGCAAGTCCCCCTGGATGCCCTTCCATGCGTTCCTCGGTGGGGACCTGACTTCATCAAGAGTTCCCCTGGACCAATCAGAGAAAGTCCACCAGCAGTTTCTGCTGCATGTTCCTTCTCCTGGTGTGAGGCTACCCAGGAACATCCTGTCACCAGCCTCTCCTGGGACTCTGCAGAAAATGTGAATATCAACAGAAGTGCACTACGGCAGCAGGGCTGGACCTTCCTGTGGCTCAGGGCTGCCTTCAGCACCACTGAGCTGGGGCAGCTTATAGGTTGTGCCAGTGGCTGTGGCATCACCAGCAGCAGTCTCAGCCCTCGTGGCTGTCCCCCCACCTCTGTCGGTTCCCTGGAGGAGTTCCAGCCACACCTGGGTGCATACCCCAGGTGCTCCCATCCACTGGTGACACACAGCAAACCTCAAAGGATCGGGAGCAGCTGGCTCTTGCTGCTTTCCATTTGATGCTGAGTTTCACTGAGGTGCTGATAACTTTCTGGGGAAGAGCCTCTCCACAGCCTCAGGGCTTTGGTGAAACCCAGCTGTGCAGCCAGTCCAGGCAGTGCTCGTTTACACAACCACATCCTGTAAATGTTTTTAATGCTTGCAACCCCCACTCAGAACTCCTTGGGATGATTTTGTGGGACATCAGCCGTATCAGGTGGGAGGGACACTGTTCTCCTGGCTTCTTCTCCAGAGTGGTTTCTTCCTGTCTCCCAAACCTTTCTAACACCCTGAGCTGGTATGAGGGATGGAGCTCTGCCTGGCTCTGCATCTCCTTTATCCTTGGCCTTCAGGACATGAAGCAAAAATAGCTGTCAGAAAGGGGAAAGCGACCTTTGCCATTTGAGTAACTGTTTGCTGTGTCAGCACAGGCACAATGTGTTTGAGGATTTTGTGCAAAGTTTCAGCGGCTCTGAGCCAGGACCAGAAGATTTTTGCCTCTCTGTTGGCAGCCATGAATAACACCGGGAATGTGGCCTCGTAATCCCTGCTTAGGGAGATATTTGGGAGAGGAGGTGCCTTCCAGGGAATGTGAGTGCTGACTGTAGGATTCCCTGTGTGTCTCCATGCCAGAAACGTTCCCCTGACTTGTTGACCCACCACAGAATGGGAAGGGAAAGGCTGCAGCAATGGGATAGGATAGAATGGGATGGAAGGAATGGAAAGGATATGCTTCAGGAATGGGATGGGAAGACAAAGGCTGCAGGAATGGAATGGGCTCAGGAATGCCACAAGGTGTTTGTGATTTAGTACCAAATCCTCACCCCAGGATAGTCTTTGGAACAAACACACAAAACCAAAAGGCAGTCCCACTGCCTTCTTGGTTCAATCAAGGGACTCAATATCCTCTGCCATGGGAACAACAAATGGGTCTCCTGGGGAGCTGAGAGCCTGTCTGGGGGCCCAGAGAGACAGGGACAAGGCAGCTGAGCTGGAGCTCCAGGTCTTGGGGGCCCTGAGTACCCTGAGAGTGCTGCGGCTGAGGGTCCAGACCAGGGAGAGCCAAGTGCTGCCCATGGGTGACCGAGTCCACACCTGCCCCTGTGGCCCTTCTGCCTTGGCAAACCCAATCCAGAGAGTGAAATTAGTAGCAATTAAAAATTAAGCTTGGCTCAGACTCAAATCAAACTTTCTACCAATTTTAGCTGCTTGTTGCTTGGAGACAGCATGCACTGGAGTTCAACTGGTGACGCAACACAGAGGGGATTTCTGCTTTCGTGGGGCTCTGGGCCAGGAAAAGACATGAGGGCTGCAGGTGGCTGGGGCAGAACAAGCTGAGGTTGGAACCAAAGTAACAAACCAAAGAGAGGTTGGTACACCTCTCCAGCACCTGATGTCTCATTTGAAAATTTGCATATTTCTGCTTTTTGATTCATTCTCCCTCAATTAATTCTTATCCTCTTCCAGAGGCAAGAAGGACCTTCAGAGGCAAGGAGAGAAACAGGATACTGATTAACTCTTCCAGCAAAGACCCCCATGATCCTCCAGTGCCCAGGGTACCCACAGAGCCTTTGATGCAGTGTGGGGGCAGGCTGGGGGTTGGTGTGGTGGGCTGGGTTTGATGGCCAGGGTGTCACCCTGGCAGTGCCTGGAGAGCTTCCACAGCCATCTTGGCCACCTCAAACTCTGACTGACAGACAGCACAGCTTGGTCCAAAGCAAACAAGGCTGAGGCCAGAAGCAAGGACAATGGATGGCAGCGATGCTGAGAGGTGGCACCACCCACCAGCAGTCCATGAGAGGGAGATCCAGTGGCAATGGCCCCTCAGCAGCACAGGTGGGTGCCCACTGGCAGTAGCCCTGCAGCAAACTCACTGCCTTTGCTGTGTGTGGAAAAGAAGGAAACCCCTCCTCTAAAGACATTTCCCAGCTGTGGAGTATAGGCAGGATGAAATCAGGTGATGTCCCAGGGGCTCTCTCACCATCCTGCAAACTGTCCCCAAATGATCTCAGGGTAATGCAGTCCTGGCAGGCTCAGAGACACCCCGTCCCAGTGCCTGATGGGTGGACAGGGGAGCAAGTGAGCCACCAGTCTACCTGTCATCTGAGGGATACCACGGCCAAAAAGAAATTAAGCCCCCAGTCACCCACTACAGCAACATATTAATGCAGAGAAGAGGAAGATTTCAGTTCTGCAAAGCCCATGAACAGTGTCACTGTACTCTTGGATTTCACTTGGAAGGGACTTAGAAAAGGCAAGATGCCATTGTGATGGGCAGCTATTTAAGAGCCAGGGAAAGCTGATGGGCTTGGGGAAGATGGCCCAGCTGGGGCACAGCCGCTCGCCCCAAACTGTACCTTTGAGTGTCCCGTGGTGGAGATGGACACAAGCAGCCCTTGGGCTCAGTTGATGTCTGAGCCGTGGTTCCTTGGGCCAAGTGTCGGTGTGGGACTGAGCTGTGCCCTTGCCCATGGCATCAACTGGGTCACCCTGACATGCAGCGAGTGCCTGGGGTCTCAGACATGGCTCCAGCATTCCAGACGGCTGCTGGAGAGGCAACTGCCACCCCTCATTTATGTTACCCTGACAATATTCCCCATAACTGACTGAACGAATCATGCAGGGCTCTGAGAGCTCCCTAATTAACACAGTTATTATTAGCAATGTCAGGACAGGTTTGAAAAAGGCAAGTTCAGAGTCCCTGTGCCTGACAGCAAATCCCACATGACCGTGATGTCCTCTCTGTCACTTGGGAGTTCTGAATGCATCTGGGCTGTGGGAGCAAGGACATCCCTGGGTGCCAGATGGGTTGGATGGGCTGCACAGGCACTGGTCCAGGCACAGAAGCCTTTGCACAGGATGAGTGGGGGTCATGTTGTTGCCAGTCTTTCCCCATGAGCCAAGAAACTGCTCTTGGCTCACACCCAGGCAAATCCCAAGGGAATTGGGACCTTCATTACTCAGGCCAAGACTCCTGGTGATGCCAACAGGATGTGCAGGGGAAGCAAGGTGAGAGGGTTCTCCTGGGAGCAGGAAAGTGTGCTGGCCATCCTGCAGTGCTGCCTCTTCCCCAGCCCCCAGATCACCCTGGCTTCTGCCTGAAAGCTGGTGGCTCCAGGGGCTCTTTGCCATATGTAGGGCAGCCCCGGGGTGCCTGCAGCAGCTTGTGCACTGCCAGAGCTCCTGCCACTCCTGCTCCCCATGGAGTGCTTGGAGAGGTGCCTAATTCATCCTTTCAGAGCAGAGATAAGATGGATTAAGGCCTGCTGAATGGTTGCCAAAAGAATCGCCATTAGGCCCTGGAGAGCTTAATCTCCACCCGACTAAAAGCAGACAGGCTGCACCCACAGCTAGTCCTGTCTGCCAGGGGATAAACACCCAGTGCAGGATTTCAGGGAAACCTTTGGAGGCTGTGAAACATGTCCCAAAGTGTACATGCTGTCCAGAGCACCCAGGCTGGGTGCTGGATCCCACACTGGCCCCAGCTGCCAGGGGGAAGTCGCCGAGTGTAATACAGAGGACTGTATTGGCCACTGGAGTCTCAGACACCTCTGTGCCTCGACTCTTTCTCTCCATGAGATCATGTCCAAGGCTCCTCAATCCTGGCAGTGTTATCTCCTGCAGATTAGCTCCCCAAAGCTGTCCTTGCCCGTGTACTTCTCAGCTGACTCACTTTTGTTATTTCCTGTCCCTATCTCTGATTTCCTTTGCTGTCCTCATACTACCATTCTCCAAGGTCCAGCTCCTCTCCAGGTTTCCCTGACCTCACTGCTGACTTTTTTCCCATCCTCCAGGCTGATTTCAGGGTATAATGATGTACCTTTCCATGGAGTCAGAGCATGGAGGGGATAGAGTTCCCTCTTCCCTCCCATGGTGACAGACAACCTTAACTTGCCCCCATGCAGCCTGCCTGGGACACGTCCACAGCCATGTATGGGCAGCATTGTACCCAGCATGACCACCACAGATTGGGTAAGGAAGTGCCAGTCTGGGTTCTCATCCTTGCCTGGGAAAAGGTGGCAAGACTGGCCAGGGGTTTTGGACATCCTTGGAAAGCCAGACCAAGTAGGCCAGGTTGCATTTTAATCAAATCTTGATGGTAAGGACTCTGTACCAGGTGCCAATTACCGCAAGGGATCTGACCCCACTGGCTTTACATCACAACCAGCACCTCTCAGGGCTAGAGATAGGAAGAATGGGCTCCATCAACCACAGCCAGCTAGAGATGGCTATCTGGCCATCTCACAAAGAGATATTTTGAGTTCATTTTTCCGCCAGACCCTGGGAAGAGGCAAAGCACTGGCAGCATGCCAAGGCAGTGCTTGTGACGGCAACTTAAGGGCTCATCACACCTCTGTCCTGAAAAACACTGACATCCCCAATGTCATTGTCTCTGGGCTTTTGTTGACAGGGGAGGTCTCACAGGCATCCCTCTCCTACCAGCACTGTGTGGTTAAGTCAGCCTGTATTAAAGCACAGCCCCTAAAACCTCCAGCCCCAGCCCTGAGCCCTTCCCTCCATTGCCTCAGGGTTCCCCTAACCCCCAGCTCCTTTCAGCTCCTTTTGGAGGTAAGAAACCCCCCAACCTCACTATTGTCTCCCCTGCCCTCCCATCGCCATCCTCTCCCCTGCCTGTCCCCTACCCTTGCATTCCCCCAAGACAGCAACTGTCTCTAGCCATGGAGCAGATGGAGGCTGGGCACTGCTTTTCCCTCTCCACCGGCATGATGCAACCTGGACTCTGTGGTGGTGACACGCTGTCCCAACCAAACAAACACAGTTCGCACTGCATGTTTCATTGCAACAGCCTGCACAGCCCTGGCCCTCCCAGCCAGGGACAGCCCAGCTATGTCTGGCAGAGCCAGGGCTGGCAGTCGCAGCTGCTCTGGTGCAAACACTGTCCCAGCACTCCTCGGGGATGATTTTTGACTGGGCTGTGGCTGCCAAGACCGAGGAAGGGCTGAGGTCTCCAGGACGCAAGGGACCCGCATCTCGAGTGGTCTCCACTCCTGATGGCATGATGGACTCAGCTGGGATCCTGTGGTGTCCCTGCATTGTCACCTGTCTCTACACCTGCTCTGCCCTGTCTCTGCCCCCTACAGCAGAGCAGAGCTGTTGGGGACATGGAGGGCATGAGCTGATCCCCTAAGGGGCTTTTTGGTGTTGCCCCTAAGCTCCCTGTGAGAAGGGCCTGAGTGAAGCCATGGGATCCATGTGGCACCTGGCACTGGGACTCTCCCGAGCCATAGGATGAGCCGAGGCATCACCACTCAGAGCAGGAGCCGAGGGTGACACAGGAACTGCCACAGCTAGAGGCACCATGGTGGAGCCCTTACAGAACACAGCAGGGAGGACAGCAGGATGCCAGAGGCGGATGGGCAGATGTAGGTGAGAGTTAAGCCGTGCTGGGGACACTGAGCCTTACCCATGCTCCCTTGATGTAATATTTGTGGGAGCAGTGTGTTCCAGCAGTGCCAGAAACACAGAGAAGCAATAAACTTGCCTTTCTCTGCCTGTGGAGCCTTGGGACTATCTAAATTAGGAAACAAAGGAAGAAACAACAACTCCAAAGGGTTTTTCCCTAGCTGAGCTGAAAATAGAGCAGAAGCCGTGAGGGGGAAGTTCAGCCCAAACAGGGGCATGTGGGAGCTGGGACAACTCAGCTGACCCTCACACCTGGCCTAGAGCCAGTCTCTGCCTGGGAAAAGACACCCACAGCAGTGTC
Organism: Sialia sialis; assembly: GCA_009812075.1. Taxonomy (NCBI): domain Eukaryota; kingdom Metazoa; phylum Chordata; class Aves; order Passeriformes; family Turdidae; genus Sialia; species Sialia sialis. The sequence goes on from VRYO01000038.1 coordinate 499,206, forward strand.
CGTGGGCACAGTGGGTGATGGTGGCCCCAGCATCACTGTCCTCCCAAGAGCAGCCAAGGATGCTCAGCCAGGCTGTACAGCTCTGGCATGGAAATAGTGGTGTTGTCTGTGTGTGAAAACACACTGCCTGTACCTCTGCTCTGCCTTTTGGGCAACCTGCCTGGAGCTCTGTATCCTCTCTTGCACCCCTCGCAGCCCCTTCTTGTCCTGATCCTCCAGTAAGGGAGTGCCACAGCTGCAGGAGCCATACTTGTGTTACAGTCCCATCTGTAAGTCACTGACCTCACCCTGGCTTGGCCCAGTGCTGTCCTCATATGGGCAGAAGCTGATCCCAAGCACTTTGAACCTTGGTATCTCCTGGGCATGGACAATGTCAGCTCATTCAAAATTAGCTACTCTGGGTCATCTTCATCACAGAAAACAATGACATTGCAGAAACTGAGGTTCTCACCCAGGGATGATTGTGAGGACAGGTCTGCATTTAGATTTACCCAGCCCCCCAGCAGACTATTATTCCTCTTTTCACCCCTATGGTCCCCAAACTGCAAAGTTTTATGGCACATCACCAGCCCATTGGCACCCATGACCAACCCCTCACCATCTGTTGCCATCCACCCCAAACCCATCCCCACCCATCACCATCCATCACCACCCACCACTAACCCATTGCCACCCCTCACTAGGGAGTCACCACCCTTCAATAACCCATCATCAGCCATCATCATTCACCAAACCCTCACTGGCCCATGCCCACCCATTCCCAATCAACACCACCCACCCTCACTGGGAAACAGACTCAGCTCCCTGTGGTGATGGCAAAGTGTGGCCTGACCCTGCATGGCACTGCATGGGAGGCTGTGGGGACAGTGCCTGTCTGTGCAGGTGAAGCACTGGTGGCAGTTAGCTGTGGGGTCAGCCCTGCCAGCCCCCAGGGCTTTTGGGGCTCTCAGATCACAGCTCGTGTTATGAAAAGCATAAATTATTAATTGCATCTAAGAAGAGAAAGGCTGTGAGCTGCTGCCTGCCGCTGTTCATCTCCAGGCTCTGCCAGCTTAAAGCAGGTCTCACATTTATATTTCATGAATGTGTCCCTCAGCAGCATTTTTAAAGTGAAAAGGAGGAGTAATGCACGCTTTGCACAGAGCCCAGGCGGGCAGCCCCAGCAGCCTCCTCCATCCCAGCCAGAACCTGCTGCATGAGAAAACCCTCCCCAGGCACTGAATCCTGTTTTCTCATAAAATTTAGGACAATCCGTTAGGGCTTGTCCTGCACTTTGGAGGCAGGCGTGCCAACAGGCGAGTTGGCACAAGCCATCTCTGTTGAGGTGGGTGCTGGGAGCACACAGAAAGCTGAGCTCCATGGAGGTTGTCTCAGCCTAGAAGGCTTGCCTGGTCCTGAGCCCCAGCTGCTGTCCCATCAGAGTGAATTCACATCACACCTCATTAAAACTGTGGGGCTTAGTCCAGGCACCCACCCCAGACATATGCAGTGCAGGTGGGGTGAACTTACACAGCCCCAGAATTTGGGGAACATCCCGCAAAGACCTGTCATGCAGAAACACCTCCCTAGCTCTGTGTTTTGCACACCTGCGAGGTCCTGGACTGACCTGGGGTCTTTCTCTGCTTGCTGCCAGGTGGTTTGGGGTCTTGGGATGATGGCCTGGGTACCTGCATTGGACAAGTTAGGTTCGTGCCCCATGCAGTTTCAAGCAGGAGTGTTCCCCCCTCGACACCCCTGGACACGCCATCTCCCATGGGCGGTTGTCAGCTTGGGTTCAGCTCTTCCATCACCTGCTCTGAGGAGCCTGTCTGCTTGTTTGTTCTTGCCTGAACTCATTAATTAACCTGAATTAAAGCATCATTCGAGTTGACAGTGCTGGGCTCCCTTGCGGCAAGGATGTTCATTACAATTACCACCTGGGCAAGGAAATTACAGCAAAACTCCTGTACTGCCAAGGTCTGGGAATGATCCACCAGCAGGATCCATGGACCTGGGATGAAGCTGGGATAATGGCAAAGAGCCTATTCCCATGCAGCTTGCTGGGGGCAGATGCAAAAACCCTTGAGCCTTTGTGAGCAAGGGGCTGTGCTGGTGGGATTTAATCCCTATCCAGCCAAGGGATGATAGGGAAAATCTCCTGTCTGTGATGTAGTAGCTCCTACCCTGGAGGAGATATAGCCCTGGGATGGGCTGCAGAGCCACAGGCTATCTCCATCCCTTCCTGGGGTTTCCAAACCTGGCCACTGGGCTCATGTGTGATGGACCCTTCCCTCTCTCACCACCCACTGTCTCCTGCCCAAGATGTGATTTTTTCTTAGAGGTGAGTGGAAATATAGAGAAATCCTCATAGAGGGAGAAGGAGCATGGCCAGGTCACGTAGCATTGCTTCGAGCCTCTTGCCCTTGTTACTGACCAAATGGTGGAGAGTCCTGCATTATGCAAAGGTCATGCAGCTCCATCCTCCTCCAAGCAAGAATCCTTGCAATGCTCCCACACCAGGAGTAGTGTGGAGGGGTCAGTGGGAGCCCCTGTGCCCTTTGTCAGGGATTTCCATTGGAGGTGAAAGAAGTGAAAAGTGAAGCATGAGCAGAATCCAGCCTGTGTGCCCCAGCACTGTGAGCCTGCAGTGGGTTCTCCTGTCCCCACAGATGTGCAGCACCTTCCTGTGACTGTGGACAGAGGGAACGCTGCTGCTGAAGGGCAGGAAATGCCAGGGAAAGGCCAGCTGAGCCAGATTTTGAAACTAAATTACACCTTGACCTTTTCACCAGCTTCAGCACAAGATGTGATCCCTGTCAGTAAGCCTCAGTGGGTTTGGATATGTTCATGTTTCCATTTTTCTCTGTAGCCCCTTTCCAATAGCTTGGGTATCCAGTGCAGCTTCTGTGCTGCATGTTCTTACTTGTTCAATGAATAATCAATTTAACTGCCATATGCACTGCTCATTGAGAAAAAAAGTGCTTCTTGTTAAAGGTGTGAAAGTTAGTCATGTGTAAAATTAGCTTAACCCTCTGATGGGAATTGATTTCAAAGCAATGGAACCTGCCTGGGTTCCCAGGAGCTGAACTGTTTTCAAACCAGCTCCTGTTTTGCAGAAGAGGGAAAATATTTTCCCAAAATACGGGAGGAGGGTTCTGGGGACTCACTCATGGCTAGGTGGCAGAGGGAAGAGCAGTCACCAGGATGAGAGCCCAGGCTGTGCTCCCACGCTTTGTAACAGCCAGCTAGGAAAAAAATGTGCCAACACCCAAAGGGAGCTGAGGGCATCTGTGCCCAAGCAGTGCCTGTCCATGGGTGGCCTGGGGCTGTGGGTGACCCTGGCCAGCCCCACTCCTGGGCTGCTGCTCCTACAGGCTACAGATTGTGTTTCTTTTTGTTTTGAAGAAAAATTAACTTCTGGGGTGGGATTTTCCCCCATTCCAGGGATTTGGACATTAATTTGTAGTGGGGATTAAGAGCTCAAATCCTTTAAGCAGCTTTTGCAGCCCCATCCCTCATTCTCCTCACTGCTGAGATCCCTGGCCAGTCATGCTCAAGTGTGGACAGTGTCTGTGAAACCCCCACACCAGCAGGGCACTGGCCATGGTGGCACTGGCATCACACCAAGGACCCAGAGACATGGCTGTACCCAGCCCTGGGGGGAAGGAAGGTCCCAAGCAGCCTGGCCAGCTCCATCCTGACTCTGGGCACAGAGCATCTGCTGGGGCTGAGGCAGGGCAGCATGAACGGCTTTTACTATCCAAGACTACTAACATGAGCTTTGGTAAAGGCTCTGACATCCCCTTAAATATCTCCAGTTCAGCTTTGACCCTGGAGTCACCCTTCCCAAAATCACAGGACTCAGCCTCTGCTCTGCTCCAGTGTAGGAGGCCTGTTGGGATTTGGGGTTTAAGGCTGGTCCCCCCAGCATCACACACTCCTCAGAGCTGAGGAGTAAGTGCAGTGTTTCCACCGCAAGACACATCTATAAATAGACTGACACCATTTCTCTGCTTAATTACTATGGATTTTTAGGCTATCTCCACTATATTTCAGTTCTGCATGTTGATTTCCTTATGACTTGCCCCTGGGAATATCTGTCATGGTTTAAAGAGCAGAGTGCACTGGAAGGCAAGGGACACCTTAAACAACCCAACATGCAGGACAATAAACCCAAGGAGAAGGATTATTGTCCTGGTTTGAATTGAGGGAAAGACTGTGGGTGTGCTGTTTCCAGCTGAAGACTGCTGGCAGCATGTGGGATGCCTGAAATGCTGTGGCAGGTAATAGAAATCTGTAGGAGGCAGCTGGCAGGGCTCCCTCCCTGGCAGGACTCAGCCTGGGCAGGGGGATAAGGGAGAGCATGGCTCAGGTGTGGGGCACTGGACCCCTGGGATCCTCACCCCCTGCCTGGAAAAAGGGCTCCACAACACAGATGTATGTGGACCCCTACCTGGATTCCTACACAAAGTCTTGTCCCCAGCTTGGAGATCTGAGCGAGAAGAGTGTGAATTTGAGGTGTCCACCTTGGCCATGCCCTGGTGATGTGCCAGTTCAAGCACAGTGCAGGGGTGCAGGGTCCCTCTGTCCCCTGGAATGACACTCCTTGAGCCACTGGCATCATCCTCTCCCATGCTGAGGAGGAGGAGGAGGATCTCACTCTACCCTCAGGGCTCCTTGGCCACTGGGGACTCCTCTTTCCAGGGCTTTGGGACACGGGGTGAGGTAGGGACAGCCCTGAGCCTGCTGCCAGATACAGCATGGCCTTTCCACTGGGTCACAGCAGGAGCAGTGTGCTCAAGTGCCTGGGAACCCCATCAGCCTCTGAGCCCCATTAGTTCTCATCTCCATGGGGATGCTGCTCAGTCACACTGTGGGACAGGGGTTGGGGAAAAAACAGGGCTGTCTTCATCCCACAGCCCTTCTGCCTCTCTGGTATCACCAATCTCACTGCCCACTCCCAGGGTGGTGGTTGCTTTGCTCTCCCCTCCTCCTTCTCTTCACATTCCCAGTCACTCCCAGCAGGGATCCCCCTTTAGCCCAGAGCTTGCTGCTGGTCCCTGAAAAATTCTGCAATACACTGGCAGCTTGGTGCTTCTCACATGTCCTTGTGCTATCCTGGGCCAGCATCTCCCTCTGCCCCAGCGGCCTCCACCTCGTACAGCATTCCATCCTTCTTCATGGAGGTCACTGCCATGAACCACCCACAACCACCCAAGGAGCAAAGACTGGCTTGGGAAGGGAGAGGGGAATGCTGCACCCACTCTGGCAGGCTGCTGCATCCCCACTGACAGCCAGGCTGCACTCTCTGCCGAGCCTCTGCTGCAGGAACTCCACAAGGTTCTGTGATGGCAGCAGTCACTAAATAATCTGTCAGGTCTTTCAGATAAAGTGAGGTGGCCACTGGCCAACAGGCTGGTGTGGAACAGACCCTGGTGAGTGGGGAGAGAATGTGCACCAGCCAGGGAGATTTTCTGAGGCAGTGGCCACTGTGAAATGTGCCAAACTTCATATAAACAGTGATAGATGTCTGCAGGCACATCAAACCAGCAAAAACCCTCCTTGGCCCACTGGGAAGCAAAGGCAGCAGCTGATTTGGATTTTCTCTGAAATAATGCAATTCCAGACAAGGACACATTTAAAAAGCATGCAGTTCCCAATGGCTTTTAATACCAAGGAATCATTAAGGTTGAAAAAGACCTCTAAAATCACTGAGTCCAACTATTAAACCAGGTCTGCAAGGTTCACCACTAAACCACATCCCCAAATGCCACATCGAGCATTTAGGGCCAAAGATAGCACAGCTAAAATCATGCCCAGCCATCAGCCATCTGGAAAACAGCTTTCACTCATGTCACATCCAGCGTGTGTCAATGCACTGTGAAGCGGGAAAAACTGTGGTGTGCTCCAATCTGACCCAGGCCCATGTGGAAGAGATGGTCAGCACAGAGAAAAGGAGCAACTCCAACGTCCATTTGTGGGTCCAGCATCCCATGGCAATGCTGGGAAAGGAAATCCTGCAGGATCCAAACCCTAGGCTCACCAGTGAGTTAGCAGCCAGACAAGCCAGGCACATTTGGCTCTTCCATCTAAGAAATGTTCCAGATATTCATATCTTGGCTTTGTGTTATGCCAAAACTCCCTCCCTGGGGAATGCATAGGGAGGAGAAATGCAGGAGAGAGCAGCTCTTTGTGGTTTGCATAAGCTTCTACCCCTCTATCTGAACAGGAAATCAGTGAATTTTGGGAGTTAGGTCAATGCTGTCCAGGAAAATTCTGAGTTTGGTTAGGGCCAGTGAAAATCTGCAAACTGGGGTGGCAGCTGAGCTGTGGCTGTGCTCAAGGAGGCCTCTGTGAGCTTCCCAGAACCTTCCAGGGAGCATCCTGCCCCACCTCCTGTCCCAGCTCCCAGGAAAGAGTCAGCATCTTCACCCTCCTTCCTTTTGCTGTTTTCTGATTAATCGCTCCTGGATCCTTAAGAAAACTTCCATGAGTCCTGGACTGATGCCTGGAGTTTCTGCAGCACTTTCCCACTTCTAAGGAAAATCCACATCAGAAAGCTCATGTTGAGATCAGTTCCTTTAGTCGTGGGAGACGCTTTTCCCATGGGAGTGTCAGAAAGGGAGGATCCACTGGGGCAGGGCTGAAGACCCCTCTTTCCACTTGGGATTGCACAAGCAGCTCACTCCAGACACCAGGGATGTACCAGAGGAGTGTAGTGCACCTGGTGCTTGGTAATAAGTTACTGGAAAGTCCAAGGTGGACTATGCTGAAATAAATTGTCATCTCCCACGGAACATTCCTGGCTGTCCTGGACTCACAGCTGCCTGGCCAACAGGAGAGTAGGATGCTGCTGAGGGTTTTGAAAGCACAAAGCATCAGAGCAACCACCAACATCCAGGACCAGCACTCCACACTCAGGACCAACACCAAATGCTCATCCCTAGTACCAGGACTTAGAACCAATACCCAGAGCCACTCCCAGTACCAGTCCTCAGTACAAGCTCTCAGCATCAGAAGTGCTGATGTTCAACACTATCCCCAGCACAGAGACCCTATACCAACAACAGTGCTTGAGGCAGTGGTGTCCCAGATTTTGGTCCAATTACACCAGTTTAGGGTTTGACCCATTCAGGCACAGACTTTCCCTGTTTCTCATCCCTGACAAAGAGGAAGGAATTCATAAAATCCGTAAGGAAAGGAAAGGGGCTGGAAGTGAGCAGAAGCCCCCCGTCACCTGGGGCTCGACAGGGCTAAGACATCTCCTGCACGTGCCACAAAGAGCCACAAGAGCTGCTTCCCCCAGCATGCTGAGCACATCCTCCCACGCCTGCACCAGCTGCCCGGACAGGGTCTCCGGAGGAGCCGAGCTCACGCAACAGCCCTTCTTCCAGGCAGCCGTGCTGCTGCCTTCAGAGCTTTATGAATATTGTAGCAAGGTCGTTTCTTTCATCTCTGCTTCTTTCCAGGGAGCTCCAAACCTTCTGCACATTCATTTCCACCTCGCTATTCCTCTCAATTATTTAAACTCGCCTTCCCGAAAGCAGAGCCCTTCCATTATCGCTCCTTCCTCTGCAGCGCGTGTGGAATTTGGGGACTTGCAAATCCACTCAACTTCTTCACATTCGTGCAGAGCAGCAGGTTTCCTCAGGCTCCCCTCCCTGCTCCCTTTCAGCCTGGCCCCAGGCCACACTCACAGAGGCCTCAGCCACGGAAACCCCAGAGCCAAGGCAGAGCATTGCAGCTTTTTACTGGGGTCCTGAATATTGAGGATCTTCCCCACATGACTTTGATCATTTTCATTACTCTTCTTGGTGGTTTTCCCCCAGAGCTCAGTGCACTGCAACTGTACTGAAATGGCTCATTCTAGAAAAATCCCTCACTGCTCCATGTCCAGCCTCAGCAAAGCCGAAAGCACTTGCAAGAGCTCCCTGCAGGGCAGATCCCCACCCTGCCCCTCTAATGAGATCCACTCTTTATACCTTTTGACATGGGGATACCAGGCCCAGCTCCCCCAATACTTAAAGTTAAAACCGGGTGGCTCCAATGCTGTTGGAATAATGCAATTTTCAATAAAATAGATCTGCATTAACACTTTCTCTGTCTACTTCTGAAAGGTGGCAGCTGCATTTGAGCACCAGAATTCTTCCTGCTAGCCCAGCTGCCAGCTCGCCATGCTGCTAGGATCCAGCCACAGCTGCAAAGGGAGGGTCTGGTGGAGCTTTGGGGGTGCTGGCAGGACACAGGAGCTGGGGAAGGGGGTGACTCATCAGACAGCTTTGACACATCTTGATCTCCTGTCATGCCCGAACTCGCTAGATGCTCAACAGCCAGGCATTTGTGCCTGCACCAGCCCTGCCTGCACTGCACTGTGCTTAGGTGTGAGCAGTGTGACCAGAACATTTACTGGAGCAAGAGACCCCTGGCCACTGCTCTTTTCCTCCATTTTGCTGTTGGTGTGCCGTTCTCTGCTTATCTCACACCCTAAGGGTCTCTTGGCTCATCCTCCCTGAAGCCACTGCAGGAGGATTGGGGCTTTCTCCCCCCACTGAAGGGGATGAGGGTGGTGAGGAGGTGCAGCGTGTCCCTCGTGGGTACCTGGTCACCTTCACCAATTGTGCACCATTCCTGTTACTATTATTCGTTTATGCATTTATTGGTACCCAGCTGCAGACTAGAAATGGGGTGGGTACTCCAAGGGGACACTGGCATGGAGGGGCTGCCAGAGCCCCCAGCCTCCAACACACCACTAGCACATCACCCCAGGGAGCAGGGAGACCCTACTCTGAGCAGCTCCCAGCTTCATAACACTCCAAAATACTCTAACAGAGGTGCATGCAACCCCTCTAGGGCTGTGTCAGCAATTTCCTGGGTGGCCATTTTAAATTGTTGCTGTGGCATCGCTGACAATCCTGCGGCACCGGTGCTTAGGGGGTCCATCCCTTTCCTACCACTCTGACTTGGGTGGAAGCTGCTCCCCAGCAGTGGGACCCCTCACTTGTTGTGGCCAGACCAGCACTTGCCTGCATGAACCACTCCCTGAATTAATCATCAGCCTGACTGTGCTCAACTCCTCACTTAAAGGGATTTTTACACATTAAAAATGCACAGCACTAAATGATTGATGACTAGGGCCCCCCGCACCCCTAGGAAGAGCTCAGGTTGCTCCAGCTTCACTTTCCAGCAGGACTCCTGCTTGTTCTTGTCCCCAGTGCTGCACTGGGCATCATCTCAGGGAAAGAAACAGCATATCATTGACCCCCAAAATAGGCACCATTAGCTCTCTGGAGCTGCTAGTGGTGTGTTTTAGGTGTTCTAGGTGGTGGAGCATCTCCATGCCCTGGGATGTGCCTGTTGTGGCCATCACCAGTGCAAATGAGATGCTCTGCTCCTGAGTGGGGTCTTGGGACTGTCTCAGGGGGGCTGTTTGCCAGCATGAGCAACATAGAGGAGGGCTGCAGGCTTGAGTGAGAGCTGCAAAGGAGGCCTTCTGTTCTGTCCACCCATGGCTCCATCTCTCCGTGTCATCCCAAGCCATGACAAGTGTTTGGGAGCAGCCAATGAGGGGCTGCATAGATCAGGAAGGGAGAGAAAAAACCTTGTGCTGACCAGGGCTGGGTGGGCTCTTGTATGTCCCATCACTGTCCCCAGCAGAAACAAGCTCTTGCCCCCACCTCTCCAGAGTCTTGCTGCTTCCTGCCCCCAGCCGATGCCTACGCATCAGGCACCTGCCCCTGACACACTTCAGACCTCCTAAACCCATCCCCTAAACACACCCCAACGCCCATCACTTAAACGCACGTCCTAAACTCACCCCCTAAACTCACCCCCTAAACTCACGTCCTAAACTCACGTCCTAAACTCACGTCCTGAACTCAGGCCCCTGCCCCGCTTCCCAGGGCGGCAGCGCCCCCTGCCTGTCAGAGCGGGGCAGGCACGAGCGGACATGGGGCTGGGACGGGGCTGGGGACGCGACTTCGGGAGTGCAGCGATGGAGGTGGGAGCTCGGGGTCACGGCCGCCCTGTGATCCCTTCACCCGTCACTCTATCGTTCCATCACCCTGCCAGAGCCTCTCTTGCCAACCCACCACCTTGTCACCCTGTCCAGTATGGCTGCTCCCGCAGGCAGGTGTGACTTGCTCCCAAAGTTCCCCCGGACACAGCCGCAGAGGTTCAGGCTGGGCAGACCTCGACATGCTGCCCACCTCACCGGCGAGCCTGGCACTTCCTCCTGCTGTCCTCCAGTCCTAGCTGTGCCGTGGTGCCCTGCTCCCCACCCCAGCCACCACTGCCTCCACTCCCCTCTGCCTGGTGGTCTTGGGGTCTTTTGGCCACCCTGCGGCATCACTCCTGTTCAGAGCTCGATGGGCTGCACCGCCACCCCCTGGAATCCTCATCTGTCTGGAGGGACACTTTCTTTTGCACTGCCTCCACACCTTGCTCCACCTAGACACACAGGGCCTGTGCTGCACCCCTCAAACACGCACTGAATCATTAACAACTGTCCCGCATTTCAGATGTCTGTCCTACTCTCGGAGGAGATGTGTCTGGAGTAGTGCCAGGGGACGGAGCAGCACGTCTGCCACCCACAGTGCCCCAGATGTCCCCAGGTGCCAGTAACGCTGTAGGTGCTCCCTGCCGCGTGTCCCATGGCTGAGGGGCCCCATCACGCTGTTCCTCTTCTTTTCTTCCTCCAGGGAGAGGATGCAGGTCCCACACCTGGCTGCTCCCCATGGGGCTGTCCATGTCCCCGCAGTGTAGGTGGGGGGGGACCACCGACCAGTAAATTCAGAGGTACCACCTACACTGTGCAGCATCTACAAGAAGAAAATTCTCGTAGATCGGACACTTCCCAGCCTCTCTGGATGCTGACACCGGGGCAATCTGGGCACGCTGGGGCTCCTGGACAGAGCCCGACCGGAGGGAGCTACTGGAAGTAGTAGTAGCGACGGATGCACACTTGGGGAGTGTGCTCCAGTCCTGCAGATGGAGCGAGAAGCTTCCAGCGGAGATCCGAGAGCAGAAAGCAAGGGCAGAAGTGCTGCCCGGAGGAGGGTTCAGGCTCCGGCCCGCCCCGGAGGCGGCAGCGGGACCCCTCTGTCCTTGGCCCCGCTCCACGGCTGCCAGCTCAAAGGCACGATTGTCTGCCGGCGCCAGATGTGCCGCTTCGGGCGGCGGCACAGAGGGGCTTTTCTGCTCTTTTCAATGACAGATCTGTGCCATTCCTGTCGGGAAGGTCCCGCTGCCCTGGCCCTTCCCAGATTCCCGGCAGCCAGGAACCTGCCGGACACGAGTGGCCTTTTCCGATTCCGCTGGAAATGTCACAAAGGAGTCGGAGCCGTCAGCCCGAGGGCTCTGCGGCAGGGAGTGAAGCTGGGGCAGGGGGAGTGGAGGCCTGAAAACAGCTGGAAATTACTTCCCAGAGAAAAACTGAGTTTGGCTGTGCAAAGCAGAGAGGCATGTGCTGGGCAGGAAATTCCCTCTTTGTCCCAAGGACTCAGCTGTCGTCTTTGTTGCCTTTGCTACAGGGCAGAGAGCACAGCAGCAGAAGGGATTTGGGGGCTAGTTTGTTCTCACAGCCAGCCCCATCCTGCTCTGCAGGGTGAAGAGTTGAGCTGGAAATCAGTGAATGAAGTTGAGACCGCATCACCCACCAGGTGATGGCGACATCCTTGTCCTGACGCAGGCCAGTGTCCCTGCCTGTCACCAGGGGCTGGGGATCTCAGGGCTGCTGCCCCTGAGCAAGGGTATTTCCCACAGAGGACAGGGCTGCAGCTGGGACCCCACGCTACTGTGGGACCGAGGTCACAGGAATTAACAGGGGCAGGTGTCCTCCTTCCCAGGAGTCACCCCTTTTGAGGACAATCTGTTTGGGCACCTATTTTCAAAACCCATTTTACAGCCTGCTGCCTACAGAAGGACATGAGGGCCCAGAGCCCCTAAAGGAAAATGATGACTGCTCATTGATGATTTTGAAAGAATCAAGCCGAGATCACTGATTTCCAAAGCAACCCAGGCAGCAAACCCTCCATGCACAGCATGACCCCAGTACCAGAATGGGCCAGACACGGGGGCATCCCACTATGGGTCTCACTGATATTGGGGTGTGTTTAGGGCCACACAACAGCAGGACATGCCAGCCGTTGGGGCAGGTCCCCCTGATGCTGCCGGCAGGGCTGGCCCGTGGCCAAAGCAAATCCCAGCTGCAGAAAACCTGCACGGCATTTCCCTCGGCGCTGATAAGGCTGAGCTGCAATTGCAGCTACAAAAGAAGCTGTCCTGGCCTTCCCTGGGCTAGCCATGTGCTGTGCCAAGCACATCAAGGATTGCCCGAGATAAAAGCCCATGCCTGCTGTGCCACACAGGCACAAAATGTCACCTGTGGCTGGCTAGATCAGAGGGGACACCGGACGAGGGCACCCTGCACCTGGACAAGGGCTGGTCTTGCAGGGCTGTGCTGGGGACAAGAGGACACACTGGGTCACATACCTACCTTAGTGGAATGTAGCAGGAGGTGGCATGAAGCAGAAGGGGAAACAATGTCATTGAGGATGTCCTTGATGCAGGTGCCACAGCATAGCCCCAACCTCGGGTCAAGGGGGTCTCCAGGAGGTGATGGGTGGCAGGAAATGTCAAGGCAGGAGGCTTTTGGCAAGGAGTCTGTGTGGTGGTTGTCCTGTTGTCAGGGTTTGGCTTCCCCCAGTGGCTTCAGCCTCCATGTAAGCCCCTTCTCTGCCAGCTCAGCTGGGTCTGAGTACTATGTGTGCATCCACAGCTTCTTGGGGACCTTTCTCCAGGTCCCACACTGCTGGGGAAGCAGCTCCAGCTCCACTCTTGGGCTGTTTGTTTTGCTGCAGCATCTCAGGGAGGAAGGATCTGAGCAGAGGCGACAAGAGGAAACGAGCTTTCTGTTCACTCCCAAACCTGCAGGCAGAAAACAAGGACATCCTGCTGGGTTGGCTGGGCAGGGACGCTGTGCCTGTGGGGAGAGCAGTGTGCTGGGCTAGGACATTGCTGGTATTACCGCCCTTTCCTACAGGGATTGGGCCAGACGGAGCCTCACAACTTTTGCCTCTGGTCCCATGCCATTCCCAGCCTGGCCAGTTCGTTCAGGGGGCCATGGAGGGGTGGTTGAGACAGGAGCCAAGCTCAGGCAGGCCTGGTGGAGCTGGAGCAAGCAGAGATGAACTCAGGTAGCCAGGAGATGGGTGGAATATCTGATCATCTGTTTCCCAGGTGTACCCTGAGCACACACTGCTCCTCCCTGCTATGGGCCACCACTGGCCAGTCTGGACACCCAAGACTTCGGAGCCCACTGCCTCAGAAAGGACCAAGAGGCTCAGGGCTGCAAGACCCTGTTGCCCATGGAGGAGACCAGGTGCCCAGGGGTCAGGATCCCACTGCCCAGGGAAAAAACAGAGTCATCCAGAGCTGCAGCAAGTGGAATGGCTCGTGCTGGAGCACATGGGACTGCATGCCTTTCCCACAAGCATCTACAGCAGCATTTCTCGGGGTCTCTCCATCTAGGAGCCATCTGAATGACACAGAATGATAGTGAATGCCTGCTCATAGGCCGCCAAAAGCCTAGACTAGTTTTGTATGTTTTCTCATGTGCCACCATCACCCAATTCCTGCGCTGTGTGTAGAGGGACAGGGATGCAGCTGTTCTGTCAGTCTGCAGCTCCCAGGGCTCTGTTCCCAGCACACTGTGGAGAAGCACCCAGCTACACTGGTATGAGTCACAACACATGCACACAGGCATGCACATTTCCTACTGCCCTGACAGGAAAAGAGGCACAATCACATTCACATTCACAGTCCCAGTAGGGACTGGCAGAGAGAAAAGTAATTTTTTGAGACCTTCTTCTGGAATAAAAAAAGCTTTTTTATAGACCTATGAAAACTCATCAGCATCATTTTTGGGTCTGGCACAGCTATTCCTTCACAATGGCCATTGAAATCAGCCCTGACCCTCATATGAGTGTGCTTATCCATAGCCTTTCCCAGACTGAGCATCTGTGCATCTTTCATCCAGCAAGGCACCAGTCCTAGCACCCACATTTTCACAGCTACACTTTGGTTAACCCAAACCCTGGCACAGGTGTGGGTGCAGTTGCTGCTATTTGCCTCCAAGTCTGGGCTCAGCTACACCTGCTGGGCACTGCCAGCCTGGGCAGGCAGGTGCTACAGCTCAGACTAGTCCTGGGTCAGAATCCCTGGTGTTGCGTGAAGTCACCGCACCAGTCACCAGCCGAAGCTTCAGAAGCACTTTGCTCCACGTGATCTGCTCCTGGATGCAGATGGGATTTACACAAGGTAGAACACCAGCCAGCCCAGGTGAGTTCTCTGGCCATGGCCTCATATTTGAATCCCGTGTAGTTGCTGCAGAAAACAATGAATATTGGAAGCAAGGGCTGTCCCTTGGGTTTGATTCTTCTCAGTGACCAGAACTTAAAGCCATAGGCATCTAAACAATGCAATCCCTATTGTTCAAAGGCTGATGGTGAGTCTCAGCTGGGAAATACCTCTAAGCTGCCAGAGATTTGTGATCCAGCACCACATTCGTGCAGCCCCCAGGCTGTATTTCTTTGGTGGTACTGAGTGGTTCATAGTCTCCCCACTCTTCCACAGCTCAACTCCAGTGCTGGGATGGCAGCAGTCACATGGGAGTCTGACATCCACAGAGCTGTGGTGACATCACTTTCCCAAGCTCACTCCTCCTTTGTTGTTTCATTCCCTTTGCAGGGAGGAAACTAGAAGTGCTGCCTGGAGGTGGGTGACATTTTTGTCTGATGTCCAAGGGCAGGAGTGAGGGACCTGGACGTGGGCCCATCATGGAACTGTGAGCCAGGATGTGGGGCATGAGCTCCACAGCACAGCCGGGCCTTGGTTTATTGCCCCAGACTCCACCTTTCCTGACCTGGATGGACAGAGAAGGTGAAGCCACACGGTGCAGAGGACCCAAATGATTTCTTCTCCAAGTAGTCAGTGAATCAGCAAGAGCAGTGCTATTTCAAACCTGCTTTGGACACTGATTGAGGGCGTGAAATCACCAAGTTCATTACCACAGGATGCTGGGGAGGCCAAGTATGCAAATGGATTGGCGAAGGACAAGGTCTGTCAGTGGAGGTAGATTCATTAGAGCTATTGAGGTACTTCCGTCCGGATGCAAACCCTTTCCCAGGAAGTCCCCAAACTGCCTGCCAGCAGCTGGGAGGGACGCCGGGAACCTCATCTTGTTTCTCCTGCTCTTCCCGTGAGTAGTGTTACAGAAGAGCCAGATATGGAAAAATACCCGTGAAGTTCAGAGCTGAAAAGGAATGACAAAGAAGCAAAAATCGTTGCTGAGGTTTTCAGCGCTGAGAGGGTCTGGAGTAGTTAGTGAGGGCGAGCTCCAAGGTGGGGAATGGCCGGGGTTCTTACAGGATGGGGGGAGAGCCCAGGAGCTCGCGGCTCAGCGACCAGCACGGGAAGCAGGCGGGGAAGAAAGCTGGCAAGAAAAGGAGACAAACAGCCGCTGCTGGGACAGGGAGGGCTGCCAGGAACCCAGCGGGGCCAGGCCCGGGGAGCCCAGCCAGGGCCAGAGGCACACTACTCCCAGCCGTGGGTGGGACGAAGGCAAGATGTGCAGCGGGCGGCTGTGCTGAAGGGAGCACTGTGGTGCGGGGAGCTGGACCCCAGCCACCCGCAGGGCCCCGATCAGCAGCGGTGCTGAGCTCAGGACAGAGGGTACCCCAGCATCAGGGCGATGTGGGCAGGGGATGCCCCTTTCTGCAGGGTGACCATACCCGATTTGGACAGGTTAGGGAGAATCCAGTCCCCACAGTGACGGGAGTAGGCGCACCCCATCCCCAGGGTAATCAGGACAGGGGACACCTCTTCCCCCAAGTGACAGGAACGGGGCACATCCCAACCCGGGCGGCCACGGGGACAGCGATACCCCCTCCACACGCGGAGAGCGGGCTGGCGAGGATGCCGCGGGGCGAGCGATCGGGGGCGGTACTGGGCCCGTCGGGCCCGGGGCCCATCCCCGCCCGCCCCCGCCCCGCCCCGGCCGCTCCCACTCCCGCTCCCGCCCGCCCTCGGCCCGGGGCTGCGGCGGGCAGCGCTGCCCGGCGCCGCGGAGCAGCCCGACAGACCCGGGCCCGGGGCTGTGTCCCGGCTGCAGCCCAGGAGCCCGGAGGCACGGTGAGGGGCGGTGGGCACCGGGCGGGACGGGACGGGCGGGCCCGGCGGCGGCGGGGCGGGGGCTCGTCCCAGTGGCGGCCCCCGCAGGGCCCCGCAGCCGCTGCCGCCGGTGGCCCCCCGAGGGGCCGCGCTGGAGCCCCCGCAAACGTGGCGGGACCGGGCGGGATGGGGTGGCCCCGGCACCCCCCGCCCCGGGGGCTCCGCCCGAGCGGCCCCGGCGGCGGGAGCGGAGCCGGGCCGGGCTGGAACTCCCCCGCTCCAGCTGGCGGCGGCGGGGCTGGGGGTCCCCTGAGCTGGGGACCGGCTGTCGCCCCGACGGGCGGCTGCTTGGAGTGTGTTGCTGGCACCTCGGGGCGCTGGCTGTTCCCCAGGGGTGCCGGGAACCCTTAAGGCTGGGGATACTGGTGGACTCCCAGGGAGCTGGGGAACTGCAAGACTGAGGCTTCTGGGGACTTCTGGGGTCCTGGGGACCTCTTCGGACTGGGTGTGTTATGGGTTCCCCAGATGGTGGGACCCCGGGGCGACTGCAGGCCCCTCTGGGGTGCTGCAGGGTTTGGGGTGCTCCTGCATGCACATGGAGAGCCCACCATGGGGTTGTGCACGGTGTTGTGTGTGTACCCTGGCTGTACCTGGGCTCCCCGGCTGTAAATTCAGTTTCATCTTCGAGCCCCTCAGAGAAGGACAAGCCCAGGCCATCGCTGCTGATGCCATGTGTTGTCAGCAGCCCCCAGGGAATCGAGAGGTGCGGGTGGAAGGTGCTGCTGGGCAGCTGTGGTGAGGGTGCGAGGAAAGGAGTTGATGTACTCTAGTGAAGCTGTAGGGAGCTTATAGCACTATAGATGTGAGGGGCTGGTAGAGCCCATCCCTGCATGGCTAAGTCCGTGTGTGGACTCTACACCTGTGTGTGAGCTCAGGTCAGTCCCTGAGGGGCTGGACTGGGTGCAGAGCCTGGGCAACCCCTTTGGCCTTCCAGCCAGCCAAGGCTGTTAATGACGACAACTCCAGAAATAACAGTCCAACCCTGAAATTAGGCTGTTGAGATGATCAAAGCATTTCTCTTTTTCTCGCTGGGTCAGTGCTGTGCACCTACCCACCTGGATCCAGCTCCTCCAGGAGCAGTTCCAGCTCAGACAGCATGGCCAAAGTGGCCTGGGCAAATAGGCACAGACCCTCTCCTACAGCCCCTGCAGCAGGGAACAGGGACAGGAAGGTGTCATGAGCCCTGGATACCTCCTGCTGCACCCAGCCACAGTGCTGGCAGGTAACACTGCAGGTGACAAGCACGTGTGACAGCTGGCTGTGTGTGAGGAGCCCAAATCCTGGCAGGTTGCTGGCAGTGGAGGAAGCCCTGTGCTTGCTCAGTGGTTTCCCTTTAACTTTGGAACAGCCTCAATTCCAAGCTTCAGGGCTTATCGCCTGCACAGCTACGAGGGAAGCATGCCTGGCTGAGATAAATCAAATTGTGCTGGCCAGGGTTGTGCTGGCCAGGGCTGCTCTGGACTCTGTTCTTCTCACATTCCTCATGACCTCAGTATTTTGGCTCAGGAGGAGAGCTGGGGAGAACCTTCCCTGTGTCCAGCCCTGGCCCTGCCAGTGGAGCAGCTCGGGTTGCACTGCAACAGGTGGTTGAACTGGGCCGAGGGCTGCTGCAACTGTGCCCCTGAGGAGGAAAAGGGCCCAAAGGGCTTGAGCTTTAGGAACAGCTCCCCCAGACCTCTCCTCTGCCAGTCTGGGAGCTCAGGAACCCCAAGTGGAAATTACCCCATGAGGCCAGGGGTCTGGAGCTGGGGCTGAGGCATGAGGACCAGGTGGTACCTGGGCTGTGCCAAGATGCCCAGCCTTCCTCATCCGTGATGTGACTTCTTATTATAATTGAGCAGAGCAGCTCCAGTTTTGACCCCAAGTTTCCCATGTTGGCATTGGTACAACAGCACGAGGGGAAAATACAGGTGTGAGCCCAGGGCAAAGCATAGCCCTGCCTCCATGGGGGTGGTTGGGTGCCTGCACATCCTCCTCCTCCCCTTGCCTCCCTACCCATCCTTTGCTTGTACCATCCTGCTTTTCTGTTGAAACACCAGTGCTAGAAACAACACTTTCACTGCTTCCAAAGAGAGCTGGGATCATATAAGGGATCCATGTGCCCAGCCCCCTCAGCAGCCTGCACCAGTACCCAAAGGATGCTGCTGAAAATCAGTCTTTGGCACCAAAGTGGCTGCTACAATTGGTCCCAGAAAGACTTCAGCCAGATGGAGGGCAGCTGCCTGACTGGTGCCATGGCTGTGGCAGCCAGGTCAGACTGGTGCTGACAGTGGCTGGGCCGTGGATGTGAGGACTCAACCTGCTGAACAAATGGGGACCACTTAACCAATCTAGCCCCACCCCTCTTCCCCAGCCCAGGGACATTTTGCACAGCCTGAGGAGCCTGTGAGGTGTTTGCACCTTGCTGGAGGGTTTGAACATCATGGGGTCCCTGGGGCCACTTGGACATGGTTGGAAGCTGGGCAGGTCCCATCACCTTTTTTGGAGCTGAGTGAAGACAGAAGCTCCTACCCTGGTCCAGCCCATCCTGACAGACCAAAAGAAATGGGTTCTGGAAGCATTCCCTCACGGTCAGGATGCAGCTGCTGTCGTTGGCTGAAGGGGCCATAGGAGGTGGAAGGTGATGAGCAGCCTGTCCCCAGCTCAGTGGAGGGGACACCAGTGCAGTGCTGGTGCAAACAGCCCTTTGCTGCTGCAGTGGAGTGGGAGGTCTCAGCAGAGGAGGTTTTTCCTGTCCCAAGGCAGGACAATACCCAGGCCAGGCGGCGGAAGGGAGCTGCCGGCGACTTCCCCCTGAGGAAACACACCCGCTGGTCTGGCTCCTGTTGCTCTCTTTTCCTCTTTGATTTACAACATGTGTGGAGGCCAGCGGGAAGTTTGTCCAGGCCCCAGCACTGTTTAATTACCTGCAGCAAGGGCCATGCAGAGGAGGAAGCCAAACTCTTCCCAGGGTGGGAGGGATTAGATGAGGTGGGGGATGTGTGGACCCTTTTGTGCATGAGGCCAGCAGCTTGGGAATGGTGGATGCCAGCATGGAGCTGGGATGTTCCCAGGGGAGGTAGGATGGGTGCCAGCTCAAAGGTGGGATGATTCCAAGGAAGGTGGAATTTGGGGTGTGCATTGGCTGTGGGTGGGTTGGCAGAGGAGCCGGAGAGCCCTAGAATCTGTCCTAGTGACTAGTGGGAAGTGTTTTATCTCTGCCCAGTTGGACTCAGCCCCCGACCCTGTGCACTGAGCTGGAAGTGGGAGCCCACTGTGGTGCCCAGGCTGAGCCTGGCCTGGTGCTGCCACAGCTCTGCTGGCTCTGCAGGGCCAGGGCAAGCTGAGGGCTGGCAGTTGCACCAGGGGCTGGGGAGTGGCTGCAACATCAGCATGAGGGACAGATGTGGGTGTTTCTGTGCAGCCAGGGCCAGATCCCGCACTGTTCCCTGGGCAGCGCTGAGCCTCAGTTTCCCTGAGAGCTGTGCCCAAGCCACCATTCCTCTGCGGCATTCCTTCTGTCTTGCTTTCTTCTGAACATAGCCCAGTGCCAAATGCTTTGCCCACCAACAGCTGCTCAGCCCGATGGCCACCTGTGCCCCATGGGCAGAGCCATCAGGACCTGGATGCCATGCACAGCAGTAATGTGTGCTCCCGATTGCTGTTATCCCATCCTGCTCCTGCCAGGAGCACTTCACACTGGGCCCCAGCATCCAGATGCTGTCAGATGTTGCAGCAGGTCCCAGCTCAGTGCTCACAGAAGGTGGCACCCCCAGCCATGAGCTCAATTCTAGACCACAGCCATATCCTGTTGGCTCTCCTCCAGTATGTCCATGCCTGGCTTCTGGGAAAACCAAGCTCCCATTTCATTGCCCTCTGCCTTATCCCACATTATGGACAGGGAAAAGCAGTCAGGTCCCTCCTGGTGGTCATCAGCCCCTCAGGACACCCCTGAGGCCTTGTGGGGCACCCTGGGTGGTGAGAATGGGCATCACACCCAGCACTGACAGGTGCTGGCAGCTCCTTGCAGTCACATGGCTTTGCCAAAGCATGGGTTCCTTTACCCAAAGCAAACATCACACTAAATATTGCACCTATACAGGTTACAGCGCTTCTTTTTTCCTGGCCTGCTCCCACTGTATGGACAAGCTCCAGCTTGTGACCCTCGGAGAAGGCAGCACTGTGCTTGCCTGGCCACTGGCTCCAGTGTGAGCCCTGGGCTGGGGGAGGCCAGGGGACCTGGCAGATGGCAGGGGGCAGCCACAGGGCTCTTCCTAGGTGGGGATCAGGGCTGTGTGGCTGCCACAGGGTCATAGGGTTTGGCTGGACATGGTCTTGTTGTTGCAGGTTGATGGTCCTCTGGTCAGCAGCATTCCGGGAAGAAGATGGCTCAGCCAGCACCCTTGAACCAGAACCTCCCAGGTAAAGTGACCCGGGTTGTTGTCACCAGGTAGTGCCAGTGGAAGGGGTGCAAGAGGGGTGGCAGAGCTGAGCTGTCCCGTCCCATCCCAACGGAGTTCCTCATTCCAGCACCAACCCTGACATGGACTGGGTGTCCTGTGATACCCTGTGGCACCGAGGGTGCTGGAGACAGACACATCTCACATCATGGAGGAGAGGGGCCTGCAGGCTGTAAATTACAGTATAAACCAGTTGGAAAAGCCATCCTGTCTCCACCAGGTCCTGCCTAACTGTCTCTGCTCCTCTTGCAGATCTTGGGGGCCCATTCTTGTACCGAGACCAGGATGATGGAGAGAAGAGCTCGTATTCTGTGGAGACCCCTTATGGCTTCCTGCTGGACCTTGATTTCCTGAAGTACGTTGATGATATTGAAAGTGGCCAAACACTCAAGAAAGTGCCACTGCCTCGCAGGGGGAAAGGGTCCCGTCCACCACCCGGCAGCCTGCGCAGCCCCAGCAGCCACACCAGCACCTGGACCTCCACCGAGTCCCTGACCTCCACAGCCAGCGAGGAGGGCAAGACTTCACTCCTGCTGTCCCCACACAGCCGAGCGCCCCTGGAGCCTGCGAGCAAGCCAACCTCCCACCCCATCTCACTGCTGCCAGTACGGCTGCTCCCACCTCCCACCCGCAAGTGCCTCGTGCCAAACCCACGGGTGGAGAAGACCTTGCTGGAGACAAGCAGGAGGCTGGAGCAGGAGCAGGGCCAGTTGCAGGATATCAGCAACAATGCTCTGCCAGGTGCCCTGTGCCAACCACCCCACTGGGTGCCTGGCACTGAGGGCCAGGCGGGCTGGGGCCGGGTGAGCCCTGGCAGCTCGGGGCGCAGCACTCCAGCTGCGGGGCTCGGCACAGCCCCGCTGCAGCACGTGCGCGAGCAGATGGCTGCAGCCCTGCGGCAGCTCCGGGACCTGGAGGAGCAGGTGAAAACCATCCCGCTCCTGGAGATGCAGATCTGCGAGTTGAAGAGGGAAAGGGCAAAGTTGCTAGAGAAGCTGTCAGCAGAGCCTGGCGAGGCATTGTATCACCCCTCTGGGTCTGAGACAGGGGGTGAGGAGGTGCCCCGCACAGGGCCAGATAGTGAGGCAGAGACAGTGAAGGGGCGAACGAGCAAAATTGCAGAGCTGAGGAAGCTGACAGAGAAGCTGGCTGTGCCGGAGCGGAACATCAGGGTTTGGCCATGCAAGAACCCCAGGGTGGCTGAGAGGCCGTGCCGCTCTGTGGCAGTGGGTGAGGACCGGGCCATGACAGATGCCGTCTTCTACTATCGGTCACAGCAGGAGAGTGGGGACGTGCCAGATGGCACACAGGGACGCAGGGATGTGGCTGTCTGGGTGCTGGAGTCCTCGCTGGGGCTGACCACTGAGGCAGAACAGGAGCTGGAGCTGCTGCAGCAAACGGTGGGGCACCAGAAGGAGGTGATCACTGTGATGGAGGGACACCTGCAGGAGGCCACGCGGGAGCTGGAGGAGCTGCGGCTGGAGGTGTGTGCCCGCCGCCCCCAGGGGCAGGTGGACAAGGAGGTGATGGCCAAGCCACAGGTGGCTGAGGCACAGGTGGAGGCTGTGGTAGTGACATGGAGCCGGGCAGCTGGTGACCCCCCAAAGATGGTGGAGGCAGGTGTGGAGTGCTGCCCTCCCACCTCCTGCATCGCCGTAGGCTGCCGCCCCCATGGGCAGGATGTGGCAGTGGGACCTGATTCAGCTGCCAGCTGCGATGACAAGGGCAGCCAGACAGATGTGGGCAGCATTGTCCCAGCAGGAGAGAGCAAGGAGTCTGGTGCAGGCAAGGTGATGGAGCCTGGCCTGGGTAATGGCCTGAGCAGCCCCTCAGCGCCGGGTGCAGGAGCAATGGGGGAAATGTGCCCAGACAGCCAAGATCCTGGGCCAGCTGTGCTGCCGATGGCACAAAGCAACCAGGACCCACCTCCAGCACAGGACAGTGGAGCTGCCTCAAGCCCTGCAGCCGGTGAGTGTCACCAGGGATGATACCAGGGTCTGGGTTGGAATGTTCCTGCAGGAAGGGAGAGGATGGCTTTGTTGGGGACTATGCCTATAGGGCCAACGTTACCTGTGCTCCAGCAGTTGTCCATGTCCCTTCCATGCCTCTCTGGGGGTCTAGTGGGTTTGGGGTGCTTGGCAATCCCCAGGGAGAAACTGTTTACAGGAGCATGTAGTGACGGGACAAGGGGGAGTGGTTTTAAAACAACAGTAGGTTTAGATCAGATATTAGGAAAAATTCTTCACTGTGAAGTGGTGATGCCCTGGCACAAGTTACCTAGAGAAATTGTGTATGCCCCATCCCTGGAAATGTTTAAGTCCAGGTTGGATGGAGCTCTGAGCAATCTGGTCTAGTGGAAGGTGTCCCTGACCATCGCAGTGGAGTTGAAATGGGATGATCTGTAAGGTCTCCTCTAATTCACACCATTCCATGATTCTAAAATTCTATGATTCTTGTTCACTGACCCTTGATATCCATCTCTTTCCTTGTAGTAGCCCTGAAGTCCATAATGAAGAAGCGGGATGGTCCTCCCCGGAGCGAGGCAGAGGGCAGCAAGAAGAGCCTGCAGTTTGTGGGAGTGCTGAATGGGGAGTACGTGCTAAGAGGCTTCTGCCACCCTGTGAGGCAATCCTGGTCCCCTGCATCCCTGTCCTGGGCTGGCACCAGTGACAGGGCCTGAAGGGGGCCAGAGTAGTGCTTGTGTTGCCTCTGAGCATCCTCCCTCTGTGCAGGTATGAGAGCACATCCAGTGAGGAGGAGGAAGAAGAAGGCAACAGCTCCTCTGAGAAGGCTTCGGCCGACAGTTCCAACAGTTCAGAGCAAGGAGATACTGAAACCTCAGAAGAGGAGGCCGGGGAAGGCACATGTGAGCCCAGACTGGAGTGCAAGGGGACTGACATGACCCTGCTGGAGTCCCCCGAGGTGAAGGAAAAGTAAGTGCTAGTGGAGAAGGCCCCCTGCTCCATAGCCGTGCACAGCTGGGAGCCATGGCACTGGCCCTGCCGGTTTGGGCCATCTGCCCCAGTTTTAGTGCTGCCAGTGGGAAAAACTCATTCAGCTCCTGCAGAGACCATTCATCAGGATACAATCCTTCCAGTTTCTTGGGTTTGCTAAGGAAAGGATGAGAGGCCCCAGATGCCTCTGCTGCAGAAGATAGTTCAGAGTGGGACAACAGCCCGCAATAGCATTTTTCAACAAAAGGAAAAAATGTGGCCTAAGAATGGGTGAATCATGCCCAAGCACATCCATGTAGAGCTCTGTTCTGTGGTGGTTTGCAGAGGCTGAAGCAGGGTGCAGCCACTGGACTGGAGGTTGCACTGTGGGGGCCTTGTGGAGAGGTACAGGCGCTGGGGAGCTCACAGGTTTGGTGGGGTGATGCAGCCCCACACCATGGATGTCCTCATACTCTCTACAGGTTTGAGCTGAGCCCCAGGATGAGGGAGGCCTGCCTCATTGTCAAGACCCACCTGGGCCACCCTGGTGCTGCCAAGAGCAAAGAGGTGGTGAGTGGAGGGCTGGGGTGGGATAGCTTGCCCAGCCCCTGCCGACATCCCCCAGAGCCCAACTCAGAGAGGGACCCGCAAAGCCTGGCTCAGCACCTTTCCCCAAAATACAGCCCTTTGCTCCAGGGTTTGTCCCAGGAACCCCAAAACCCATGTGGACTCAGCTCAGACCATGCCCAGCATGGGACATGCCTTCACCCCCCACCTCTGGAGCAGGGATTCTGCTCCCTGCCACTCAGGCTGAGGCTTAGGGAGAACTCAGCCCCTCTCTCCCCACAGCTTGCCAGCAGCAGCCTGGTCCTTCAGGAGTGGTTCCGTCTGTCCAGCCAAAAGTCATCCATCCCTGACACGGTTGCCAACCACCTCCTGGCCTTTGCCGAGGTCTCACCGGCTTTCCTGGCCCATGTGGTGAACCTGGCAGACGGGAATGGCAACACAGCCCTGCACTACAGTGTCTCCCACTCCAACTTCCATATCGTGTGGCTACTGCTGGATACAGGTCAGTGCCCGCCAGCCCCAGAAACATCCCCTGGCCAGCATCCCACTGTACCCCAGGTCATGTCCTGGCCATGTCAGCACAGGGAGAAGGCACTAGCACGAGAGGGGCAAGGAGAGCTGTACTACGCTGTGTCTGGTCATAGGTGTGGGGCCTAGAAGTCACCCTAGCCCATTTGGGAACCCAGATTTCATGAGGGAGATCCATCAGCAGTTCTGTGCCTATGGGATGGCTCACAGCACCCTGGGCAGGACTGTGAAGGGGAGCCAGGCATGCCTTGGTCCATGTCTCCCACCAACCCTGCAGCATCCTAAGCCCTCTTTTCCCACCCCCACAGGGATCTGTAACGTGGACCACCAGAACAAAGCTGGGTACACTGCCCTCATGCTGGCAGCACTGGCAGCCGTTGAGCAGGAGGAGGACATGAATGTGGTCAGGAGGCTCTTCAGCATGGGCAATGTCAACGCCAAGGCTAGCCAGGTTGGTGTGCTCTGGGGGCCACCATATCTTGACCCTCCCACTCCCAGGCAGATGCCAGAGCCACGCTCTGCTCTTCCAAGGGCAGGACAGTGGCTCCAAAACCTGGTACATGGGGAGGGCATCACCTTAGGAGCTGCTCATGCCTGGCAGCAGGGCTGTCTCAGCAGGTGGTGTGGGGACAAGTGGGTAGCAGAGCGGGGGCAGGAGTGGCCTGGCAGCATCCCTTCCTTGCAGGCTGGCCAGACAGCGCTGATGTTGGCTGTCAGCCATGGCCGGCAGGAGATGGTGGAAGCTCTGCTTGCCTGTGGGGCTGACGTGAACCTGCAGGACGAGGAGGGCTCCACCGCACTGATGTGTGCCTGCGAGCATGGCCGCGTGGAGACCGTGAAGCTGCTGCTGGCTCAGCCCACCTGTGACATCTCTGTTGTGGACAGTGTAAGGCTCTGACAGCATGGGCTGCCCCAGCCCACTATGTTTTGTCCCCAGACCCCTTTCTGCATGCTCTCCCTTACTTTCTAGGATGGTAACAACGCTGTTGCTGTCGCGCTGGAGGCCGGTCACAGTGACATTGCTGCGCTCCTCTACGCTCACCTCAACGGCACGAAGGCGCAGACACCCGTGAGTACCACACCACTCCCCATGGGAGGGGAAAGGGCTGTGACACAGACAAGTGTCTCCAGGAAGAGGCTGCAGGACCAAGAACAGAGCATTTCAGGTGCCACATGCTCAGAATAGCCCAGCTGGCCCTGACCAGGAGTCGCTGGAAGGGTCTCTGGTGACAACTCTCTTTGCAGCAGGGGACTTCAACAGCCACAAAGAGCCCCAGGAATCCAAAGAAACAAAATTAGAATGACCTTGGGATCCAGCCAGGGGCCACCATCAGCACTGGTCTGTGATTCACATCCCCTCACCTGCTATCCCTCAGTGCCAAACCGCTCTCTGCAGCTTTAGTCCCGTCACAAGCACCATCCCTGGGCTTCCCTCACCCATCTCCTCCACGGGATGCAGCCCACACACAGCCACCTCACCACCAAGTGACTGGAGCCAAGTTACCTTGTGGTGGGACCCTGTCCTCTCTGCTCCCTGCCACAAGCACCAGAGCTGCACCACACCTCTGAGCCCTCAGCAAGGAGGAACAGCAGAGAACCAAGCCAACAGAAACAGCACCTGGTTTGTGCTCTCTTGCAGCTCTGAGAAGGCAGCAGTGCCAGTGACGTGGAGCCAGGAGGGCAAGTGACAGGTCCTGGTCCCAGCACGGACATGGTGCTCCACAGGCACATCCCATACAGCAATGGGAGAGGGAATGCTGCCTTGGACAGGGGCTGGGAGCATTTGCAGACTCAAATACTTGCCCTTCTTTTCTGGAATTTCCTTTCTGGCTGAAATCTGATTTTTTTTTCTCCTTTCTAGCACATGCATACAAAGCAAAAAAATTATACTGCTTAGCCACAATATGAAGTTCAACATGAAATCACTTGGGATTTGATTTGTTCAATGGGAGCAACACCTCTGAGCAGCTGGGCTTGCAGCCAAGTGAAAAAAGGGGCTGAGGGCCAAGGATGCATTTGGGGACTAACCCTGATTGATAACCCACAAGGGGAGCAGGTCCTCCCAAGAAGAGACCAATTACCTCCTAAAAACATTTCCCCAATTAACCAGTCCCAGACTGTACCAGGCAGCAAGAGTCCACAGCCAAGTCCCTCTCTGCCCACTTCCCATCCCAAAAGGGAGGAGAGCAGCTGAGGACAGCACCAGGAAAAACACATGAGCCAGAAGAGCTCAGAGCACACAGGTGGAGCCTGCAAAAGGGAACATGTATGTCAGAGAACACGTCTGTGCAAGTGGGTGAGCACTGTGTGGGGTGGGAACAGGGTAAGGACAAGGACCAGGAGGATAAAGGGCTTTGCATGGGAAGTCAAGCTCTGCTCTGAACCCTTCACAAAGGTAATGTGCTGTGCCCCCCATTCCTACTCCTTGGCCCAGCCTCACCACTTCTGTCCCTGCCTGACCTGCTGAGCTGGGGAACCCCACAAATCCTCCCAAGAAACTTGCTCTCAGCTTTGCACTGGAGTTAATACACAGCACTCACTGCCACTCCCTAATACACTACTCTGTTTACTGGTATTTTCATACTGATGTTTATTTTTAAGATACAAATAAAATTTAAAGTTATTTTGAAATATTACAGTGACATCTGCAGTCTTCTGCCTTCTTGTCTGGCTTACAACAAACCCTGCAAGAGCTGCAGCAGAGGCACAGCTCCTGACCTGAGCAGGTGACTACACATTCTAAGTCATTCACTGTGAGTTTATGCACTGGCTGTATCCCTCAGTCTGGTTTTCTTCCTGCTGAAGTGTCCCAGGCAGCTGCAGCAGTGTCTTTGCCCATTTCATTCTGCAGTTCTCTGTGGTGCTGATATCACACTGCATCACTAAAGTGCAATCACCAAACCAAGTGTGAGGATGCAAACTGCCTCCCTCCTCAGATGGACAGGGACCAGGCTGGGACCACAGGGATATTCCAGAAAGGATACAGCTCTCTAAGGCACTGTCCCAGTCATCCAGCACTCAGGGCTGGCAGGGGCCAGAGCAAACACTCTTGGGTCACTGATGAAGCTGTGAAGGAACGAGCAGCAGCCACAGAACTGAACTCTGACAGGACTTCTGGCACACACAGCCAGTTCTGAGCTCTGCTGCATCACATGAGCCAAGGAGTGTAGCCTTGTGCTAATCCTCTTGAAACTGAAACCCCCAAAGCAACAACATGAATACAAGGGCTTTTTCCATGGCACAAACTCCTCACGCCCATGAGCTGCCCAGGGCACAACTAAAACTGGCAGTAAGGATAAATCCCACAAACACTCTAATGTCAGCCCTGCAACAGTGCCTGCTCCAGTTCAACATTTTGTGCAACTACCCCAGCAGTGCTCTGTTTAGCTTTGGGACACCCAAATCCTGCCACTGAAGTGCCTCAGTCAAGCTCAGGACACTGTACACAAAAACCACTCCCATCAGAGACCACACATGAGAAGCTGCAGATCTGGCTGCACAAACACAGCACAAACATGGACCACTCTACAAGCAGATAAAGAAGACCAGTCATAAAAACCTACCCTTGAACCAGCACAGTTTTAAGGCTCATTCCAAACTTTTCAGCCCTACTTTTGATTTACACAATATCCTAAAACAACACATCTTGCTAACCGATTTTGTGGTGGAAGGGAAAACCAAAGAAAATGAGAGTCGGTAAATCAAAAAGAAGTGACAAGCATTTGCTCTGTTGGTGACTGCCAGGAAGAATAGCAAGTACTACATTTATGGCAGCATTCACTAAGCTGTTTACTAAGGTCAGATAGATACAAGCAGCAGGCTGTTGCTTTGCAAGCTGGTACGAAGCTTGACTTTCAATTTGTGATTTAATTCCACTGAGGTTCAGGTAAGTTTCCCGTGGCACTTCAACGTCATATACAGAAAATCGCTTACCAGGAAGGCCAGGACTGAGGCTACTGTAAGCAAAACAGAATTATTTTTGTTGTGACAAGTCAGCAAAGACACAGTAATACAGTGACATTGTAATGAAGACACTGTGCTCTGCAACACACAGAGCATGTTGCTACTGAACCGAACAAAGGCGGTAGGTGCTCAGGTATGAGACAACCCAGAAGTGTCAGGCGGCGCTGAGTGAAACCCGGGCAAGGGGCTACTGAAAAAACCCTTTATTGCAGTGACACGGCCGCTACGCTCCTGCCCATCCGCGCCCCACGGCCGAACGAGCTCCATTCCTCGGACGATTCGGCAGCAGGGGCGGCCCCAGGTCCCGCTCAGCGCAGCCGCCGGGCCTCGCGCTCCGACTCCAGCAGGGTGAGAACGTCCCCCTCGCGCACTGGCCCCTTCACGTTGCGGATGATGGAGCGGCTCGTGTCGTCCATGAACTCCACGCGCACCTGCGGGGCGGGATCGCGTCAGCATGGCCGGGTCCGGCCGGTGGCATCGCGCCCGCCAGACCCGGCCCGCTCACCTGAGTGCACTGCCCCTGAGAGCCGGTCCGGCCCAACACCTTGGTGACCTGCGGGTCAGAGTGGAGAGTAAGCGCGGTGCTGCGGCCCGGCGCAGCCCAGCCCGGCCTCCCCCGTCCCAGTACCCACCCTAGCCAGCTTGATGGGCTGCACGCGACTCGTGTCCATGGCGGCTCCGGGGCGCGGAAAGATAGGGCGGTGCCCCGCGTCACTTTATATAGCTCCAAATCTCGCGAGACCCAGCGTTCCGCGCGCGCGCTCCCGGCGCCCCCCGCGCCCTGCCCTTCACTGCGGCCAAGATGGCGACGGCAACTCGTTTGATCCAGCGATTCCGCAACTTCCTGGCGGGGGTAAGAAGCCCGGGCTCGGGGCTTTTCTGCCCCGCGGGAAGCTGTGCTGCGCCCCTGGCTCCGCGGAGCCTCTGGCGCAGGGCGGCAGCCCTGCCTGAGCTGCTCTGGCCTTGCCTTGTAGCGGGATCTTCAGGCAAAACTGCAGCTGCGCTACGAGGAGATCTCTAAGAGGTGCCGGTGCCGGGGCTGGGCCGTGGCGGCGGGCTGAGCCGCCCCACTGCGGCCCCGCCACTGACGCTCGGGTCGTTCTCTGCCTAGGACCCAGCCGGCGCCGCGGCTCCCGGTGGGCCCCAGCCACAAACTCGCCGA
Source organism: Sialia sialis (assembly GCA_009812075.1). Classification (NCBI taxonomy): domain Eukaryota; kingdom Metazoa; phylum Chordata; class Aves; order Passeriformes; family Turdidae; genus Sialia; species Sialia sialis. Next base: position 529,004 of record VRYO01000038.1, read on the forward strand.
TAACTATTACTGCAGCCGGGACGGGCGCCGGGAGTCGCTGCCGCCCGTGGTGGTGGTCGCTGCGGCGCAGAGAATCCTGCCCGCGGGGGCACAGGCCGGCAGGTAGGTCTGACGCGGGCGGTGCTGCGCCGCCGCTGAGCGGGATTAGCCCTGTTCCTGATTTGTATAGGAACACAGAACGCGCCCAGCGGCAGCGGGGACTCACTCAGATGGGCAGAAGAATGTGGAAGTGATTATTTGGGTTTAGATTTCCTTAGAAATAAGTGGGATGGGAGGAAGTTGCTCTGTTTTGATGAGACCCCAGCTGGAGCATCTGTGTCTAGCTCCGGGGCCTCCAAGAAAGGACCCATTGCGATGAGTCTAAAGGAGGCCACAGAGATGCTCCGAGGGCTGGAGCTCAGAGAGCTCAGAGAGGTCAGGCTGACAGAGCTGGGGCTGTTCACCTGAAGATGAGAAGGATCCAGGGAGACCTGAGAGCCCCTTGCAGGACATGGAGGGGCTGCAGAAGAGGGACTTGGGAAGGGACACAGGGAATGGCTTCCACTGCCAGAGGGCAGGGTTAGATGGGATATTGGGAGGAAATTTTTGGATGTGGGGGTGGTGAGGTCCTGGCACAGGTTTCCTAGAGAAGCTGTGGCTGCCCCATCCCTCAAAGTGTTCGAGGTTGGAGAGGGCTTGGAGCCATCTGGGATGGCAGAAGGTGTCCCTGCCAATGGCAGGGGCTAGAATGAGGTGGGCTTTAAAATCCTACTCAATCCAAACCATTCTGGGACTCTGATTAACAAACACATCCAGCACTACTTTGCAGCCTGGACGTCTGGTTAAATTCAAGTGTGATTTCCAGAGTGTTGCTAAAACCAAACCTCTTCTCTCTCCTCCTTTCTCTACCCCAGTTCGGGCACTGCAGTGACAACAACGGGGAAGAAGCCTGTGACACCAGGACCACCACTTAGAAAGTGGGAAATTTCCAAGGATGAGCCCTACTTGTGAGCAGAGAGTGAACTGAGGCTGTGTGATGGGCACAGGTGGTTCCATAGCAGATCTGATGGGGAAGCTGTTCCAGATGTGGCTCCAGACTGCTGGAGGGATCTGATGTCTGATTAATAACTGTATATAAAGCTATGATTACCCCCCCATTTTGCCTATTTCATTTGATTTATCCAAGTTACTGCTGTTTAACACCAATGTATTTGGTTGGTTTGAATAGTGACACAGTACAGGAGCATTTGTAAGCTGTAGTCATTCAATGAGCAGAGCTGAGTAAAGCTCAGCCCTCACTCGTAGGGCTTTCCCCAGGCCCAGATTCTGCGAGAGAAGTTCAGCAGTCTCGGGCACTCCCACCGCCAGTGCCACTGTGGTGCTGCGACCGTACCCTGCCCGGTCCAGCAGAGCGCTGTCCTCCCTGGGGACAGCATGTCACTATCGACCGCGGTGCTCATGGATTTCCAGGGATCCGCGGGAGAGCCCGGCTGTTGCTGGAGCTGGGAGGGGGCTCCGTTGGCAGCTCCGTGCGCTGGCTCCAAGGCAGGCTGGAACCGGCCCGGCTCCGGTGCCGCCGGGACCGCCGCTCGGGCTGAGCGGGCCCCTCCCCCGGTCACGTGATACTGCCTCGGGCGCCGCCGCGAAGCGCACGGGTGGTGGGCGGGGCCTCCTCAAGAGCTCGCGCCCTGCCCTCGCGAGCAACCATTGGTGGAAATCAGGCTTGAGCGCACGCGCTTTTCCTGCGCGCTCTGCATTTGTAGCAGCGCGGCGGCCCCCGTGACTCCCTTCGGCGCGGGCCCGCGGCATGGCCGAGCCGCGACTGCCGCTGCTGAGGCTCCCGGTGCTGGTGCTGCTGCTGCTGCTGCTGCTGCTGCTGCTGCCGCCGCCGCTGGTGCTGCCGCTCCCGCCAGGCCACGGTGAGCTGGGGGAGCGGCCGCGCGGGCGGCTCCCATTGGTTCCCCGCGCACGCCCTTCGCTCTCATTGGCTGGAGCCCTCGTGCACCCCGCACGCTGGGTCTCCGCACTGTGGAGCGCGGGGGGGGCTCTGTGGCGCTGAGTCCCCCCGGCCTCCCCTCACGCGCCCGTTCCCCGCAGCTGCCCCGCCCGCCTGTCGCCCGGACCAGTTCCAGTGCGCGCCCGGCGCCCCCTGCTTCCCTCAAGACTGGCGCTGCGACGGTCACCCCGACTGTGAGGACGACAGGGACGAGTGGGGCTGCGGGACCGCGACGACGACGGAGCCGAGTCCCGACGGCGCCGCGGTGACCTCTCCGAGGAGCTCGGCGGTGCCGCTCGTCGGCAGGACAGGTGCGGGGTGCGGGTGGGAGCGGCAAGCTGGACCGGAGCCTTTGTTCCCCGCCGTCTCTGGCCGATCCGGGGCAGCTGCGGTCACCGCAGGTCACTGTGGTGGAGGAAGCGCTGTTGGGGACCCGCACCTCTGGTGCAGTTCCTGTGGTTGGAACGGCAGTGACGCCCCCCAGGGCTCCCTCAGGAAAGGCTTTTGAAGTACTTCCTTTCCTTCATTTTTCCAGAACATGCAATTCCCAGCAGCTGCTTCGAGAAGACACTGGAATCTCTCCACCTCCTGAGCTCCTCTGATCTCTGGGGAGTGGGGAGGCTGAAAGGAAGAGGATGAAGTTCTGAGCCATTAGGGCTGGTCAGGAGTGGCAGACACAGTGCCTGGGCTTGTATCCAGCTGTGTCTGTGTCCCAGTACTGTCAGTACCAGAGCTACTCGGCTCTGGAGCATCGTTTGTCAGAACCACTGGCTGTCTGGGGTGCTTGGGAGGGTGCTTCTGGCTTCCCTCCATCTGGGGTTTCCGGGGATGTGCCGAGGAGGGGGATTACTGCAGGTGTGAGAGACTGGGTTTGATACCCGCACTTGTTCAATTGGTAGGTGAGGTGAGGGGCTGCATTTTGATCGTACCTTCGGCATCTCAGTGCCACGAGAACAGGCTGGGGTGCTGCAGTTGCAGCTCTAGCTGGGAAGTTTCCCACCTTTCCCTGTTGTGCATTTCTAGTAGGACTTTTTTCCTCCAGTGTGGGTTAATCACAGTAGTGGCAGATAAGGTTTTGTTTAAATTGAAAAAGGCCTCTTGGTGCTCTTGAGCTGGGAACTCAGTCAGGTGTGGATTGAAGGCTGCTTTGAGTGCTGACCTTAAGGTGAGTTGGCAGCCTCATGGATTTGTTTCTCTTTCCTCACAGAGCCTTCAGCTACCCGTGAGCCTGAGGTCTCTGTGCCATCAAGGAGTCAAGGTTACACGTGGATCTTGATTGTTGCAGGTATGTGAGACTCAGGTGCTGTACATGGTCTGGGCTATAAATCTAGTATCCTGATGGGGTCAATTCCAGACCTGTATCAGTAGCTGCTTTTGCTGGGCTGGGAGGGCTAAGGGAGGCCACAGCTTAATTATTGCTCTGCCTTGGGTGTGTTGTGTCCTTAGAAAGACCATTCCATGTGATCTGGCACTAGCTCACCTCCTCTCTGTGTGTCCCCCTTATCCTCGAGGGACACTGCTTATCTCTGGTTGTTGGCTCATGGTGTTCAACAGCAGAGCCTGGTCCCATGACCAGGGCAGTGAGTGGGTTTCTGCTTGTGCATTCTCGTCTCCAGAGCTCCTGATCATCCTGATAGCTGCAGGTTCTGTTGCTCTGTGGGGTCTGTCCAAAGCAAAATGCAGATCTGACATCTCTGGTCTTGAAAAAGCATCCAGGGAGCAGCTGATGCCTGATGAGAGCCAGAAAGGCTCCTTGCCTTGAATGGTAAGTGTTTTGCATCCCATGTGTCTGAGGGAGAAATCCCTTCTTGCCCTGTGTTTCTGGCTTCTAGAGCTTTCCCTTTTGGGGGTAGGTTTTCCCAGCTTCCCTGATGCTTGTCAACCAGGTGCATGGGCTTTCAGTCAGTCCTGCAGCAGAAGAACTCTCCCCTTTCCTTCCTGCTACCAAGGACATGGAGAAGTCCTGCTGAGATACTGATCTTCTGGTGTGGGATTTTTTCCCTCCATTTTGCATAAATTGAAACTAAATTTCTTCCCAAATGGCTGTCAATAACCAGATGTTTTTCTGGCTTTGTAACAGGGATCCTTAACCCAAGATGATAAGGTGGAACTAGCGTTGTCTGTCGCCTGCTCACCACAGAGCCTGACTGAATTGGACATCAGCTCTCAAATCTGCATTGTAACACTGGAATACCAAAAGAATGTTTCCTTTATAACTGGGCCTTAGATTGTGGGACTGCCTTGGCTCCAGACATAGCACAGGATCTTCCCTGGCACTGTGACATTAGCACTCCCAAAGGTTGTAGAAATCTCTTCATTGTTCTGCGTGACAGTCATTACTGCTGATGCCCACCAGTGTGGCCTCAGACCCAAAGATGCTTTTCTCCTTGAAATGCCAGGTATTGTTCAACTGTCTCCTTCCACTTCCAGCCAAGAGCCTTTTTACATCAGCCCCATTCTTTCCCCCAGGATTTTTTCAGCGAATAGAAGCTTTCTCCTGTATTTCAATAGGCACCCACTGGCTACACAGATCAGACAAATACTCCATGCTTGCACTACTGTTTGTTGCTGCTCCGTCCCATGCATGGGAGGCTTTTACTCACAGTGCCACCATGGGGGTGACCACAGTTGCTCTGGCTTTGCTGTGCTGTCACCTGAGCCCATGTGGGGCAAGGATCTCCTCAGCCCTGGGCTGGCAGCTCCTCTCACACTCCCTTCCACAAACATCTCCATCCTTGGCAGACCTGTTCTGCCCACCCCAGTGCTGAATGCTGTTAACACTCTTAATGGTGTCTTCCTTAAAACTGTTCTGACATGAGTGGTGTCCCTTGAGGGTCCATACTGGGACCAGTGCTATTCTATGTTTCATCAGTGGTGTGTAGAATGGGATCAAGTGGACCCCTAGCCAGGCTGAGGATGAGAGCAGGCTGAGGAGTGCAGCTGGGAGGGGAATGTCATCCAGAAGGATCTTCAGGCCAACAAGAGCTTCATGAAGTTTGATAAGGTCAAGTGCAAGGTCCTGCACTTTTGTTAGGGCAAACCCTGGAGAAGAGACAGCTCTGGAGAGATGTGTCTTGTCCATATCTAAAGGGGGATTGTAAGAAAGATGGAGAGGGGCTTTTCACCAAGGTGTGTAAGGACAAGGGGCAACAGGTACAAACTGACAGAGGGTGAATTCAGGACCTGAAGGAGGGTTTTATGGAGAGGCCATGGCACTGATTGCCCAGAGCAGCTATGACTGCCCCATCCCTGGGACCAAGCTGGACAGGGCTCTGAGCATCTTGGTCTAGTGGAGGTGTCCCTGGGAATAAGTCATGTCTTGGGTCGGACACTGTGTGGCATGTGGAGCCCCAGCCAAAGGACTCAGTGCTGTGCATCTCTCAAAACTGTCTGTGCAGGGGTAGATTAGTGCCCAATGCTTCTGGTTCAGCGTTGGCCACATGTACATTGCACAAGTGTTCACTAAATGTGCCAAGCTGCTGTCTTGGCTGCTCACCTCTGTGCCTTGAAGGTGGAAACTTGGCTTGCCAAGCAGACAGCAGTCATCAGCCTTGGAGTAGGAGTCGTCTGCTCCTGGACAGTGTGTGAGTGCTGCCATACCCCATGGGAGAAACTTCTTCATGTGGTGTGGAGTCCTGAGTTATTCCAGGGCTGCTCTTTTTTAGTATCTAGGAGTCATTTGCAAGGGCAACCACAACCTTCTGTTTCCATAGGGATAGGTGGAGATAGCTGTGGTGACTGACACAGAAGAATAAAGAATGTGAAATTTACAAGTTCTGGAGTTTTTATTTTTCCTGGGTATGTGCACTTGCAGGAATTGTGTGAATACAAATACAGGGAATACAGAATAAAAATAGAGGGGCTGTATCACCTTTGGATTGTCACATCCCGGGAAAGAGGACTTGGGCTGGGTGGGGTAATGTGGGGTGCTGCTGTTGAACTGGGGACAAGTGGGGAGCTCAGCCAAAAGCAAGGTGAAAAAAATGCCTCAACCTGTCCTTTCTTTGTCAGTGCAGGGCAGAAAGGGCTCCAGGAGTCCTGGCAGGACAGGGCTGAGCTGGGGCCAGTTGAAACGCTGGTGCTGGCAGGGCCATGTGGCTGAGGTCAGTTGTCACAGCTGCTCCCAGATCGTGTCCCGAGCTGCAGCTGCCAAGCCGAGCCTGCTGTTTTGTGGTACAGTGCAGAGCACATGCTCCATGCGATGGGGAGTGAGGCCCTGGGGCAAACTCACAAGACATTGCGGGTTTTGCTTTCTGCTCCCTGAGCTGAGTGCTTCAGGGTTGAAAGAAACTCATTTTATGGATCTTGTGCCAAAACTCGGGGCTGTGTTTCTGACAGCAATTTCCCTTCCTCTGTCCAGTGCCAGAAGTGTTTTTGTTGTTCTAATCCCCAGGCTCAGAGACTTCAATTTTAGCAGAGCCTGAGCTGCCTTTCAGGCCAGGAGCATCTTTGAGCTCCATATCTCTATTTAATTAGACCAGTTCATGGAGATCAATGCAATGTTTTATATGTTGAAGTAGGATCATATTCCAGGATAACACCTCAAATATCAGCCTGTTTAATTTTGGTTCCACTTTTCTTCACAAATCCAAAGGATTATTTGATTATTTGATTATTTCCTCCTTTTCAGTTCCAGTAGTTCAGAGGAACTTTTACTGCCTACTTGCATTTCCAGTGTCCTGTTCCCTGTTCCTGCCCCTGCCTGGGTGAGTTGTGGGGCTGAAGGCTAATATGATGGCACAGGGACAGCCTGTCCCTAAGGGGATCCTCTCATACACTGTGGGGAGGTGGAGGTGGTTCTTTCACCTCATAGCCTCTAAATCTGCACTGTGGGACTTGAGGGATGAGCTGAGAGGTCATGACCATCTCCCTTCCCTGGCTGTGACAGCTGACAGCCGGGGCAGCTGCATTAGCCTTTAACAAAGGGCTGGTGCCAAGAGCAGCATCTGGTGTGGGGATACAAAGTCAATGCAGATCCTGCATGTCTGCACCTTCCTGTCCCGTCAACTGAGGGTAAATCGAGGCAAGTTTGTGCTGTTTCCAGTTTGCTGTCATGGATGTCCTTCCAGGAAATAGTATGCAGCAAATGCAAGCAGCTAATAAGAACAGAGTAAGGGAAAAGAGAAGTGCAGAGCTAGAAATAGTTCTTTACATAAAGGACTAGTGCCTCAATCTCATTAGTGTCTTAAGGAGCGGGCAGTTGGCTGCCTCTGACTGCTACGATGCAAACCCCAATCAGATCAGCAATCGGCTTTGGGACCCCAGCAGGTGCCACGTGGCACCAGGAAACAGCTGTGCCCCTCAGGCAGCCACTCCACTGCCCTGAGCTCGCAGCACTCATCCCAGTCAGCGTCTGCCCAGTGGGAGCATTCCCATGAAGCCAGAGCTGCTGTCCTGCGGCCCGTAACTCCACTTCGGAAGGCTGGGCACCATGAGGCAACAGTGGACCAGGCGTGCAAGTCTTTCAGCCAGCCTGAAGATAGGGGATCACCGGGGCCACTGCCGGACCCCGGAGGAAGAGGAATCCTACATCCCATTTGCGCAGGACAGTCTGGTAAGGCAATGGAACTCCATGCAAAACGTGGCAGATGGTAACCAGGAGAAGAGCCAGACTCCCATCCAAAGAAACAAGTACCTGCTCAACATTAACGTGGGTGGCAAATTGTTCCAGATAGCTTGCAAAGTACTGGCCCGGTATCCCATCACCCGGCTTGGGAAGCTGGCCGTCTATACAGACCCTGTGAAGAAGCTACAGCTCTGTGATGACTACTTGGTGCAGAAGAATGAGTACTTCTTTGATAGAGATCCTTCAATTTTCCACTACATCTTCCACTTCTACCGCAGTGGGGTCCTGTGGGTGATGGATGAGATGTGCCCCAGTAACTTTGTGGAGGAAATCGAATACTGGGGTATCCATCTGAACTACTCTCAACGCTGCTGCCGGATCCTGTTCGAGGAAAAGCAAGATGAACTCAGTGAGTACCTGAAAATAGAGAAGGAGCTGGAGGCAGAACTGGAGCCCCTGGAGTCAGGGACACAGTTTGATGGCAAATTTCTGGGTCGGTTTCGGAAGATGGTCTGGAACCTCATTGAGAACCCGTACTCTTCTGTCCCAGCCAAGATCATTGCTGTCATGTCAAGCTTCTTTGTGCTTATCTCCATTGTGGGCATGACACTGAGCACAGTGGAGGAGATGAAAAACAAGACAGGGAAAATATGGATGGAGCAGATGGAGATGATCTGTGCCATCTTCTTCACCTCTGAGTACCTCATGCGGCTCATATCCTCCTCTAGCTTCAAGAACTTTCTGCGGGCAGCATTTAATGCTATCGACCTGGTGGCTATCCTGCCCTTCTACATCCAGATCCTCTTTGAAAATCTGGACGATGGAGACATGCAGTATCATGAGGAGCTGCACAAGGTGGAGAATGTGAGCAAGTTGGGCAAAGTCCTCAAGCTCATCAAGCTCATGAGGATCTTCCGTATCCTCAAGCTGGCACGTCACTCCACTGGCCTCCGGGCCTTCAGCTTCACCATACGCCAGTGCTACCAGCAGGTTTGCTGCCTCCTTCTCTTCATTGCCATGGGCGTCTTCACCTTCTCTGCTCTCATACACTCGGTGGAACATGATGTCCCTGGCACCGACTTCACCAGTATCCCCTGCGCATGGTGGTGGGCAGCGGTAAGGCGTGAGTGGCTTCTTCCAGAGGGGTGGGGGAGGCAACGTGAGTAGGGGCTGCTCCAGTGCTCAGGGGATGCACCACTGCTGCTGGCTAGGAGGCAGGAAGGGCCCAGCCTTCCCACCAACCCAGTAATGGTGGGAAACCCAGAGTTCTGCATGCTCTGAGAAAAGAAATCGGGCTGAGCTCAGAGGCTCAAAAGCTGATGCTGAGGTGGCATGGTGGGAACAGAGGTGGTGGCTTGGCCTGAGTTAAACAAGGGGCATGTTACTCAGTTTTACCTATCATGGGATCCAAGGGTTGAGTGGATGCAGCCCGTGGCCATGGAGACAGCCACCCTGGACAACCTGAGGCCTGGGCAGCATTGCATCCCTGCTGAGCTTGAGAGACACAAGAGCTTGTGGATCTGAGATGGGGAACCCAGGACTGCATGTGGGACCTATAGTCACACAGTGTCATGTCATGACACTGGACACAGACTGGGGTGTGCTGCCTGTTTGCTGCCCTGCTTGTGTCAGGAGCTGGCAGCTCTGCAGAGCTGAGCAATATAATCAACCTGGGATTACCTCCGAGATGGGGGTAGCACTTGAGAGCCACGGGTTATGAGGATGTTTTGATTTACAGATCAAATGATCCCACAGATCACTTCTGCTCTTATAACCCCCTTTGGCCACAAAAAGCTATTTGTTTCAAATTCATCCCTCCTTGAGGAAGGGCAAAATCACTCAGCAACATCACCAGGTTCAAGTGTTTCAACATCCCAGGCTAAGCCTGGCTCTGGGAGACAGCTCCCTGCCAACCCCAAACTTCTCTGGCCTCAGCTCTCCCTCTATACCCATAGCCCTGCTCCCCATTTACTAAACATGGTTCATTCCCAGGCAATGCCTCTGTTTCCCCTGGAGGGAGGCTCCAGGAAGCTTTGTTTGTCTGGCACCCCGCAGCTCACGCCAGGAAGCTATGGAGCCGCAGTTCTGAGGGGGAAGGAAGCTGCAGCAGATACCGACTGCTGGGGAGGGCTCAGCTCGTGGGTGTCCAGCTGCCTTTGAAGAGACACACATAAAGCAGTGAGGGAGCAGGATCTGGCCTCTGATCTGTGCTTCTGCGGCTCAGCCAGCCAGCTCTTTCCTTCAGCTCTCCAGGCCTGCTGGGCACAGCCCGGACAGTGGAGCCCTGGTCGTGCAGGCTCTGGAGAGGGGACAGCTCAGCTGGCTGCCCTTAGGGTCAGGGTCTGACTGGTGGCTCCACAGAGGGGTGGGAGGGCGTGAGTTCCAGCACCAGCCAGCAGGGTCTGCTGGGCTTGTTCCCATGGGATTTTATCCTTTTCTGTCCCTGAACAGGTCAGCCTTTCCACTGTGGGCTACGGAGACACTGTTCCTGACACAATACTTGGCAGGATGGTGGCATTTTTCTGCATCTCCTTTGGCATCATCCTCAATGGAATGCCCATCTCCATCCTCTACAACAAATTTTCTGACTACTATGCCAAGCTGAAGGCCCATGAGACGAGCCAGTCACTTCAGCTTTCCAGGAGGATCCGCTTGAAGGAGCGAGTACTGCGGAAGTTCTCAGAGTGCTGGAGAGCTGACCCCCGCTATTACCACTGACCGACCACAGGCTCCCCACCCCCCAGACATTCCCTGTCCTGGCCATCCTCCCTCTCAGTCCTGTCCCCCAGGGAGGCCCCGAGCTATGGGCAGAGCCACAACAGTGCTGGGTCTCTGCTATTGCGAAGGGGCTGCTGCCAGCTGGGACCTCCCTGACTGCTGCATGCCGGACACTGCTGCGTGCTGGACACTGCTGTCCCACAGAGCAGTCAGTCAGACTGGGACCTGTACGGCCAGGGCAGGATGCTGAGGCAAGGGGCACCCTTACATCATGAGGAGTGAGGAATGGGATTGAACTGCTTCCTCTCTGAGGCAAGTTGCCCAGTGTGACACATGGGCAGGTGCTGCTCTGTTCCCTGCTGAGTAGAACACACACAGGCTCCCCTGCCCAGGGCCCTGTGTGTCCCTCCCAGCCATGCAGCCCAGGCCTAGTCCAGTGTGGGGATTTGGCTGGGAAAGCCCAGAGGAAAGGCTACAACCATGCATCCTTCCAGCCAAATCTTCTCTTCTTCCCACTGCCCTGGAGTTTGGGATGCTGCTGTGATGGGACCCACAGGCACAGAGAGCTTGTAGCCAGAGCACCCCCAAGAACAGGTATTTAATAAACCAGGCCCAAACCTTCATTGTCATGGATTCTTGTCCAGCCACTGTGTGTGATTCAGTAAACTGCTCATCATTTGGGGTGAGGAGGGGATATCTCCCCAGGGCTCACAAGTCCATCAGTGCAAGGACAGAGCTCTCAGGGATGCAGATGAGTCTGTCCATGCATTGGTTTTGGAATGAGGCCCTTTGGCCTGGGTGCATTGAAACTGAAGCTGGGATATGCATATGATCATGACACACCAGTTGGCTCTGTCCTGTGTTTACATCATGGGAGGCAGTGGGGGACATGTCCGGGGGGCACAGGGGAAGGAATTGACCTCTGGTGTGGGACCATGTCCAACCAATGGGCCTCCTGAAGGGATGCATCCTTCCCTTGGGTGAGATGCAGAGAGGGACCTGCAAGGGAGGGTTGGTGTGGGGCAGGACCAACAGCTGCTGGTGCTGCTTCCAGGTGAGCAGGGGGAAGAAACAGGTGCCAGCCAGGCCAGGGTGCAATTCATGCACTTGTGAGCTGGGCTTGGAGATGCAGAGGTGTCAGGAGTCTCCTGGTATCAGCCTGGGACTCTGGCTAAGCTGCTGATGTTAGAAACTTGGAAAGAGACTTGGAGGAGCTGAGTGCTCTGGCTAGGACAGCCACACTGCCACTGAGAGCTGGACTGCAGGGGACAAGGGGACTGTGCCAGCAGGTAAGAGAGGACCCCTGCCCTGACCACCAACAAACACCTAGACCCACTCCCCAGAAACCCACATTGACACCTGCCCTCTGTACACCTCTCCAGCACTGACCTGACCCCACAGCGTTGGGCAGCTCCTGTTCCCACCCCACTCCTCTTCCATGAGGAACATTCTCTCTGGGCACAGTAGTTTCTTCTGACCATTTTCCACCAGAGCTCTGCCTGGGTTTCAGCTGCAATAGAGTTTATTTTCTTCCTGATGGCTGGTACAATGCTGTATTTTAGATTCAGGGTGAAAATAATCTTGATCACTCACTGATCTCTCAGCAGCTGATTGCTGCTAGGAGACAGACTGGGCACAGATCAGTGGGTGCTGAGCAACTGGGTATCAGGCATCACTTTTCTGTCTTGGGGTTTATGACTCCTTCCTTTTGGTGTGTCCCTTTTCATAACAAATGAAATTACAAATAGTAATAAATATTACCATATTTTATTTTATTTCCATTATGGAACTTTCCTCATCTCAACCCACAGGTTTTACAGTCTGATTCTCCTCCCCATCCCGCCGGGGTGGAGGGGGAGGCCAGGGGCTGCATGGTTCTTAGATGCCATCTGGGGTTAAATAAACAACAGCCACCACCCGCTCGCCCCAGCAGCATCAGCTCCAAGCACTTCTATACACACCCTCATCCCAACCCTGAGCCTGTCACCACATTCCCCCAGCACCACCATCGCCTGATCATCTCCCTGCACACCCAGCTGCAGGCTAATGGATCATTCATAGTGCACACCAACCTCATCCCCTTGCCCCTGGAGACTGCTGCAGCTGGATCTTTATCCCTCCATGTGCACTCCTTTCCCTATGCCTGCGAGATGGCTGCTTACCCTGTTCCTGGCAGCAGTTCAGTGTCCACAGACAGCCTTTGGAGAATGGCACTTTTAAATAGTTGCTCTGAATTAATTTTACAAGTCACAGTAATGAGGAATGTACAGACATTTACAGAACACTGTACAGGCAGTTTCTGTCATATATTAGTGCTCTTGCTATATACATATAGTGCAGCCTGCAGGAGCCTCTACACGGGCAGGGACACCCATGCCCCTGCACAGGGCACCCCAAAATGGAACTGCTGCCCTGGGGCTGCTGGTTCACATGGGCTCATGCAGGGTGATTTAATCAGAGCTTGGCCCTGAGCCTTCCTGGGCTGGCCCTGTCAGGGGGTGACACCATCCAGGGCTGACCCAGCAGCACCTTGCTTTGCTTGTCCCAGTCTCTTTCAGAGGGTTTGTGGGACAGAGACCCCACTGATGCTCTGGAGGGAGTAGGTTCAGCCTCACTGAAGTGATGTTTCCAGCCCCCTGCTCCTCCTGCCTCAGTGGCAGCCACAGCTCGCGGCCACCATGTCATCGTACTGCTTGAGGACCACGTTCTCATCATCATCAAAGTAGAGGAGATTGATGGAGTAGAGCTTGTCAGGCACACAGCAGGGGCTGCTGACACCCTCACTCAGCTTCAGGGCGTTGATGATGGACTGCACTGTGGCGTGGTTCGTTGGCCGCATGTTCTCGCCCAGAGGGAAGGGGCAGGAGCCTTTGCAGTGGAATGCATTGTACCCCCGTGGTGAGATGATCCAGCCAGACCAGCCAATCTCCTCGAAGTCCACAGACAGGGGATGCCTCTGGCAAGGCTTGATCCGGTCCAGTGAGCGTGTACTGCGTGACCTGCCCAGCTTGGGCACCGGCATACTGGCAGGGAGATTGGGAGCCTGAGGCTTCAAATCTGTCAGAAAGGAGCATTCAATGCTATTGGCCACTGCATGAGCCTGGGTGGAGGGAGAAAATACTGCAGCCCACCCCAGCCACCCCTCCTCACAGGTTTTGTCTGCAGCCCTCTGGTCATAGCCTGTCACCAGTGTAGACAGAGCCACTAGGAGGTGACAGCCTCAGTCTGACAGCCAAACTAAAATCTAGCTTCACATCTGCAAGCAGGCAACACCCGTGAGTGGGTTACACCAGAAGGGAGAGAGCCTCTCCCTCCAGCCAGGGAAGGAGGTTTGGATTTGAGGAGCCTACACGTGGGGAGAACCCCCTGGGAAAGGGATGTTGCCACCAAGGGCCAGGCATGTAGGACCCACCTGGGAAGCCGGCTGTGGGCAGAGATGCTCCACGGCGCCCATCATCCGTGAAAAGGACCAGCATGGGCTTCTTGCTGTCATGGTGGCCACGGCCAGATGCAAACTGCAGTGGTGGGGAATCGAGTGGGCTCCCCCCTGGGCCCTGGACTGTCACCAGCAAACCCTGGTTTCTGCTTTCATCTTCAGTCCAGTCACGAACCTGGGGAACCAAACAAATGTCACCATGGATCGGGACAGGGACTGCACTGGTGTCCCCACAGGCAAGTCCCAGGCCAGCAGCAGGACATTGTGGACTGGGACCCCTTGAGGCCACACTCTGTGTGCCATGGGAAGGGGTTGCTCCAGGGCTGCAGCACAGGGGACACTGTGGCAGGAGCCAGCACCAGCACTCCCTGCAGAGCAGTGAGACAAGTTCAGGGAAGAATGAAGCAGCCTCAGAGCTCTTGGAAGGACTTTTTCCTCCCCCTCCCGAGGGATGCACTGGGGTGCATCCAGGAAACTACACTGGCACCTGAAAGGCTGCTGGGGGTGAAATGGGTTAAAAAACCTTCTGCATGTGAACCCCAGTATTCCCTCGGTGCTGCCCAAAACAGAGGAAAAGTGACTCACTGCTGGAGTGATGGCAAAGACCTCCCAGCCCGAGGTTTGCAGTGAGACAAGCCGTGCTGCCAGCAGCTTCTTCCCTCCAGGGGTGTCTGCCTTGTCTTTCTCCAGCACCTGGTACACACTGACCTGGGGAAGGTAAAAGGTGGTCACCCCAGTGTATTCTGCCTGAAGGGTTGACCCTGGACAGAGGTACAGAGGGAGAAGGGGAATTGTCAGCATGGATCTGTAACAACCTTGGTGAGTCTTTGCTCATGTTTGCACAAACCAGAAGGATATTTAAGAAAAGCCACAGTTAAATTATAGTGATTCTCAGTGAAACATTTGTTCATGTGATCCTAGAGCCAGGCCATGTTCCCACAGGCAAATGACCACGGTTTGCCAGTGGCATCTGTGGGCACGGGCTAGGGGACAGTCCATCCCCATCCCTCTCCTCACCTGGCAGAAGTGATGCCTTTTGGGCCCATCTGTGACCCTTGGCCAGAGGCGGAAGAGGTGCAGTTCTGCCGTCAGGATTTTCTCGTTCTTGGCTACGCTGGAGAGGACAAACAGGAACCGCATCTCCTCACTGTGAGCTGGAGAGAAGGGTGCGTTGAGAAGAGCAAAACCAGGGGCGGGCACCGGCCACCTTCAGCCCCTCCCCACAGCTGCATCCCACCACCACAGGGAGCCCCCCCTTCCCCCCTCCTTACTTTTATCCAGGAAGCTGCGGACGGTGTTGCCCTCCAGGATGTCAGGGTTCTTGGTCACACCATCCGCATTGGCGACAGTGTTGAATAGATCCACCATGTACTGGGGTGGCTGCTTGAAGTGAGTTGGGGGAGCCGGAGGGTCTTCCATGCCAAAGACTTCCAGGAGTTTCTTCAGCGCCTCAGCCCGCCGGCTGTCCACGCTGGCTGGGCTGGGGCACGCCGTCTTGGCCAGGGCTAGCAGCAGCAGCACAGTCCCCAGCATGGCTCTGCGCTCCCTGTGCCTGCACAGCTCCCCCGGCCTCCCCGGTGCTGCATTTATAACTCACTGGAAAGCTGGACTGGAGCGAAATATGCACAGGAGCAATCAGGAGAGTAAAGAGAGCTAATTGCCATGCTAACAAGGTGAGAAGCCCGGCTCCTGGGCCCCCTGCATCAATTATCCCCAGTACACAAGCGGGAGGGAGGACGGCTCACCAGGCACTCGCAGGGCTGGTAGGGGGAACGGGGGTCTGGGGCCACCTGCCCCTTGCCAGGCTCTTGGCTGGGCTGCATTTGCTCTCCGTAGGAGACTAACTGGATTTTAATGATGGCACTAATGGGACAAATCGGAGGGCCTTTGTCTGGAGGAATGCAGCCCATCAAGATGAGCATCCCCTTTCCATCCCGGTCCTGCTGCAGCAGCTCGTGCTCTCCCTCCCGCCGCCGCTGCTGAGAGCGAGAACCGTGGCGGGGGCTCAGTGTCACACTGGTGTCCCCACACCATGGCCCTGTCGAGCGTGCAGAGTGGAGTGCCCGGGGTCCCCTCTCTCGGGGCTGAGCCCAGGCTCTGAGTCTGAGTCCTGCCGGGGAGCCAAGCCCACGGGGCAGAGCAGATTTCAGCAGAGGACCTGGCGGTGCTGCGGCCCCGGGCTGTGGGGTAACACCGCAGCAGCAGCACCCTAATCCAGCTTTCGTTTCGGTTTTTTTTTTTGTTTGTTTGTTTATTTTTTGGGGTTTTTTTAAGGAAAAGAAAAGGCTGTTGGTTTCCTGGAAATTAAAAATTATTTGCTGCTAATTCCTGAACACTTTAACTCCATTAAATACCTGGCCAGTGGGATAAAAGCCAATTCTTTAGGTCTGGTTCCTCAATCACGGAGAAACTAAGCTGGTGCAGGTGGACATGCCACACTGTACAGCTGCCATGGGAGTGAACGGAAAAAATTAGCATTCATTAACTAATTCCTCAACCGCCTGAAGCCCTGCTAGGACCACCTGGTGGGAGACAAGGTGAAGGCTAATGTCCAGCAGTGCCCACAGTTTATTCCAACCCGAAGGGCTGTTAATTATGCAGAACAGGCACGGCGGCACCGAGAGGCTGGACTTCATGGAAAGAGGAAAATACCTGTATCCCCGGAATCCTTTCCCTTCCTTTCCCAGCTCACCAGCAGTTTCTGGGGGTGCCTGCAGAGGAGACAGCTCTGCCCCAACATGCCCAGTCCTGGTTCCCTCTCCTGTCTCCGGCTCCATAGTTTGTAACCGGGAGCAGCCACCCCGTGCAGCCCCCAGCCCGTGCCAGACAGCTGCATCCTCCTGGCATGCTGGATGCAGAGGGGTCGTGGAGCTGCACAGCGGAGCCCCAAGGACCTGCAAATTACCCATGATGTTTATTTCACAAGCTGCAAAACATTTTGTAGGGGGTTCATTTATACCCTCTGGTTAAAGTAGCGTTTATTCAAAAAACAGCCTTCTCTCATTAGCATATCCTACAGACAGTCTGGCGGGGGCTCCAGGAGCCCCAGCCGCAGCTTCCAGCCCCACTACCCCCGGCACTCGCACTCCCGCATGGCAGCGACGGTGCCGACTTGTTCCCCGGGGCTCCCAAACCTGTGCTTGTCATAGCTGTGAGTGCCACAGCATCCAGGACAGCTCGTGCCCAAACCAGGCATTCCTCTCCATCTGTGACTCCCTGCAGTTAGAGAAAAAACAGTACATCCCCAGTAGCCTCCCAGTGCAGTCATAGAAAAACCAGAACATCTTCAGTGTACCCCCAGGACACCACCAGCCCCCCACATCCTGGGCTTTCTGTTCTTGCTCAAGAAAAGGGTAGAGTAGAATGGGGGAGCAGGGAGGCAGCTTTTTTCCTGCAGCATCTATTCCTTACTCCTGGAGTCCTTGTGAACTATCACCTCCCTCTGCCTGAGCAGAGCAGGTCTTTGTTCCTGCATGATTTGATTTGCTTCTCTCTGCATGCAAAGAATGGCAGAATGGTTTGGGTTGGAAGGGGACCTTAAATCTCATCTCATCCCAACTCCTGCCATAGGCAAGGACACCTTCCACTATCCAGGCTGCTCCAAGCTCCATCCAACCTGGCCTTGGACACTTCCAGGGATCCAGGGGCAGCCACAGCTGTGCCAGGGTCTCCCCACCCTCCCAGGGAACAATTCCTTCCTGATATCCCATCTAACCCTGCTGTCTTTCAGTGGAAACCATTCCCTGTGTCCTGTCCCTCCAGCCCTTGTCCCCAGTCCCTCTCCAGCTCTCCTGGAGCCCCTTTAGGCCCTGCCAGGGGCTCTCAGCTTTCCCTGGAGTCTTCTCTTCTCCAGGTGAGCACCCCCAGCTCTCTCAGTCTGTTCCCAGAGCACAGGGACTCCAGCCCTCAGAGCATCTCCATGGCCTTCCCTGGACTTGCTCCAACTGGTCCATGTCCTTCCTGTGCTGGGGACCCATATTTTAATGTCTGGAACCAACACATAGACCTGCATGAAACAACTGCCTGGACACACCCTTCCTCACAACCCCCTACTCTTCCTGCCCTGCAGCTTTGCCAGCAGGTGAGGAACAGGAGTGGCCCATTCCTGTCAGGGCCTGTGGCTGCTGTCCTGGGACACCACAGGCTCTGGAACCACCTGCCCAATTCAGCCCCATCACGGCAGGTCCGACTCTCCCCCTCGGCACTGCTCAGCATGGAGGATGAGCTGGGGGTGCTACCCAAACTCTGCCCCGTGTCCCCTCATCCCGGGAGCCGCAGATGCGCGAGGTGAGAGGACCGGGGCAGCTCCCACCTGGCCCGGGGTGCGGATGTGCGGGAGGGAGGGCGGATGGAGCCTGGCAGCTGTGCTTACCTAAGCAAGCAGGGATCCCCCGAGGAGCAGCTGCCCAAGCACCTTCCCACATCGATTTCCTGCAAAGATTTGCAAAACAAAGGCACGAAAATCCCCTGCAGCACCTCCGTAGGGACACCCCAGGACCCTACACTCTCCTTCCAGTCTCAGGTTCAGCATCCATCCCCAAAGAAGGGCAGCAGCAAGGCACAGCTGGTAAGAAGTATTTTGGGGTAATTGCAGTGGCTTTTGAGTCAGAGGTCCCTGTGCACAAAGGTATACTCAACTAGACATTAGGGTGTCAGTTGAACTGAAGATATAACTAACAACTAAATATTTTTAAAAATTAATATCAATGTTCCTTAATTACTTTTTAAAAGAAATCCTCACTCCCAAGAAAAAGTAGTTTGTTCCTTAATGGCCCTGATGTATGCATGAATTAGTGGCAGCAAAATAGATTTTATAGCATGAGAGAATAAAAATGTGAGGTTTTTACCACTCTAGTTTGATGCTAGTGTGAAGCTGCCAATGTTAGAGCACCCACACAGAGCTCAAGTCCTGCATGAGGGCCCAGCCGAGCCCACCAGAGAGGAGCCAAACTCCCTGGAAACCTACTTGAGCCATTCCTCCCTGTGTCCTGCAGAGCTCTGGACAATTTCATAATAATATTCCACCTGGAAGACACTATAACATTTTTCCTTCATTTTGCAGCTCTCCAGTGTCTGAATCACCTCCCCACCGTGTGGGTTTTTGACCAGAGCAGTGCTGAACTTTGTGGGCACACAGAAAAGTCCATTTGCAAGGGAAGAAGAAGGAAAATTTACGTGGAGCTGCACCCAAGGTTCTTGCAGCAGCAGCACAGACTATTCAGCTTTTGGCATCCAGCACCCACTGGAAAAGGCTGCTCTCTTTCTCAGGGTCCCAGCTGGGAGTTTGGGGCTCATTCCTTCACCAGCTCAGGGCTCTAGTGGTAGGTTTTGATCCTCCATCCCAGTTTCAGACCATGAGGAAAGGAAGGTTATTGTGGGTCCAAGTTGTGACTGCTGTCCCTGACCCGGTGAAAGCCCCAGTTCTGGGCAGCAAGCACACACCACTGCAGGTTATGTCTGAGAAAAACCGTATTTGAACACAAAATATTGGTGGCAGCACTTTTCCCAGAGCTCCACTCTCATACCAGGGATGGGGGCATGTGATTTAGCATTTACTCATTCAGCATTTCCCTCTGGATTTGCCAGGGACTGTGCCCTGAATGGGCCTCTCAGATGCTGGAGCCAGTGTTAGGGACTCTCCTGGAGATACATTCCCGAGGCAGCTCCAAAGGGTTTGATCTGCACCGGGGTCCCCACAGGAGCACCAGGTTTGGCATCTGCCACCAGGGAGAGGGGGGAAGGGAAGGGAAGGGAAGGGAAGGGAAGGG
>VRYO01000038.1:548671-572801 GCA_009812075.1 Sialia sialis
GGAAGGGAAGGGAAGGGAAGGGAAGGGAAGGCCCCAGTTCTGGGGTGTGGTATGAAGGAAGGCTGGTACCAGAGGGGTGGAAGGGAGGAGGTGGACAATGACCCCAGTTCTGGGGATGCTTTGCCTTTTCTTTTCCCATTCCAGCTTTAACTCAATGAAAAATTCCCAAGGCACAAAGCAGTTCTGGATTTGACATTCCCGATTTGGTTGCAGAGGCGGGGAGGAGGGGAGGGGGCTCTGGGTGGGCACACCAACAGCCACATCCCTGTTGCTGTGTCACCACCACACCAGGACATGCCACCGTGGCAGGTCCTGACGGCATAGGCAGGGGCTCAGCAACTGGAGAGAAGGGACAAGGGTCCTCCAGGTGCAACCACATCTACTTGGAAGGGCAGAGGCACATACTGTCCTGCGTGGCTCAGTTTGGGATGATGTTCTGGGCAGAAAGAAACTATGCTGTTTCTGTGATAAATCTCCTGGCTTTTCTCCCCTCACCAAGTAAATTAGGGTTAAAAATGTCCATTGCATGAGCCTGAGGAGGGGGAGAAGGATGGCTGAGCTGATGGCCAAATGGGTTTGGGATCTGTCTAGGATCTGCTCTGGTCCTGCCCTGCCCCAGCCCTTGAGGTGGATCCTTCGAGGTTTGTGTTCGGCTCCTAGTTTTAACGGGTTTTGAGTTTCCTGCCCCCTCCTACTACTTCAGCGGCTACTGGAGGAGATTTCTTTGTTCCAGGATGGGGCTGTTTCCAGGGGAAGGAAAAGTGATTTCTGAAAGCAAATACCTCTGGGATGCCTCAAGTGTAGGACAAAAAATGGCAACGGATTTCTGGAAGTCAGTATTTCTGGGTGATATTTTAATATCCTTCTCCAGCCCCATCCCCTTCCCCCCCACGCCCTATTCCTCTGATGTTTCCAAGTTTTTTCCATGACACTGAAAGTATCAGCCCGACTTTGTGGGGGAAGATGGAGAAGGAAAGTGCAGAGACCTGCCCCAGGGCAGAGGCGAAGCTGGCGGCGAGTCCACACTTGCCAGCCCTGGGCTATTACCATGACTGAGACTCTCTGTCCCCGAGGCAACAGAATCGTCCAGCACCTTCCACTAACACGTCTGGGAAGTAAATGCTGATTCTCCCAGCTCTGGAAGAAAGCACTTCACGCTGCCTAATTGCCTTTTCCACTTGCAGCTGGATAACCAGCTGCTGCTGCCCCAGGAGGGGACCCGGCCTCACGCAGAGCCCTGGGGGGCTCCGCCGCACACCCCCGGCCCCTCCAGCTCACACTCCATGGTGAGATTAATTCCTTTGCCCTGCTCTCCCCTCCGGGCTGAGCTCAGCGCTGCCGCGGTCTCTGTCCCTCTCTAGTGGCGGTGCCCCAGCCCTCCGGCAGGTTTGAAAGGATGGGACGTTAGAAATGCCAAAAAAATTACACCAGCAAATTCCAGGACAATGAAATTTGTCAAACACTTGTGGTAAATCATTTCAACACCACTTTCAATTCTGATAAAATCAGTTCATCTCCACTGGCGTCTTGGGCTATTTTATGAGTGAACTCATGAAACAGCTCACCAGTTCACAATGAATGAGTTCAGCTTTGTCCCACTGGGAGGTTCTGACCCATCTGGAATGATTCAGTTTGGAGTTTCTACGTCCAAGTGATCTTTGAACTATCAGTTCACTGGTACTAAAAGGGCATTTCAGACTGTCGGCAAAGAAACTGAATTTTCCAGGGCTCTGTTTCCAGCAGAGATTTTATCATCAGGTTGGTTTCCTTGCTTTGATTGGGAGGGTTGGAGCAGAGACCCCCGAGGTCCCTCCCAACCTGGGTTACTCTGATTCCTTGCTCTCTGGCTAGGGGACATTTCCCGGTACATGTGGTGGATATATCCCCATCCTCACCCATGCACACAACAGAGAACTATCACTCTGCTTCCAGACCTGTGTGATAAAGAGCCAGCAACAGGAAACTCAACCCCAAAACACAACCCCAATACTGCCAAAGGCAGAGGCTCAGCTCGGCAGACTGGGTGCCTTGGAGCTTGGACATTGGTGCTGGTCACATCAGAGGGCTCATTCCCATGTTCCCAGAGGCGGGAGCAGGGGCAGGAGACGAGCACTCCCTTATTCCTAAGTGCACTGTAGGTTGGGCCAGAGCATTTCCCCATGTCGATTGTGACCTCCCAGGGAGAATTTGGAAAAGTTTACAGGGCCAGGAGCCAAAGACATTCCTTGGGACAGGTGCTGCAGTGGCAGCCCCCGACTGCCTCCACCTCCCTGAGGCCTTAGAGGAGCAGGAGCTGCTCCAGGTGAAACTGGGCCAGCTGCTGGCAGGGAACCCCTGAGGCTGGAACCCCTGGGGCAGGGACCCCTGGGGCAGAGACCCCTGGGACAGGGAGCCCTGGCAGGGACCCCTGAGGCAGGAACCCCTGGGGTACAGGGATCCCCTGGGGCAGGAACGAGGGCTCTCACCTGCAGCGGTGCAGGGCAGGGCCAGGGGACACCTGTATAAAAACTCAGCACAGGGAACAACCTCCAGCATCATCTCCTGGCACAAACCTCCCTGACCTGGAACGGCTTCAGCTTCTACTCCTCTCTCTCACCCTGCCTGCCTGGAGGACACTGCATCAGCAGTGCCACGGTGCTGATAACAATGAGAAAATGATAACAAAATTTGTCTCAGCTACAGATGATCCCGAACAGCAGCACCGTGCAGCACCCACAGAGTTTCCACCCTTCTCCAGGGTCTTTTATCCCAGTGGAGATGCAACTTGAGGCAATGCCAGCTCTCTTGGGGTCAGGAGAGCACAATGGCCACGTCTCCAAATGCACAGGCTCTGTCAAGTCCCTCCTGAGAGTGACACATGGCACATCATGTGGGAATAACATCCTGCCAGCCTTGCTCAAAGAGACAGAAGCAGGCCTCTCTGCACATGGCAGACCAGATCTCAGGTACAGCAGAGGTGGCTGAAAGAGCTGCTGGGCTGTGAGCAGCCAGAACCACGGTCAGATGCTGCTGGGGCAGCTGGTGGGCACTGCCACAGCCCCTTCCCTGGCTGAGCTCTGGCCCTTTCTCTGCCCTGAGTAATCCAGCACTGCTGGAGAGTTTCCATCTGTCTCACCTGCACAAGCCACTCCTCAGGCCAGGGGAGGATGAGGTGAGGGATTTTCTTACCAAACCAGGGCTGAGTACCACCCAAACACTGACAAAAAAGACATGGCCCACCCCTGGGAAGTCTGCTTGGGAAAGAGATTGCTTCAGTCTGAGGCAGAAATTCCTACGGTATAGTCTGACAGCAGCAGTGCAGTCACCTCAAACCGGTGTTTGCAGACCAGGAGTAAAACACTCTGTATTAGACTGGTCAGTGCACACAGACTAAAAAATAATTAAAATTTCACTAGGAAGTCACAGGCTTTTTCTTTAGTGAGCATGTGAGGGATGGGGCAAGAACAGGTGAGTGCCCTGATTAGCAAAGGGAAAAGGGGATGCTCAGCCATGGCTGAACCACAGACCTTGCACATACTGAGCGAGTCACAGTCCAGGGCAGAGGGCTCTGTCTCTCCTGGAGCCCAGTGAAGATTCTTGAGCTGGAAACAAACCTGTCCCCCACCAGCCAAACCCCAATTTCACAGCTCTCCACACCTCCTGCATTGGCACATCAACTCTGCATCAGAGGACGGGAAGGTGGGGTCAGGTGTGGGAGCAGGGGAGGTGCAGGAACTTGGCATCCCGGTTTGGATTGGTTTGCTCTGCTGTATTTTGAGCTTACAAATTACCAGTGTTTATTGGCTAAAGGCTGTTTCTTCTGGAAACCCTTTTGAAATGAGCTATTTTTCCTTAATAGCAGTGTCCCTACTCTTAAGATTTGTTGATCTAAATCCTTATTTCATCAGATAATAGGGAAGAAAACTTGCACAAAAAGTGCCCATGGCATTATCCAACACCACTGTTGGATGCAAATCCGTTTGCTTTGATTTGCTGAAGTCACAGACCCAGAATGTGCTGCAAAAATGTAAATTTTGCTTTAACTTAAAAATGGATTTTCAGCGTACTCAATTTTCAGCACTGGCTGCGGGGGACCAGGAAACAGGAAGGGACATTTGAAACTCGCACTTGGGGTACAGCTGCTGCTGGCTGCCTGAGGATACCTTGGCTCAGGGAAGGAGTGAGCAGGAAGCCAGGCAGCAATTTGCAGCTTATCAGCCATTCCAGTGGTGACCCCTGTGGATGCTCCTCACCCACAGCAGGGCACAGACAGCTGGCACTTGGCAAAGGACACTGTGCCACCTGAGGACACTGTTAACCCCTGTTCTCCCAGCTCTGCTGCCATACAAGCTGTGATTTTTATTTTTAGGCAAATATTTTATATATATCTTTTGATGATTTTTGAGCATTCTTGGGAACCCAAAGAGGTTGCAGCTGACTGAAAGATAGTGAATGTTGTCCTGATTTTCAAGATCAAGAAGGAGTATCCAAAAAAATTACAGGCTTGTCAGTGTCATTTCAATTCTTGGAAAAGTTACAGATATTATTCTGGGAGGTGTTGAAAAACACCTGGAAGATAATACTGTCGCTGGTCACAGCTAGCATGGCTTCCTGAGAGAAAAGTCCATACCTTTTATGACAAGGTGACCCACCTGGTTGACCCAGGAAAGCCAGCTGACATAATCTTTTTGGATTTCAGTAAAGGTTTCAATACTGTCTCTCCCAGGATCCTCATGGACAAACTGTCCATCCCACAGCTGGATAAACACATCATGGTGAGCAACAGGCACAAACAGTGCCTGGAGTGACTGTGCCTTGAGTGACATCAGGCACTAGTCAGCAGTACAGTTCTGCAGGGCTTCATCCTTGGCCCTGGGCTCCTGAAGATAAATGGCTTGGATGCAGGCCTGGAAGGGACACTGAACATATTTACAGATGATACAAAACTGGGAGGAACTGCTGACTCCCTCAAAGCCAGGGAAGCACTGCAGAGAGACCTCAGTAAATCAGAGAGCTGGATCATCACCAACCATATGAAGTTTAACAGGGCAAGTGTCAGACCCTGCCCTGGGACGGGGCAGCCCTGGATGCAGGGACAGGCTGGCAATGAGAGGCTGCAGAGCAGCGCCCTGGGAAGGGACCTGGGGGTTCCTGGTCGGTGGCAAAGTTGGATCTGAGTCACCGCTGGCAGCCCAAAGGGCCACCGTGTCCTGGGGACACCGGGCCCAGGGAGGGATTGTCCCACTCTGCTCTGCACTGGGGCAGCCTCACCTCCAGTGCTGGGGGCACCTTGGGCACCACGAGATCAGAAGAACCCAAAGCTGTTGGAGAGTGTCCAAAGGAGAGCAACAAAGTGAAGGGTTTGAGGGGAAGCCATATGAGGAACAGCTGAGGGCACCTGGTCTGTTCAACCTGCAGGAGACTGCAGAGAGACCTCTTTGCAGTTATACCATCCTAGTGAGAGGAGGAAGAGGGGCAGACACTGATCTCTCCTCTGTGGTGACAGTGACAGGACCCGAGGGAGTGGGCTGAAGTCATGTCAGGGAGGTTATTAAAAAAAGGTTCTTTCCCCAGACGGTGGTCAGGCACTGCAACAGGCTTCCCAAGGAATGGTCACAGCACCAAACCTGCCAGAGCTCAAGGCGCATTTGGACAATGCTCTAGGGTACATGATGTGACTTGGGGGTAGCTCTGTGCAGGGCACGGAGTTGGACTTGATGATCTTTGTGGGTCCCCTCCAACTCGGCCTGTTCTGTGACTCTGTGATTATATTTTCATCATTATTTATTCTTCTAAAGTTGTTGTCCCTGAAGCTGACAAGGTGTCACTGCTTTTAACAGCTTTTAATTTGGATATGGTAATTTTATCATCCCTAACACAAGAAGCTGGTGTCTGGGAAACACTAAAGGCAAAATCTGTACAAGTGCTGCTCTTGTGCACTGAAAAATCCTAAGAAACCCCAAAATGTGAAGCTGCCGTGTCCTTGCAGCCACTGCAAAGGGGAACTGGGTCCACAGGCTGCTCCTAAAGGCCACAGACGTTTTTCTGATGAATAAATAGAGCTCTATCTATTTCCTCTACTTTCTCTACTTTTACACGGCAGCTTGCTGTTCTGCACTTACAACATCAATCCTGGGAAGCAAAAGTCTGCAGTCATCCTGAACTTATGCAGCAATAAACAGGGAATTCAAACAGAATCAATGCTGCAGCTCAGGTCCAGGGAACTGAGCTCCTTTGTGCAAAGGAACAAACCCAGGGGTCAGGCTGTTCCTGTGCTACAAAAGATGTCGAAATGTTGGATTATCTGGGCAACAAGTCCCCAGCAAATTTCTGTACTTAATCCCCCAAGGGAAAAGTCACTTGGAAAACTTCAACATAAAAAAGCCAGCCAAGGGATGGGTAGGGTGTGAGCATGGAAGCATGATGAATCTTAATTTCTGGAAGGTGCAGGGGAACTCAGAAGAACTGTGGCTGTCCCATCCCTGGAAGTGTTCAAGGCCAGGCTTGGAGCGACCTGGTCTAGTGGAAGGTGTCTGGTGGAATGAGGTGAGCTTTAAGGTCTCTTCCAATCCAAACTCCACGATTCTATGAACTCACTGTGCCTAACATGGAGGAAATGGTTTTGCCTCCTGCAGGAGCCCCCTCTGCAAACAGATTACCTTGCTCCTCCACTCTGCCAACAGCTCCTGCACCTGCCGTCACAAACCACCAAGCCCAGCACTACCCCAGTTACAATTCACCTTTTCTGCCTGAGCTGGGATGAGGCACTGAGTGCCCAGCACAGCTCTAGCCACTCCCTATCCTGAACTAAAAGGCTCCAGTACGAAGAAGAGATGTTGTTACAAATGGACATGACACATCTGACCCTGGCCGGATGGGCGGAATACCCTGTTACGCCAGGAAAATACTCTGGCACTGTTTATCTGCTCTTCTACTTCCACCTTACTGCAGGGCTGGGTAAAAGGAGTCCCCCCACAGCACAAAGGAGCTCATGGGCACTTAACCCCCCCAGATTCCTGCACAGCAGCTTCCCCTGACACAAACCCCACACTGCTTTCCAAGTGCAGACACTCCTCTGTGCTGCTCACTGTGGAAAGCACACAACTTCACACCACACCCCCTCTGCTCTCCCACGCCAGAGGCCAAAGCAGTGGCAAGGACAAGGAAAAAGTAACTTACTGGCAAAGATGGGAGCCTGCCAGAGCCCTGCGAGGAAGACCACAACTCGTGGGTCCTGCATGCTGCACCCTGTGAAGCACAGGAATGTCTCCAATACCTCTGACACTTATACCTGCCCTTCCTGGCAGGTGAGAAGGTGAACAGCTCCAAGCCAAAAGGGTTCACATAGCCCGGCAAATGTCCCCTGACTGTGATCTGAACAAACACCTTGGCAGCCTGGGAAATAAGCATCTCTCCCACATGATCAGAATTGTGCTCCCAGGCTTTGGATCAGGCTCCCAGCAAACTCGAAAGTGTTTCTTGAGAGCCGCTGGATTTGCTGACAGACTGGGGAAGCTCCCTTGGGGGTCCTTGTTCTTATCACCACTTGCAAACTAATTTAAGTTTGTGATGACCGACTCTCAAATACCCTCACTTGAAAGAACATACATCCTTCACCATTCTTCACCCCATTCAACAGTTTTATCTAGGGACAACCCTGTCCTGTCCCTCCCCACACCAAATGGAGCCAGAGCTGGCACCTGGACAATGCTGGCAACACAGCAGGACATGTCACAGCAGTGATGGCAGCGTGTCCCTCACAGGCGCACAGTTCTGCTGTTAACTCCATGCAGGAAAGCACTACTTACAGTAGGAAAGCTCTGGTCACCAGAGTCCTGGGAGCAGCAGAGGCAGCAGTGGTGCCTGTGTGCTGTCAGGGGCTCTCAGACACGGCTGATGGAACGGCACTCCTGATCACAGGATCACCACAGAACTTGGGCTCTGCACCAACTCGTACAGGGGCACAGGCCAGGGAACTGATCCAGTTCCCAGGGAAAACCTTTTTGCCAGATTCAGGAGTGACAGCGCACAAGACAGCAGTGATGGCAGCATGGAGACTCCTCTGGCATTCAAAATGAGCTTTGGAGGGTTGGGTTTTTTTCCTACAATTACTTACAAGTGCAGCAATCACAGACACTTGAGAGAAGCTGCACAGCCCTCAGAAGAAGCTGAGTTCCCCAGAGTTCATCCCCATTTCTGGGAAGACAACTGGGTTTCTCTGGAATGGATGCCTTGAGAAAACAATTAGCAAAATCAAAATTCTAGAGAAGGCATCCTATCAAAACCACACCATTTTACCCCTAGGCTACAGGAACGCCAGCCCAGAGCAGAAAGCAGCACAGTTACTTAACAACAACAACAACAATTTAATTGTGTTAAGAGACAAACATATCTAACAAAACCCACACTTGCATAAAAAAATTCCTTGTGCCTGGGCACCAGAGCCAAGCCACTCTCTGTTCACAGCTCTGTGGTGCTGCAGAGTACCCAGAGAAGCTGGGACTGCTACTGGGAGTAACTGTGTAACCTGGCCAGAGCACAGAGCTGCACTGCAGCCACATGGGAAGGGACATACAAAACAGTTATTAAAAATATGCATTTTAAATAAACAATTTACAACAACTTCAACTTTATACAAAATATCATGGTTGCCATGTCTCAATTTCAGTGTCTCAATTCTAGGAATTATTTTTGAACTCTCAGCATCCTGTTTTCCATTTCACACCACCTCTGCAGTCTCCTTCTCTAGAGAGCTCTCTGTCCAGCTCAGTCCAAAGTACCTGAAAATGAAAAAACACATTATAGTCTCAGGAATCAGAAGTGCAGTTCAGTGAACAAATAAATCTTGTTTAGAAGCTGGCAAAAGAAAGTGCAGTAACTTTAAAGTTTAAGCAAACCACACATGAGTAAAACCAAATCTAGCCAAAAAACTACTGCACGTGCCTCAGGGTCTAGCTGAGCCATTCCAGTGCTCAAAGGGGCATTACAAGCCATGCTAGGAATTACTGAGGATGTGGAAGCAGAGACCTTTGCAAATTATTCAGTTCTTTCTCTCCTAAGTACATGATTACGCAAAATACAGAAATCAAGTAGAAACTCACCTTCCAAAAAAGCAAATTCATCAATAGCTTCGATGGCATTATCTGAAAAGCAAATTGAGAACAATTAAAATAGATAAACCAACTCCATATTTGCATCTGTTTCAAATGGCAGCATTTGAAATGCAGCATTAGTAATAATTTAACAATTTGAAATTACACCACAGCACAGCGACCAATTTCAAAGAGATTTACTTATTTTGGATATGGTGTATGAAATTATTACTGTAGTCTCTGATAGAAGTTTTTCTCTCCCATCTTTGGGGAAAGAAAGAATAAATCCATAATTACTTCAGCACCTCCAGACAGGTGGAAAAATCCCCCATCGCAGCAACCCTTTGCTAAGGCCAGCACAGAACATGCTCCCATACCCAGGTCTTTTCTTTGCAGGGTTTTCCTCTTTCCTTGCTGGGCGTACACATAAGCATCTTTGGCTATGGTTTCAACAAACAGCTCCTGCAAGGCAAAACAGGACAGGTTCAAACTGGACATGAGAGAATATCCTGGGGAAAAAGAAATATCCTACAAGGCTTCAGGATTAAATCTTCATCCTAACGTTACTCCTTCCCAGTAAACAGGTCTAAAAATAGCAAAGGAAATGGCTGGACAGTGATGCACAGGACAATCCATGAGGGAGAAAGCTGGGAGTGTGGGTTCCTCTAAACCCACATTGTCTGGGAGACCTGCCCACACCAGGTGCTCCCAGGGCACCTTCTGAAAGAGGTGTCCTGTGCTCAGGAGATGAATCACGAAATCCTTCAGGTGGAGAAATACCACTAAGATCATTGTGTCCAACCATCAACTCAGCACCTCCTCCCCGTTCACTACCATACGTTCCCAAATACTTTTTTGAACAGTTCCAGGGATGGTGAGTGCCCCGGGCAGCCTGTGCCAGACAACTCTCTCCATGAAGGAATTTTCCCAATATCCTAAAGCTCCCCCGGTGTAGCCTGCGGCTGTTTCCTCCTGTCCTCTGCCTTCTTGCTTGGGAGAAGAGACCGACACCTACATGGCTGACCCCTCCTGTCAGGGAATTGTGCAGAGCCAGAAGGCCCCTCCGAGCCTCCTCCCGCCTGTGCCTCCCAGCTCCCTCAGCTCCTGCTGCTCCAGCCCCTTCCCCAGCTCGGCCCGGCCGCAGCCGCCCCGCGGGTCTGCCCCGCGCGGGACAGAAGGAAAAACCCCCCGGGCAAGACCGAGTAGAATCCCTGCATCCCGCAGCGCTCCGGCCCCCAGCACTCCCGGGCCGCCCCTCACCGTGGCCCGCGCCAGCACGAACACGGCCTCCTGGCTGGCCAGGGTGACGTCCGGGTCCGCCTTCACCAGCGCCTTCACCCGCGCCAGCGGCAGCCGGGCCAGCCGGGCCGGACCTGGGCCCTGCGGCCCCGCGGCCGCCGCCTCCTCCCCGGGCGCCGCCGCCTCCGCGGGTCCCGGCCCCGGCCCGGCCGCTGCAGCCGCAGCCGCAGCCGCAGCCGCAGCCGCAGGCGCAGCCATCCCGCCCGAGCGCTGCGCCTGCGCGGGGTGAGGCGGGGCCCAGCTCGGCGGGGCGTCGCTGCATCCCCGAGCACGGCCCCTCTTCCGGCCCTTCCCCTTCATCCCGTGCCCGAACGCCGTCCCTCATCCTCCGCTTCATCGTGACCCCTAACACACCCTCATACCCCATCCCTGTCCTCTCTAAAGATGGCCTGTGCCTCCCTGCCCCCCCCGTGTCCCAGCACGGCTCTCGGGCCTCTCTCTCCCCACAGACACGGACGTGCCCTCCCCGTAGCAGCGGCAGCAGCAGTGGGGCAGTGGGAGGTGGCTGTCACTGCTGTCCCAGAGTCAGCTCCCCGCGGGTCCAGTGTGGGACCTCCCAGCACTCCCTCCCCATCCCATCCCATCCCATCCCATCCCATCCCATCCCATCCCATCCCATCCCATCCCATCCCATCTCCAGCTGGTGGGATCAACCCCTCCAGTGCCCCACTTGGGCACCCACCACCCTCCACAGGAAATCCAGAACCACCTCCCTTGGCTAAAAAGTGCCCTTCTCAGCTTTCCCTGTGTCCTCAAACTTTGTCTAACCCTTAAACCATCTGCAGGCAGGAGCCATCTCAGGTGCTGCTGGTGGGACACCTTTCCAAAGGGCTGCAGAAACACACCAATCCTAGAGCAGGGACACCAGCAGCAACCAGCAAGCCAGAGCACCCTGCCAGGGCTTGACTCGACCTCTCAGACCATTCCTGCCTCAGTGACAGCAGGACAGTTAGACACTGCCATGGCCTGACACAGCACCCTGCTGTGCACTGCTTCCCCTTGCTTCCCAGAGGAATTAGGCTCTTCAGTGAAGCTCATGTCCCACATTTTGGGTACTCCAGGAAGCCATAGCCCTCACCCAGATTTTCTGTGCTCCTACAGAGCTCAGCTGTGCACCCTCTGCACCTCCCTGCTCTGTGCAGCTTTGAGACCTGACCTGCAGAGGAATCCTGGGCTACCATCAGACAAGGACATTACTTACTCACCTAGTCCCATCCCCTCACATCCCACAGTCAGTTCCCAAAATTGAGGCTCTCCTCCGGAAATTACTCTTATGGCCAGCAGGATCTGGTGGACTGCACGTGTCAAACAGCAGCAGAGCTAAACTAGTGGTGTACCCTGAGCTGCTCCTCCTTCTCTTTCTCTTCCTCCTTGTGTGGTCTCACCATCAGGCCAAAGCAATTTCCTGGTGTTGCACACAGTTCCTCACCAGCCATTAGCAAAGAGCTGCTGGTCTCAAGGGAGGGGGCTCAGAGAAGCTTCTCCAGAATGCTTTGGGTGGTCTTTAGCAAGGAGGCGAGCACACAGGAAAGCATCCAGTGAAGGAAGATGGTGAGTAAGAACAAGAACTGGGCTGTAGTGGACATGGGGACAGGACATTGGGAGCGTAAATTCTGGTTGGAAGGGTTTTGGGGGATGTCCTTGTGAGGGGCTGGATCTGGCCAGCACCCTTGTTTCTCCTGAAAGGCAAAGTCCTCTGGTACATTTGAGCTGGATGGAGCTTCAAAGGTCTCTGACCAGTTTCTGGGCTCAGAGGAAGGTTTGCTTGGTGAACTTAGGCTGAATACGAGTGTCTGTGAAAGGAGGAGGCCACACTCCCACTGAATCCAAGAGGGCCCCCACTAGCACAAAATGGATTGGAAAACCTGGAACAGATCACAGTGATGGCAGTGCTGTACATCCAAGGGCTCTGAGCAAGTCCCAGCTCATGGAACAGGCCCAAAACTGATTGTTACAAACCACCAAATGATTCAGGTGTCAAAAATCCCAATGACATGTTTGGGAATCTGGGAAACATTGCTTTTTCACTAATTTGTGTGAAAGCGACACTGCTGGTATACAGGAAATGACACATTCATGCTGCTTCAGCACTGCTATGCCAAGTGCTGCATTTGAGGGTTTACTAGGAAAACTGGGGTGTTTGCCTAGGGAATTTGCACCTTTGTGAGGCTGCATGTATACATTTGATCAATTATGTCTAAAAACATTGCATCAGCTTCTCTCCGTATCAGCCCTTCTCTTGTGAAAATGAAAACTGTGCAATCAAAAACCCAAAACTGAAGTCCAAGAAGGAGAAGAGCTCCAAATTAAAGCGTACAGCTCCAGCAAAGCAGCCAGCTCTGGTGCCAAGGGGCACTGTGGTGCAAAGGGACAAGGGCATGGGAGAAAGATGGGGAGGGTAAGGTGATCTCTCCCCTCTCACAAGGTCCATCTGAGAACCTTAGGAAAAATGTAGCTCCATCCTGTAGCTTTGTGCCATACCTCCAACCTGGCAGTCTTCTTCCAAGAGCCATTCACAGCCTCCTCCTGGCAGTTTTTCTCTGGAGGCTCTAGAAAAATGTGAATTTTGGTCGCTGAGAAAGCTAAAGGCTGTGCTGGAGCAGATGTGTCGTGGTTCATGTGTGCACAGTGAGAACCACACAGGAAAGACACATATCAGGAAAGTAGGGCAGTCTGCTGCCTCTTGGCCTTGTTTTTTCTTTACTCACGGTTTGGTGGGATGAGTCTCAGCAGTGCCATCTCAGCTTTTCCTCCAGGGAGGGATCCAATGGCCCTGTGTGGTCTGCCCCACCAACTCATCATGGGAAACAGGACCAGGGCAAGGCAGGTTGCTCCCATCTGAGCCCTGAGAAATCTCTGGATCTCAGATTCTGCCCTCAGGAGCTTTGCTACTATCACCCAATCCCTCTGATTTGATGGCCCCTGGTAGTGGACAGGGAGTGGATCAGACCAAAAGACTCCATGAAAGGTCTCCTGATGCCCTCATGGTGGGGTAACCTGGTCCCAGTTTGGTGCAGCCCCATGTTATTTTCTCAGGTATGTCTCAGGACCTTTTTGAGGAAAGACCTCATTTTGTGGAGATGACTTGGTCTGAGATCATGTTGAAGGAATACCACATTCTCTGGGGGCAGTTTTAACTCATTTTACTACACGGTGTTTTAACTGGAACTGTTTTTCTTAATGGTTGCAGATGCATTTGGATGGGAGAGATGCTGTAGTGAGACACCTTCGGGCAAAGTTCCAACAGAACAAGAAAGAACCTCCCAAAGTGGGTGGCTGCTCAGAGAGTCACCCTGCAGCCTCTTGTGGACCAGAGCCAGGACAGACCCTTGCCATGGCCTCCAAGGGTGATCCTCCTCAGGAGCCCCCCTGGAGCAGGAGGATGGATTGCAGGAGGACCTCTCCATCTCACAGTACAGGCCAGAGTTTGGAACAGCATTCACCTCATTCTGCCTGCGAGACCCTGGTACAAACGGTGTGTCGGAGGAAGGGGACAGTTCAAGATGCCAGCTTCCACCCAGCCCCTGCAAAGCCAGGAGGAGATGTGTCGAACAAGAAGGTGGCAGCCAGCTCTGATCCTCCCTACAAGAAGCCAGCCCAGCAGACACAGCCACCTGCCAAAGACAAGGGGGCTCCAGCGGTTGTTGCCAAAGGCGCAGCTGTCGCAGACCCCCTGCTCACTGTGGGAAGCCCCCAAAGGACAGAGCACCCAGCTCTGCCCCGGAGGAAGCCTTTGCTGCACATCAGGGCACTGGGAGTGAAGCCAGGCAAGCCCCAGCGACCTCCTGATGTGGATTTGGCAAAGTTCAGAGCAGCTGCACATCCTGGGACATCCATCTGTCCTGCCACAGAACCACCAAGGCGTGCTCAGCGGGGTATGGCCAGGCACATGAAAGCCCCTCAGGGAAGGGTACACTCATTCAAGAAGGAAAATCTCCCCAGTTAGAGCCTGCAGCTCTTGGGAGATGGAAATATTGGGAGGGGTGATGGAGAGGTGGGGGCTTGTATGACCAAAAGGGATTGCATAGGCAATAGCATGAGGATGAGAATGAGAGAGAAGGAGGGCAGGTGAAGGAAAAAGTGCCCTGTCCTTGGCTGGGCACAGGTTTCCTATCTCTGGGGTATTTGTAGGAAGTAAGGGTTGTGTAAGTAACACAAGAGATACTGCCAAACTGGAGTGAGCCTGAGATGGTTGGGGACTGGAACACATGGAGACCCAGGCTTGTTCTGCTGGCAGGAGAGGGAAGGGGAGATCTCACTGTCCAGAGCTACCTAATGGGGAGAAAATGGGGCCAGACTCTTCCCAGAGGTGCCCGGGGCAGGCCTGGGGGTGATGGGCATGAGCAGTAGGGGACGCACCAGTCAGACTTTGCCCTGCCACACTCCACAGTGGCCTTCCAGATGTAGGAAGTTGCTGTTCTGCTAATCCACACTCCACGTGATGAAAGCTGTTTCAGATATCATTTCTTGCTCAATTTCTCTAACCATGAGAGTAGGCTTTCCTTCCTTTTTTTAAGAGAACTGAAAAATCGGGTTGGTCTATGTTATAATTAAGAGATGTTATCAGGGCTGGCCATGCTGTTGTGCTGGGAGATTCTCCCATGACTGGCTACAAGTATTTATTTGTCTCATGGGTCCTGAGGCAAGCTGCAACATCTGAAATTAGACCTTGCCTTGATTTGATAATTTTTGTTAATTTTTAGGGCAATCTTATGATTTTTAGGACCAAGTATCTGATTGTGTATTACTTGGTACCATAAACCAGCAGAGGTTTGATGTTGTCTTTGCGCCCATTTTTGGTTGGTCTGGTTGACCAAGCCGAAGACTAGGATTGTGATACAAATAATGGCATATTAGCAGGGGTGTGGTCATGCTGGCAATGGTAAAGGGAGCAACAGTATGTTCTGGCTGATGATGCTTCTGAGCATGTGGAGGTATCCAGGACTTGCCCTGACTCTGGTGCATATCTGAAATTTAGGGGTTTTCCACATTCATGATGCCTGTTTTGGCCTCTTTCCCTCTTCTTCCACCATTTGTCCAGGAAGAAAGTAACATTAGAAATACACAAATGAGAAAATACATATTCAAGGTCCTCAGTGAGGAACCTGATGTGCTGTGTACCAGTGTGCTGGAAGAAAATCCCTAGATGGGCTATGGATTGCTCTGTCTCCTTGCTCTATCAAGATGTGTAGTCAGTTTTATCTTCCCACCTCCCCCTGCACTAAATCCAGCCCAGAGTAGCTCTCACCTCAGGGTGGCTGATAGAGCTGAGGAGAAAATATGAAATAATCTGCTCCCTCCTGTTTCTGCTGTTTGTCACAGATCACCTTCAACAAGGCTGTGCTGCAGCAGTGCCTGCACGGTTCCCACTGCAGGATGTTCCAAGTGGCACAGGGTAAGGGCTGAGACAGTACTGCTGTTCCGGATGGCTTCCAGGCTGTGCCAAGCCAGTGCAAAGGGCACAAGTCATGACAGCCAGAGGATATTTGGGTTTTTCCGCCTGCTGCTGGAGCCCAGGGTGTGCGAGCAGCTCCCACAATGTGAAGCATGGCCACCCCCTGGGGCTGTTACCTCACTGTGGCCATTGCACCGTCCACATCCTGCTGTGTGGGGAGCTGCTGTCACAGGGCACAGAGCTGCTGTCCAGCTCTGCGCAGAGCCAGGGCCAGTCCATGGCCAGCCCATCTGCTTGCTCCCCACCCTCCTCCTGCAGTCCTGATGCTGCGCTCAACCCCCGATGCCGTCATTGCAGCTAATGGTACTGTGCCTTGCCGCAGGGATGAAGATGAGATATATGATGATGTTGAGCCTGTTGGGATGGCCAGGAGAAGCCCAGGCCTTCTGCTGCCTTCTGTGTCCCAGCTGCCAGTGTATCCCTGCCCCAGAGGAGGTGAGTACAGGAGGGGCTTGGATGCTGTTTGGGGTGAGACCTGCAGCTCTGGAAGCTGTAAGGCCCCAGTGAGCCGTGGGCAGCAGCAGGGCCTTGCTAAGCCTGCTGCTTCCTCACACATGAGTGCACTGGATTCCTCTTGTAAATGGGCACAGGAAAACTTGATCTCTCCACACTTGGAGGCAAACTCTTGATTTGGTCCCAGGAGGAGAAAGCTCTTGCTGCTCTTTGTATTCTGTTTTGGCCGGTGTTTACACCTCGTGGCAGCCTCATGGCATCACCTCTCCTGGGTTTGCTTTTACAGGTGGAAATGCTGTCCAAGCTTCTAACAGGGTTGCCTTGCTGGCAGCTACACAAAGGTAATGGGGTTTTTTTGCTCTTTCTAAGGGTCCCAAAATGGCCAAGGCTCCCTGCTGCTCTGACAAAGCTGCTGCTTTAATGGTCTCTGCTGGGCTTGCAACAGGAAGGTCTGTGGTGAAGACCACAAGCTGCAGGCTGTTATGTCTGGCCCTGAGAGTCCCCACAGCCTCAGAGCTGGCGCAGGGAAATGCAATGGGGAGCAGCCAGCAGGGAGAAGGGGATGGGAAGGAGTAGAGCATGGGGTCAACTGAACCTTTCCATGGTTTTCAATGACTGCAGAGAATCCCAGGTCTCCCAGAGGATGAACACCATGACACTCAAGGCATGTAAGAAGGAAGAGAAGATGGACAGGGAGTTTCAGAGGAAGTTCAAGGTGAGCAGCAGTGAATGATCACTTTTCCCTCTGAGCTCCTTCTGCCCTCCTAGGAAGGGGGGAGTGCAATGGCAGAAAGGAGCTGTGCTCCACAGGGACCAGTGATACCTAGATCACACCCTACCTTGTTCCTCGAGGTCACACCTGCCTCATCCCCCCAGGTCAGACCAGTCCCACAGACCATTTGGCCAGAGAGGAAACTCATTTTTTCAAGGAGTGAAAGCAGTCAGACCTGCCTGACTCAACTCCCCATGGGCACTGCTGTTTGTGTTTCAGTTTGAGGGCAGCATCCGTGTTCTCACTCAGATGATGGTCGATCCTGCAGCAACAGAGAAGAGGGGCGGAGCGAAGAACCTGCCACTGAGAAGGGGAGAAATCCTTGATGTCATTCAGTTTACAAATCAGGAGCAAATCCTCTGCCGGAACAGCCAGAGGAGGTGTAAGTCTGGAGGGGGATGGGGTTTGCCCACAACAGGGAGCACAGCAGGTTTTGGAAATAAGCTTCTTGCAAACACCCCATGACACCTCCTGACCAATCTCCTCCACCTGTTAGACCCATGTGACAGGTACCCTGTTACCCTGAGGAGGTTCCCACTTTTCTCTGCGCAAATGTTCTGCTCTTCCTTCCACTCAGCAGCAGCATTTCTGCTGTGAGCTGGCCTTGTTCTTTCCCTCTGCTAAAAGCTTTTGCAGTCCTCGAAGGCTCCAGGTGGAATGGGCTGCAGATCCCTCAGGAAGAGAGGAAGGGATCAGGCTCTTCCCTGCCAGCTGCCATTCAGCCTGGCAGATTAGACCCAATTTAACCTCCTGTTTCCTCTGAAGGGTCCAGCTCAGCTGCCCAGAGCTGGATTCCTCCTTGGCCCAGCACTTTCTGGGAACATAAGTTGTTGCTAAACCCTGGGCAGGGGCAGGTGTTGGGGTGATTCTTGCTCATGCCCTGATTCCCAGCACAACCTGACATGTTTGTCTTCACTCTGTTGCAGATGGCTACGTGCCCCGGGCCGTGATGCTGGCTCTGTGAGTACCCTTTCCCAGCCCCTTCATTTCCACTCCATGAGCTGCAACAACTGCTCCATGAGTGCCAGTACCAAACTAGTCCTGGCTGACAAACTACTCAGCTCAAGCTGTGACCATAAGCCCAACACCAGCTGGCTCCCCTGGGGTGGAATCTGCCATTTCTGGTGTCAGGAAAGATTCTGTTACTGGGGCACTGGAAGCATTCCCCAGGCTGTGTCCTTCATGTGGACCTGCCCAGACCCTGCTCAGAGGCTGCTGCTGGCAAAGGATGAGGGTGCAGCCCCTCTGCATGGCCAGGTCTGCAGCTCCTGGCAGCCTGGGATGAGACCACCATCCTGAAAGGGG
The DNA here is from genome assembly GCA_009812075.1 of Sialia sialis. Lineage (NCBI taxonomy): Eukaryota > Metazoa > Chordata > Aves > Passeriformes > Turdidae > Sialia > Sialia sialis. The sequence continues at coordinate 567,027 of VRYO01000038.1, forward strand.
CCAGAGTCATCTTAACCCCACTCCAGATTGTACCAGCCAAGCAGAGAGAGCACAGCACACTGGAAGGGGGAATCAGGGCGGCTGGTGGACACCAGAGTCCGCAGACAGGTCAGGAAGAGATGAGACAGATACAGCAGCAGGAGCTGGCCCTTTCCTCATGGTTGAGAGGTGGTGGGACATGGGAGACCACACTGCTCACAGCATTCCATCTTTGTCCTTGCAGAGATACTGACATCTATGATGACGTTGAGATTAATGGTAGGTGCACAGAACTGTTGCCATACCCCTACACTGGCCACAGTGACCACCACACTAGCACCAGGATTCCTCTCCTTCTGACTCTTCACAGTTTTGCTGCCTTCCCTCTCTCCCTTCCCTCTGTGTGATTCCTCTTCCTTTCCCTGAGGTATCCTTTACTTACTCACAGTTCCCTAAAAGTCTTCATGTTCCTCTGTTACCAATTATTTGGACTTCTCTGCACCCTGTTCTCAGCTTGCTCCCTCCACTTGCTGCCGGTCCCAGGGCCCCTTCAATGTCCTTTGAGGTGATCCCCCAGACAACTCAGATTTCTGTTTCCCAAGCAATTGCTCTCTCCTGACATGCAAACTCCATCCCCGGCTGGCAGTTGGGTCTGAAGATGTAGCTGAATAGAGACAACTGTATTTCAGATCTGCTTACCAGCACACAATTTATCTAATTCTGGCAGGCTGAGCCAACGGCACAAGACATCACCACAGAGACCTGCCCAAGGGCTGGAACATGAACAGCACCAAACACCAGGGTCCTTTTATGAAGGAGCTCTGCTTCCACTGAGACAGACTGCAAACCACCGTGGCCCTGCCAGAACAGTGGCATGGTTGCTCAGCACGTGGGGCTGCACAGATCCTGTCCCACAGGGCAGGGGGCCCCAGATCTTCAAGTTACATATTCATTGTAGCTCTGTTTTGTCTGTGTAAAATATGCAATGGTTCAAGAGGATTTCATGGCCTTTTTTTTCCTTTCTTTCTTTCTTTTTTTTTTTTTTTTTTTTTTTTTTTTTTTTTTTGGTGGGGAGAGAGGAGTAAAATCAGGCCCATAAAGGCTTCACTATTTTCCCATTCCCAGAGCATCTGCACCACACTCTGGCCCTAGTGACACTCCTGGCCTGAATCAGAGGCAAACTATAGCATTAAATGGTTGGAGACAGACATGACTCTCTTGAGATTCACGTGACAAAAACTTTTTTTTTATTGTTCTGAACCCTCCTTAAATAAAGGATTTGAATTCCCCGGCTCATGGCAGTCGATTGCTTGGGAGTTCAGACTGCTCATTTCCCTGGCTAATGGTGCATCAGGGTTCAATGACTTGGCTGGGATCCTTTGTATGTGCTCAAATTCATCCTGTCAAAGCAAAACTCACCTAGGGAACTGTTTGCTTCTAGGCTGGTTGAGTTTGGGCAGCAGCTTTAGGCTGCAAAATATTCTAAAACATCATGAATTATGGACCAGGTGCTCCAGCAGCACCTCGTGGCCTTGGGGCAGCTTCCCTGGAGAGCTGGCAGGAGGGCAGATATTTCTGTGGGAATATTCAGCATTATCTGTTGGTTCCTTGGGATGGTGTCTGCAGATGCTATGGGAAATTCTCTCATTCACTGGGAAAGTTTCCCTTTGCAGACCCCACCTTCATGAAGCCCTCACACATGGAGGCAGGATCAGGGTGCACTCACAGCCAGTGGGGGGCAAGAAATCTAGTGCAGGACCCAGATCTGGTGGCAGAACCCAAATCCTTTTGGATCGGGAACAGCGAGAAGTTCTGGGGCTGAGTCCGACTCTTAGTCTGCACACTGGCCCCCATCCCAGGGGCTGCAGGGTTAAACTGGGAGGGTTCAGCACCTCATGGCAGGATGCCAAGTCCAGATTAACCAGTTGAAGACGTCACTTTCCATTATGGGAAAGGCTCCCAAATATCCCTGAAGCGTCTGGTTCTGGGGATTAGCCACCAGCACACTCAGCTCCTGGCACAGAGCAGGGGTCCATCAGTGCTGAGGGGCTCGTGGCCATGAGTGGGGCTGGGAGCTGCTCCCAGGGGCATCATCTGGGTGTCTGAGGACGACCATGTGGGAGTGGGTGAGAAGAGTTGTGTTGCACTCGCTGTGCACAGCCCTCCTGCGCCTTTGGAAGTGGGCAGGGGCTTTCTGGTACAAAAATGGCCTCTTGACTCTCTCCATGCTCTCGGTTGTCACTGGATGCCTCCTGGGGTTGCTGCTGCGGACGCTGGAGCTGACAAACCTGGTAAGCCTGGCTGGGATGGTCATGGGAGTGAGGGGGAGGGAGTGGGGCAGGGGGCAAGCACTGGTGCTAGTAAGGGTCCCAGATGGGCACAGCCCCAAAAGCAAAGGCTCCAGCCCAAGAAAACCACCTCAAGGCAGGTTTCTTTTTCTTCTTTTTCTTTTTCAATTTGCTTTTCAACAAGAAGGTGCCAACAAATGCCCAAGCTATAGGACAAATCCTGCCTCCCTCCAATGGGAGTGGGGAGTTCTGGGCTGGATCCCATGGGGCTGCAGGAGCCTTGAGGTGGGATGAGGATGGCAAAGGGGGGAATGTTTACTCAGGGGCTAGATGTTCAGTAAACAGGCTCCCCCCAACACCACCAGCAGTGCTGGGATCTGAGAGATGGGGTCCAGGAGATGGGGCTTGAGGGAAGGGGTCCTCCCATTAGTCTTCCCAGCTGTGTGAAATCAAAGCACATTTCCACACTCTGGAGAGGACCCAGAAAATAAATAGAGGGCTGGAGGGGAGCCTGGAGGTCTTTGAGGAGTCACCTTCCTTTGAGGAGCTTTGGAGACAAATGCATTGGAGAAAAGGTACAAGAAAGGCACAGTACTCTCCAGGAGCATCGTGCTGCGAATTAGCACCAAGCTGAGATCCTCTGACTTGGGGCAGCTGGGCCATGGCTCAGCCCTGATCCTCGGCCAGGCTGCTGAGCCCAGGAGGGGGAATGCTGCTCCAGGAGACCTCAGCTGATGCTGGAACATCCCTGTGTTGCCCACTAGGATTTAGCAAAGTCTTGTCATTTCAATTAGGTCCTTTGGCATCAACACAGCAGGGATGATCTTGTTACTTAATTGAAGCTGGGTGTAATCTCCCAGCATCCCAGTGCACACACCCGTGAGAGCCCAGCAGCCACCCATGCTGAGCATGAGGCTGGCAGAATCTTAGTGCTCCAGCCTCTCCTCCTACCCAGGATCAAGTTTATCTGTCCTCTGCTCCAGCCCCCTCCTGCCCTGTTGTCACAGCTCTGCTTTGGGCCTGTCCCCACTGGAGACTTTTGCGACAAAACCTGTGGGAGCACTGGAGAGGTGGCTGATCTCTGCTTTCCTCCCTGTGATGGGAAAATGTCACAAAACTTAGAGACCCACTGGTGAAGAGGTGCTGTTTAGATCTGGCATTACCCCTTGCACCCATCAGGGCCCATTGCAGCTCCACTCTGCCTGAGCTCCCTGGGGACATCAGCCATGTCCAGGCCAGACACTGAGACAATGCAGGGACAGCACAGGGGAGTGATGGAACAGCTGCCTTGGCATCCCCCAAAGCCCCAGCATGGGGTGGTGGCTACTGTGGAGCAACCAAAAGTACCTTCTTGTCTTGGGGCCAACTCAGATCCCTCCCTGACACCTCTACAGTGGCACAGTGAAATAGGGGGATCAGGGATTGAGGGAGGGATGGATGGATGGATGGATAGGGATGGATAAGGATGGATGGATGGATGGATGGATGGTGGGAAGATAAGGATGGAAAGAAGGAGGGATGCTAGCCAGGCTGCTGGTCCCACAGACCCCTCACTCTCCCCTTGGTCATGGCTGTGGGATCCAGACTTTGGGGGATGTCTCTTCAGCCCTTTCCCATGTCCATGTGTGGGGTGAAGGGAATGAAGAGATGCCATGGCACCAAGATTATCCCATGGATGGGCCAGACACCTGGGCTCCCCCTGAACTCATCTCTTTTTCATCTGCAGCCATGAGGTATTCCCACCTTTTATTGCTGCCAACAGCCCCAAAGCAGAAGCAGCCAAGCCTCTGCTCTCTGATGAGTGCAATGACTTTTGGGAGGAGCCAGTGGTGGGGCTATGTGCACTATTGCCTAGAAAGCTACAGAACCAAGGATGTTTTTGGGAGGGGTCCATCCTCACATCCCTCTCTCTTGTTTACAGCCAGGTTTGCTATGTGGCCAATATTCCCCATCCCTGAGCCAACTCCCAGTAAGGGACAGCAGAAAAATGGCATTGTGGAGTCCCTCAAGGAGCAGCTGCCAGCTCAGAGCTGGGTCTGGCTGGGAAAAAGGCAGATTGATCAAGTTTGAGCCCTTAACTTATAATTTACCTGACACACACACTGCTCTATATGCAGGAGAAGCAGTATTTTTCCTTTCCTGGAGAGCTCCTCATGAGGATGCTGAAGATGCTGATTCTGCCCTTGATCACCTCCAGGTAAGATATCATTTGCTCTAAAGAGCCATCTTTCCATCATGTTGAAAAGATCACCCTGTGGAGATAACCCCAAAACTGCATGGGGTGAGAAAAAGCCTGGCTCCAAGCAGCTGGCAGTCAAGCAGCATCCCCTGGCTCGATGTCCATCAAACCTGATGATTTCCCAGCAATAGTCTGGGAACAAATCCTCACCTGGATTTGGCAGGCACTTGTACTCAGGTCAGACACCTGCACTGGCTGGGGTTTTTCCCTTCTTTTGGGCAGCTGGTGATGCCAGGACCTTCTGTGGGCAGTTATGATGGGCTGTTGAACCTCAAAGCAGATTCCTTTAGAGGGATTTGAGAAAGTTCAGGTAAAAACATAAGTATTTCCCAGTGCCATGTCTGTTTCTGCAAATCCCCATTTTACTGGCCTATGCAGACCTAGAAATAAGGAACAGGGCCAGCAGTCCTACTGAGGTCAAAATAAGGTCTTGAAAACCTTGTATGGATTAACATATGGCAAACAATATGATGGCATGTGCTCATTAGACACACACAAATGTTCAAGTCCTTGTTCCCTCAAGGACGTGTAATTTCTCTATTGTTTGTCAGAGTTGGGTTGGGTTCCTATTTGCCTCTGGCTCATTTCTGAAAGCAGTGTGGTCTCTATCCTGGCCACACTCGAGTGTTCAGTACCAGCCCTTGTAGAGAGGTCTGTACCTCCAACCCTGAGGTGCCTGAGGGCTTTCCTTCACTCTCAGCCCTCCCTGCAGATCAGTTGCTGAATGATCTCCTCTGATCACTCTCCTGGCTATGGGTGCAAGGTCTGCAGAGGCCTCCTGGGAGTTTTCTTTCATGCTGGATTGAACCAGGGATTTTTCTGTAATTACTGAATGATGGTGAAGTGCTGTCTTCCCTCTATGCACCATCCCAGAGGGGACTGAGTGTGCTCTGGGGAATGGAGCTCTGGAGATCCCCAAGTCCCAGGTTGGAAAGCACCACCTGTCTCAGTGTTGCTTTTGTGGATCTCTTGAGTACCCAAGGCCCTTCTCCTCCTGCATGTGCGGCTGCTGAATGGGATGCATGGGCTGACCACCATCTCAGCCACCCTGCATGTTCCCAAGGTTGGCATTGACCTTTGCAGCCCTTCTGTTATGTCCTGCCTCAGGGTCAGGGCTGGCTGGGTTCTGCAGGGGCTTAGTGTGGGTCTGTATGCATGTGGGGCACATTACAGCCCCCAAACACTCACATTTCATCGAATCCTGGAATATCCTGAGTCAGAAGGGACCCACAGGGATTATCAGTCCAGCCCCTGCCCTGACCCCCCAAC
>VRYO01000038.1:573638-603439 GCA_009812075.1 Sialia sialis
CAGAGCAGAGTGGGACAATCCCTCCCTGGGCCCGGTGTCCCCAGGACACGGTGGCCCTTTGGGCTGCCAGCGGTGACTCAGATCCAACTTTGCCACCGACCAGGAACCCCCAGGTCCCTTCCCAGGGCGCTGCTCTGCAGCCTCTCATTGCCAGCCTGTCCCTGCATCCAGGGCTGCCCCGTCCCAGGGCAGGGTCTGACACTTGCCCTGTTAAACATCACATGGTTGGGGATTTCCCAGTCCTCACATTTGTCAGGGTCTTCTGTGGGGCCTCTCTGTCCTTGAGAATGTCAGCAGTTCCTCCCAAATGAGTGGCCTCAGCAAACCCAGCCCTGCACCCAACTTGTCCCCACCATCAGCACTGCTCTCCCTGCTGGGGCAGCCTGTAATGCCCTCTCTATTTTTAGCCCAGTTTTGCTGAGAAGTAGCTTATGGGTTACTTCCTAGGAAAGCTTATGCGTGCATGAAATCTGAACCTGCAAGTCTGTCCTGGGTGTATGGGGTCCATCCCCAGGATTTTATGAACCTTGCTAGTACCTTCCTTTGCTCCTCACAGTGACACACAGCAGTGGCACGAGGTGATGGGAATATAAGAGAACAGTATCTCTCAGAAAAGGAGCAATATCAGTTATTCAACATAAAAATACACTAAGAGTATAAACTTAAACCCTTGTAGAAAACAGAAAACATGGCCAGACCTTGAGAAGGGGCTTGGAGGTGCCTCCTGCTCTTCACAACTCAGCTTGGGCTGTCACAAGCTCATCCTGGATGTGAGATCCTGTGGGCGCTGGCACAGGAATGTGCAAGAGTTCAATGATGCCCTTAGGCTTTGGTTTAAAAATCTATGGAAACTCCTCCCCACCCTGGAGATTTTGCCCATCAGCTGCATCTTGTGCAGTTTGGGAAACAGACAGTGACCACTCTGTTCTGTGCTGCAGCCTCATGTCTGGGCTGGCCACCATGGATTCCAGGGCCTGCGGGAAGATGGGGGTGATCACCATCACCTACTACCTTTGGACAACCTTCATGGCAGTGACAGTGGGGATCATCCTCGTGGTCAGCATCCATCCTGGTGCAGCTGCCCAGAAGGACAACCATTCTGTGGGGAAAGTGGTGCTCAGCTCTGCCGACGCGTTACTGGATTTAATCAGGTGTGTCACAGGCATTCAGCAGGAGCCAAGGCTGTGATAACAAAATCTTCCCAGAAGGTTCTGAGTTCCCAGAAGACCCTGAGATTTCAAGGGAAACAGGAGAACCACTGGCCAGGTGCTAGTACCTCCAAGACCAGTAACGTGGGGTTCATTTCCCCCATCCATGCCCTTCTGGCCACTCTGTCACTGCCACTGCTCTCCCAAAGTCATCAGCACAGAGATGCACGGCAGCAGAGATCAGACAGGGGTGTGTTTGCTGCAAGGCTCAGACTCTCCTCTGCAGCCTCAACTGGGACATGTCAAGCCAGGGGCTGGGTTAAGGCAGCGGATGGGGTTACCTGGGAGGGGTTGCAGCACATACCCAGAGGCTGGGGGAGAATCTCCATTCTGGGGGTACTAGATAGACTGGATCAGGCTCTGAGCAGGAGACTGCACATGGCAGATGTCCATCCCAGGTTCAGGTTTCCACCAATACCATTTACACATGCTTCTCAGTCCTGCTTTGCATTCACCTTCCAATCTTTCTTTGCTCTCAGCTTGCACAGTTGTCATAGGCTGTTGTTAGCTTTCATGTCCTCTTCTGGACATTGTGCCCACCAGAAGTGCATACCAGGATGCTCCCTATTCTCTCACAACACACTTTAACCTTGTGTCATTGGCCTCTTACAGAAACATGTTTCCTTCTAACCTGGTTGAAGCTTCGTTCCAGCAGGTGAGTTCACCTTGACCCCTCTTTGCAGCCAGGATGGAACTGAGCTTCTTACAAGGCAGCCTCTTTGCCCACCCCTGCTGGGACAGGAGCCCCTTCCCTTCCCTTCCCTTCCCTTCCCTTCCCTTCCCTTCCCTTCCCTTCCCTTCCCTTCCCTTCCCTTCCCCTCCCCATCCCCCCACACACCCAGGGTGGGCACCCAAAGGCAGGAGGGTACTGGGGGGGCACAGCTCACAGAGACCCCCGTGCCTGCTCTCTGCCTGCAGGCTCCTGTACAGAAGCAGCTCACATCCCTGCCCTCAGATCCCACTCCTGTGCAGCAGCTTTTTAATCCCTGGGGAGGGCAGGCAGCAGGCAGGGAAAGGGACAAAAAGAAGGGATGCTTGAGGGAAGGTAGAGTGTTCAAAGGGGACAGACAGAGTGGCCAGGTGGGGTGGAGGGAGAGGGAAAACAAGCAAACTCATGGCATTGTGAAAACATCGGTGAAGCTCCCGGGAAGGATGGAGGGAGCAGAGGTTCCAGCACTGTGCCTGCATCCCACAGGGACACGGGGCACTACACCACGAGTCTGATCTGCAGGCAACAGCCTTAGCTCCCTTTGCCTTTAACCTCCAGCAGCATCCAGCCTAGGGCTGGCTTGGCCTCTGTGTTGAGACCAGGATGGAGCTCATGGCAGCAGCACACTAACCTCCCTCGTCTGCTTCTGTTCCAGTATCGAACTGTTCTTGTCCCAGTGGTGAAGTCTCCTGGTTTTCCAAAGATCCCAGAAAAACCTGTCAATTTTATTTACTTTGCTCCTGATGACAAAAACCCTGAAATCCATCGGCCTGTGTTCCTTGAGCTGACACCATCACCCGAAATGACCTACAGGACCCTGGCTGGGACCAGCAATGAGATGAATGTCCTGGGTATTGTCATCTTCTCAGCAACCATAGGTACCTGCTCCTCCATGGGCCCAGGGGTAGCCCAGGCTGGCCAGTGCTGTGCTCACCATGCTTTACAGAGCAAAAGATGTGGAACAAGGTTCTTTTAGCTTTAATTGCCCCAGTGCCTGGGAACTGGGCCCAGCACAGAGCTTGTGCCAAGGCCCCTGTCAGCACCATCCGTTGGTGGAGCTCACTAAAGCTGTAGGCATGGGGAAGGATGTTTTGACTCCTTCATAGCCCACATGTGGGTCCTGAGGGTTTTCAAACCATGACATAAGCTGGGGAGTCCTTTTAATGAAGTCTGAGGTGAGGTGTAATTTTGCAGAGGCTGTCTGGGACACAGCTCACCACAATGACCCAAACCCTTCATGCTGACTGTTCTTCCCCTGAGCAGGCAGGATGCGACAGAGGTCAGACTTGGTGCTCTTACAAATACATGGGGATTCCCAAAAGGACTTTCTGAAGGAAGTAGGGAAGCATCCTGCATTGAACAGCTTGCAGTCCTGTGTGGAAAAGGTGCTTGGCAGCAATTTTGAGAAAGAAGAAGGAGCAGAGTCTGTGGAGAGAGGAGGTTTAAAGGGGAGAAAGTCATTGAAAGGAGGAACTTGAACCTGCCTCAAAGTGTAAGAGGACATGGATGCAAGGCTGAGGGGGAAAGGGAGGCAGGAGAGATGAGGAAGGAAAAAGAATAGGCAGGAGTGAGATGAGCATAGTGGCAGGATTATGTGTAGATTAAGAGGTGAGGGCAAGGAGCTTGAACTTTGTGTATAAGCAACCAAAAAGCCAATTAGAGGATTTGAGTTGTGCAGGCAGCTCAGCCAGCACGGCACCAGAGTGCGCTGGGCTGCAGTCAGAGCCACGGAGAGCAGCCAGTTCTAAATGGGAGACCTCCGAGGAGTTGGCCACAGTTAGACTTGGCAGAGCCGGACCCACTGACGGATCCCTGCAGCCAGATGTCTCTGGCAATCTCCTCTCCCAGCAGCCAACACACCTTGAACACCAGGAAAGGTGCTGAGCTCCTGCCCACAGCACATGTGCCCCCTCCCCGCCCCCCCCACTGCCACACCTGCAAGAAGCTGCTTTTCTCTTCTAAGATGACACTTCACAACCCCGTCAGCGTGGGAGTGGGATCAGCCTGAGTTAGGAGGCAGAGAGAGCTCACCTGAGCCAGCCCCAGCCACCACTGCAGTTCCCATGTTTTGCCCAGGATTAGAGCTCCACAAAGCCACAGACTGGCAGAGCATCACCTGCACCAGGCATGGGCAACTTGATAAAGGTCATTCATACACCCACAGGATGCTTTCTTTATGAGGAGAGGCTGATTTGGGTTCGTCTGGCAGAAAACAGGAGAGGGACAGGCAGGGCACCACAGCCCCATTGGAAAATGGGAAATAGGGATCACCTCCTCCGTGCAGCAGGGTGGAGGGAGTGGGGCAGGTGGAAGCTGGTTGAGCTCTCAGCAAAGCGCATTTCTGTTCAACACCAAAACGAAGCGGGTCGTGGGGCTGAGACCAAGGTGTCCATGCAGCACCCACGGTGTGACTTTGCTATGAGGAATGACCCCATACAGCTACCCCAGCTCTGACAGTTCTTCACTGTCACTGAGGGCCTCTCTCTTTGGCAACCCATGAGAGGGCAGAGCTTTCAAGATGCTTGCAGGGATCTATCTGTTTACTTGGGCCATGTCTCCCAAATCAGCTCTGTAGGACCTGAAAAGAAATAACCTTCTTCCAAAGCAGCTGTTGTGGCCACCAAACACTGGACGAGCATCCACAAGACTGAGATTTAAACATGCTAAGCCTTGTCTCATTTCTGAAAGTTCTGGTAAATGTGAACACACCTCATCTCTCTTTCGAGCAAGGCAAGAGATCCAACTACCAACCAAGGGCCTCTTGGAATCCTCAACCCTGAAGACTGAAGAGTGATAAGCAGGAAAAGATCCTGTCTATATTCTTCTTTTCCAAGATAAAACAGACACCTGCACAGTGCTTTAAAATTAATTTTAGCCAACACAGGAAGAAGGACTTGCACCAAGTTGGAAACAAGATGGGCAACTACTCAAAAGTTCCTTTTCCCTTTGCTTAATGGTTTCCTGGAAAATCTGGAAGCCAGCCAGTGAAAGCAGTGGGGTTTTGTACTGGCAGACAGGACAGCACCATAACCCTTCTAACCATTCAAACCATAACCTGTATTTCTGCTCTAGTGTTCCTTTAACAGAAAATTAGACTGGATTAGGTTAATGTAACATCAAAGGGAAAAAAACAGACTTAGGAGAGAAGGCTTAATGCCTGTATCTAAGCAACTCGCTCAGATCCTTCCTGACATATCACCGTACAGCTACATATGTTGTCACCACCACGGCACAGCTTGTGAGGCAACACTGAACAGCCCAGCCCACGAGGGAACCGCTGAGGGACTCAGGGGCCTGAGCACTGCTCACTCACTGTAGCAGCTGGGGCCCCTTTCACTCCACAGCAGGGCAGGGATGCAGCACAGCACCACATCCTCTGCTACAGAGAGCCCTGCCACACCTTAGCCTTAAAAAAATTCCATTTTTATTTCAAAAGTTCATTATTCTTGTATTACCAAATAGCAATCCAGATATCCACTTAATCCAGCTAATTCACAGTTTATCCACTCCAGGAAAATGACTCTTCCAGCACTGAGCAGCAATGAAGTTTATCTGTTTTCTGTGCAAGGAAGAGTCCAAATCCTGGATTTGGGTCTGGTGGGGCTTTGTGAGAAAAGGCCAGATGATTGTATTTGCTTGGAACAGAGAGTGGCCGTGACCCAGGAACACACATGGCAACAAGTACTAAATCAGGTTTTGCCTGGTGACCCCCATTCTTTGGCCACCAGACCTTCAGGACACTTGGCCTGTTAGGTGCTGTTCCCGTGGTGCTTCCAAGTAGCATAACTTGCTGTGTTTGCTTGCAGGACTTCTCCTGGGAAAAATGGGCGAGCGAGGAGCGCCGCTGGTTAACGTGTGCCAGTGTCTGAATGAAGCAGTTATGAAAATTGTCTCGATAGCTGTTTGGTAAATCTGGTTTTGATTGATTGATTTTCTTTCCTGCTATCTAATGGCAATGCCAGTCACACTGCAAGTGTCTGTTGTGAGCACTGAATTTGTTTTCATACAACTGTACTACACAGTACCAAACACTGCCATGTCTGTCCTGCAGTGCTACAGTGATTGCTGCATCCTCATAATTTTTTGTTTATTCTCTGCAGGTACTTCCCCTTTGGCATTGTATTTCTCATAGCTGGAAAGATCTTGGAGATGGAAGATCCATCAGTTATAGGACAGAAGCTGGGACTCTATGTCATTACAGTAGTGTCAGGGCTTGCCTTGCATGGAATCATCCTTTTACCTCTGCTTTTTGTGCTCATCACCAAGAAAAACCCCTTTGCCTTCATTCAGGGAATACTGCAAGCCTTGCTGATCGCCTTAGCTACATCCTCCAGGTAGGAAAACGTGGCTGGAACCTGTAGATACCGCAGAGCAGGGATCTGGTTTAGCACCTGGGTCCAGCCAGGTGAACTCTGGGAGGACAGGTGTAATTCAAAGGAAAACAATGCTCCAGCACTATTTGAAATGACAATGCTCCTGCTTTTAGGAGGAAGCAGATGCTTGGCCCTGCCCTGGGCAGCAGACCTGGGCAGCTCATGGTGCTCTTCCACTCACCCTCTCCCAGAGTTTTCTCAAAGCAAACCAGCAATGTTTTTGTGTGCATGTCAACACTTCATTCCATTGCTGCTGCCTTCTTTCCGTGAATTCAAACTAGGACTGTTGTAGGTGCTTTATAAACTGCAGGGAGTTATGCTCCTGGCGTTTAACTGAAAACATCAAAAGCTCTTCTGAACACTTTATTGACAACCTAAAATCAACTAGTGTATCCCAAGTTCATCCACAGAGAAAATTTGCCAACACTGAAATGATTTTAATCATTTTAGATTTATCTATTCTATTTTCATTGAAATACATTCCTTATAACAATGACAGAAAGTTCCCACTATAAACCACCATCCTCTCCTGAAGACACACAAATTCAAACATTTTCCTAGAGCACATCTGACCAGGCAAAGGGTTTTCCTGGCCTCTCTGTTGCTTCTCCACATAATCCAAATAAAACCACCTAGACTGTGCTTCCCCTCCCTAGTGCCCACCACTGCAACCATTGCTTCTACAACTCTTAATGACCTGGTCTCCTCCTGAACCTGGATCTCCAGCTCTGTCTCCATCAGACTTCTCCTCCCTCTGCTCTGCAGCCAGCTAAGGGAGAGAGACTGTCACAGAGAATACCCTGCTCCTTGTCCCAGCCCCACATCTGTGCCCAGGGCTGGGGCCACCATTCTGCATCCAGAGCCTTTCCAAAATGCAGTCCCCATCTCCCAGAGCCTGTCACGATCCAACTGACTTCTGTGGTTTCTTCAATCTGTTGTTCTTCCTCCATTCCTCGTCCCAGTTCCTAAGGGGCAGTTGTTGTCTTCATGCTAGACAGAAACAAGAGAGAGAGATCAGGGGTGCAGAAGCTGAGGCAGGCATCCCTCATGGAGCAGACAGGTGAGAATGATGGGGGTCTGGTTGGACCCCAGCGCAGGCAGTGTTGGCACACAGTCTCACACTCCAGGAGGTGCTGCAGGGTTAATGTGGGTACCAGGGATGCTCAACAGAGCTGCTGCCATGGCACACAGGTGGTTAAAGTGGTGCCTTCAGCCACTGAAATGACATTCTGACATTTCCTCTCTCAGCCTGCAGCTCACTTTGCTGCTGCTGTCTAATCCCCAGGTGGTAAGATCTCAAGAGACTTTTCACTGCTACAGCAATTTATGCAACATTGCAGCATCCAGCCTCAGGAGGGCTGGTATTTCTGTTCTATTACACTGACTCCAACTTACAAAGCTCAACACAAACAGCAATTACTGCTTGTTTCTCGCTCTGCAGCTCAGCCACCCTGCCCATCACCCTCAAGTGTCTCCTGGAGAACAATGGCATCGACAGACGTGTGGCACGGTTTGTGCTCCCTGTTGGAGCCACCATCAACATGGACGGCACTGCACTCTACGAGGCAGTCGCTGCCATCTTCATTGCCCAGGTCAACGAGTATGAACTGGATTTGGGACAAATTATAACTATAAGGTAAAAGTTTCTCTGCAGCAGCCAGATTATTTCTCTCTATTCCTGTTTACAGACATTAGGATAACCTCTTGCATTTTTCCCGTTTGTCGAGATCTTGTTAATGACCTTTGCTGGGAAGTTGAGGAGCAGGGGAGGGTGCAGCATGTCCCAGTCCCTGTGCTGTGTACCAGGGAAAGCTAGGATGGCTCTGCACCCCAGAATCTGTTGCAGGTCAAGGACTTTGTGTGTAGGGAAAAGCCTAGCTGCACACACGTAGCTGGAGCAGGTCAGCACTGCAGGGCTGAGCACAGAAGGATTTGTGCAGGTGTCATTCACTCTCCTGTGGGAATGGGGTATTCTCATTTTATAATCAGGGAAATAAAGCATGTAACTAAATAATAATTAAGTACACTTGCAAATATTTAGCAATTTTAAGGAGGAAGTTCCTACCCTTAAGGCGCAGGGGAGCACAGGGCCAGGACAGCCCCCGCTGTGCCCAGGGCAATTTGTGATAGCACCTGGGAACAGGAAGGTGGAGCAAGTCAGATCCAATCAGTCCCTCCACACAGCAGTAACTCTGCCATGCTAGTTTGACTTTCACAGCCACCTTCTCTTTGCAGCATCACGGCCTCAGCAGCCAGCATTGGGGCCGCTGGCATCCCGCAGTCCGGGCTCGTCACCATGGTCATTGTGCTCACCTCCGTGGGGCTGCCCACTGAGGACATCACCCTCATCATCGCTGTCGACTGGGCTCTGTAAGTACTCTCCAGGCACTGCTGTGGGCAGTGCCCAGGGTCAGTTCCTGGTGATATATCTTCATCTTGATAGATGAAATCGTATTTCTCTGCAGACAGAAACTGATGCTGGATTACACTTGTCACAGACAAATAAACACACAGTTTGTGAAATGTGCCATTTTAAAGTAAGATAAAAATGAAGTGAGTCATTAGGTGAGAAACCACAGAGAGCAAATGTTGAGTTTACAGAACTCACACAACAGGTGGCTGGTTTGTAGGGAGAAGAGGGAACAGTGCCAAGCATCATGGCTGCTTTTCTCTTTCCCTCCCCCTTTTCTCTTTCCCCCGCAAAGGAAGGTTAACACACCATCAGTTCAGCCTTTCAGCATCACAGGGTACCCAGCACCTCTGGCACCTTCTACTAATGTGAGAGGTGCCTGGGTAGACAAGAAATGACCAGTGGCTGGATCTACAGGATTTCTACTTGAGAGGTATCTCAAGGAGTTTTATGATCTGCCGAGGCAGCTCTCCCTCCACTTAGCCCGACAGTGCCTGTCCCAGTTTGGGAGGTGGCACTGGCAGGCCCCTGCACTGCTCACGCAGGCAGGGCGAGACAGATGCTGCCCCAGCATGGGGCTCACAATAGAGAACATTTCCTCTCTGCACCTGCAAAACCAACCTAGCACTTGGCAACACCAGTGGGAGGGACATTGAGGATGGGGGCAGACTGTTCCAAAGCCATCATCATCTCGGGCACACTGGCCACGGCCACCCTATGCATCCTGGCTGTCTCTCTGCAGGGACCGACTCCGAACCATGACCAACGTCCTTGGTGACGCCCTGGCTGCTGGCATCATAGCACACGTCTGTGAGAAGGACTTTGCCCCAAAGCCATCCCCAGTAAGTATGGTATGATGGGAGGGCAAGGGATCACAGGACATGGAAGGACAGCACAAGACACCTGCTCACTCCAGTAATTAAAACTGTGCTCTTTTCCTTTTGCAGCAAGACCCAGTGAGCAACAAAGACAAGTTTCCTTCTTCTGAGACCTCACAGCTGCATCCCAAAGTCAATGGGATTGAAATGACTGAAGAAACCCTGTTGGGTCAGACAGGAATTCACTATAACATCTGCCAGGTGTAGATAACAGCATTCCTGCTCCCAGGAATGGCATCTTGGTGCTAAACACTGACATTGTTAAGTGTCGCATATGGATGCTCTGCAAGATAAAGGCCTTACTTGGCACAAAAAATGGGAAAATTCTCTCTTATCCTTTGAAGACTGTGAGACTGCCAGCAGGCACCCGAGAGTATGGCCCTGTTGCTGGGGCAGGGAGCCAGTCCTCCCTGTGCCTGAGGACACAACTGGGAGCTCACTGCCCTGTCTTAAATGGCTGTCTTTGAAGGATTTATAGCTCCCATTTTTTCACGCTCACCCATTTTTGAAAGCTAGGGAGGTGAGCAGGTGTTAGAAGACTGGATTTGTGAGAATGCAGTAGGGATGGGACATAACACTGAACCCTCCGGCGAGCAGCTCTTCTGTTCCCAGGCTGTGCTCCAGAAGCTTTTGTTTTCCTTATTATAGAGATTATTTTTTTAATCATTGCTTTTTATTTTACTACTGGGTTCTCATCTAAAAACTAAGATTAAGTGAATTTTTGTCCAGAGCACAAAATCCAAGTTGGACATAACTGGATTTCCCAGCTGTCAGGTTACAGACAAAATGGCTGAGCTGTTGCACTCTCTCAGGGACAGTGGGATCCACTGGCTGGAAAGATGGAAGGACCAGCTGTACACCTATTCCTACAGCTGCTTTATTACAGAGAACTAATTAACCAGGCCCAATTGCAAGTGTGTTGATTTTCCCAGCTAAGGATCTGTCCCCAAGCTCAAATTCCAATTACAGCCTTAAAATCCAGGCTTCCCAGGGCAGCCTTCTACACAAAAGCCTTCTATACCAATAATTTATGTCACTGAATTAATTTGTCTCTCAAAATGTCATCTCATCTCTTTTCTCCTTCTTGATATTTCCTGCCACAGAATTAGGAATCATAACACAGCTCAGACTGCACTCACATCACTGAACTGTTCTCCAATTGCACATAAAGAAAACATTTTCTGTACAGAATTCTTTCAAGCTGAAGTCAGAGGCTGTAAAAATTTTCTAATCTAGGAATACTCATTCCAGTTTTGCCAAATGAAAAGGAGAAACTATTAAATATCATAAACCAGCTTTTGCACACAAATTGTCTTCTATTAACTTACAAAAGCCTCCACATAATTAGAATCCTGGGCAACATAAGCTTGAGACGCTGCTGCTAACTTTGGCCTTTTTCACCCTTTCTCCTTGGTGAGGTTAATTATTACCTTCTTAAACATTACAGCCAAACTGCACTT
Source organism: Sialia sialis (assembly GCA_009812075.1). Lineage (NCBI taxonomy): Eukaryota > Metazoa > Chordata > Aves > Passeriformes > Turdidae > Sialia > Sialia sialis. The sequence goes on from VRYO01000038.1 coordinate 584,677, forward strand.
CAAGGAGCAGTCACGTCATTCACAAACCCAAAATAATCACATTTCAAATCAATCTCTGCAGTTTCCCCAGACATCCCTCCCTCCTTCCCTTATCATTTATGATCACCTTGATACATCCAATGCTGGTTCAGCACCACTGGCTCTGAAGGGATTTGTGGCTGTTCCTCAGGAGTGGGCTCAGCCACCCAAAACCCCCTGGGAGATGCTGATGAACCTGGGGGGGGGGCTACAGGCAGCCCCAGCTCTGGACAAGGATCTGAGTATCCCATCCCTCTGCAAGTCACCCACATCCTGCAGACACAGCTTGACAGACACCTCCAATGCAGTAATTAAAACAGGCAAGATGTTTGAGATCTTTCTGGTCAGTCACTGGTGCATGGGAGCACTCATATTCCTCACTGGATGACCTAGGTGAGTCCAGGCCAACCAGCACAGGCAGCACAGACGAGCTCCATTCTCCTCTCATTAATTAATGAACTCTGGATATTACAGCACACAATTAACCCTGCAACAAAAGGCAGGATGGAACATTCATGGCAGAAATCCTTGACTGAGTGCTGGGGCTGCAGGAGCCTCAGGGCAGTCTCTCCCCTCACTGGGCTCTGGCTACTGCAGACCAGACCACCTTATCCTCTGCCCTGGAAACTGCAAGTCACACTAAAACAGCACATCCTCAAGCTCACTGCAACAAAGAAAAAATCATTACTGAAAAATCCCACCCTGTACGACTTCCCCCAGGAGCTGCAAGTCCTGTGCTTTAATCAATCCCAATTCCTTTCCTTGGATTGGAAAGGAACTCCAAGCTCATTTCCCATGGGCAGGGATACCTTCCAGTAGACCAGCTTGCTCCAAGCCCTGTTCAACTTGACCCTGAAAGTAACATCTCTTACTATCTGACGAGATTCACATCAGCAGAAACACTTTGATTTTGGAAGTCAGCAGGAGGTATTTTGGTGCTAGTAAGGTTAATTGTCATGCTGGAGTCCACACAGCCTTGTTCTTGTGACAAATGCAGCAACAGAGACTTTGAAGTCCAGCAGCCTCAAAACTGGGCCGTCATCACTGTGCCCCTCTAGCAGAATAAAACAATAAAACAGAAAAAAAAATCATTCAAGTGCTCCTGAAAATAATTTTGTGGTCTGGTAAAGAGGGAAGGCATCGATATTGATGGGGAAAACTTAAAGGCAAATCAAAAGACAATTCATCTTCAGCACTGTAGGCACAGGAGAGGCACCTGAACACCTTTAACAGGATGGAAATTGTGGAAAAGCAAATGAAAGAGATTTATGGGATGGCCCAACTGGTGAGCAGCCCAGTCCCAGACCATGCCCTTGGGATGGGTCCATCCCAACCCCACCTGTGTTTTCAATAACCTGCTGCTGGGGAAACACTGACACCAGTGTTTATCTGCTGCTCAGGTGGAAACAGCAGCCTTCCTGAGCCAGCCCTGAGGGTCAGTGGCACCCATGGAACCCCAGAATGCCAGCAGGACTTTTGTAGAGAGCAACACAAACACATCAGGGGTGAGGAACAAGAGACTTCTAGAAGACAAGGAAATAGAAGAGTCTGAACAAAGTCACTCGGCATCACCTGGAGGAATTTTATCCTGTACCAACTGTATTCAGGAGACCAGGATGGGAGGCAGGTGAAGTTCCACATGTCCCACATCAGGAAAACTGAGGAACCACTCTCAGAGATGCTCAGGGTGGGACTGTTGGGGGGGTCTGTGCAGGGTCAGGGACTGGATCAATGATCCCTGTGGGTCCCTTCAAGCTCACGATATTCTGTGGTTCCATAATGAAATTCTACTGACTGATACACCACATCTTCAAAGTATTTTAAACTATTTTATCAGGTGCCTATAAGAAAGAGAGGCGCCTCTGTTCTAGCACTGAAAATCTAGCTCTGTGTTATTTCCATGCAATTGGAGAAGCACAGGCAGTGCAAGGCACGCACCCTACAGCACAGAAATCTGTTGTACAGAAAGCACACATGCTCAAGTATGTATTTCTTACTTGGAAACACTTATTTTCCTTACAAACACAAATCACAGCTGCTATGGTAACATAGGTGATCCCTGGGTAATGGCTGCTGTGTATAATATTGTAATAAAGTTGGAGAGCAACTGGGTGAAGGAATTTGGCTGTTATACAAGTGTTATTTTACTGCAAAAAAAAATCAAGGAAAGCTACTTTGGTGAACTAAAATCCATGTGAAAGGTATTTATGGGGTCTGTGGTTATTACACTAAAGGGAAAATTGAAGCAGCCCTTGGCTTTGGGGCACATCCCAGACATGGGCAGAAAACCCATGCTGACCACATGAGCCTTGAGTGGGGAATGACATTTCCACAATGGTATTTGGGAATTTGAGGATGTGACTGACCATAAACACTAAGCTTAAATGAATTTGCATTGAACTGAATAACTTGAGTGTCTGTTTTACTCAAAACACAATGCTTGTCCCGACAAGCCCATGGATAAGTTGCCTCGATCCTACAGCTTGGTTATTTTCTGTGCATCAGCTGTCTTCCAGAGCACAAGTCATTTTTACATATCTGAATGTAGAAAATGATGAGTTTTGATCAGGAACTTTTGCTTTTAGATTATTTTCACACCTTTTTAGAATGCATAAATGGAGTTGGAAGGGCACTGTCAGCAGAGCACTGCTGCCATCCTTCCTTTGGATCACAATGTGCCTTGGTTTGTGTTTTACTAAAACTGAAAAAAAATAATAACTCAGTGCTGTAGTATGTGGCAAAATCCAAACAACAGATGTGAAAACCAGCCCAAAGCTCTCTTTTAATTTAAAATATTAGCCACTTCAAAATTAGTCTGCAACTTTTCTAGAATAATTTTGAAAATTCCCTTCCACAAAACGTTTTGATGGTAATTGTTTAAATCTATTACAATATCAGGTTTCCAAAGCAGCTCTGAATGACAGTTATGGCTCAAATAAGTTTGTTTTTTTGGTTTTTTTGGGGTTTTTTTGACAATCACAGCATGCAACCTCCACTAAATGCTCCTCTAAGGAGTGAATGCCTCCCTGGGGATGTGTTTCCTGCCTCTCCATTTCACTGTACGCATTTGCTTCCTTGAGGAATTCCTAATCTTGTCTGATATGAGAATAAAACCTTCTAGAAAATCTGAATTAATGATTTCAGTTCTTTCTGCAGCTCAGTCTCTCACCAGGGGTTATACACACCACAGCCCAAGGTCAGGACAGTTCCTGCTCAGTTCCTGTGAGGGCAGAGTGAGTCACATCAATGCCTGTGTTCATGGGACCATTTATAAACGTCAACAGTTAACAGTTCAGATCCAGCTCATAAATTGTCATTCAGTGTTCACATGCAGAGAATCTCATCCCATCCCCTGCCACAGGCAGGGACACTTCCAGGGATCCAAGGGCAGCCCCAGTTGCTCTGGGTACCCTGTGCCAGGGTCTCCCCACCTCACAGCCAAGAATTTCCTAATATCCCCTCTAACCCTGTCCTCTGGCAATGGGAAGCCATTCCCCCTTGTGCTGGTGCTCCAGGCCCTTGTCTCAAGTCCCTCTCAGGATGTCTTGCAAGCTTCCTAAAAGTTGCATCTGCACCTTCGGTGGCCCTCAGGGCAACCTCCCCCTCCCCCCCCAGTGCCCTGCAGATCCCATCAGTCCCCAGCCATGCACAGCACAGGGTGCAGAGGTGCTCCATGGACTCATTACCTTGGCCTCCACCAGCCTGGGCAATTCTGCAGCGTGTTCCACCTCACCATGCTGGACATTCTCCAGATACAAATTTCCAGTATTCAGTGTAGAAAGGAAGCTGTAGCATCCCTGTGTAAGATGCTCCAAAATCCATGTCAGGAGTAGCCAGACTTTTGCAGGTGCAGAGTTCCTAGCAGTCAGGTGTGCAATGTGCACTTACCTTTGTTTTCTAGAATCTTAGTGTCTCATTTAAACTACACATATCAAGTGCCCTGTGAGATCCAGGCACCTTTCTGAGCTCAAGCTTTAGAAGTAGATGTCTTCAGAAGGCTCTTACTGATGGGTTTGGACTGGGTGCTAAGACCTTAATAGCCTGAGTCAGTAAGATGAATCCCACCCTAAATGACATGTCTGAGCAAGAGACCTTTATTTAGAATCTCAAGCCTTCAAACTCTAAAAGGCCAGATTTTAGTTATCACTTTGAGCCATGAACTAAGACAAACCACAGCTCAACAGACAGGAAAGAATAATGAGGCTGAAACATTACACCCAACCCAAAACTGGCTGCCTCCACTTACCTGGCCATTTCACCTCCAGTAGAGAGATCTTCTGTTCACTGTACTTCCTTGAAACACAACAAAATGGGTATTTGGCCATTCTTCTCCTTTCCCTTTTCAATATTCCTGGAGTCTTCAACCATCTGCAAAGCAGGATTTTAAACCAGATTCTGGTGCCAAAACATTGAGAAGAGCAGCATCATGATCCCAACCTCAGAACACTGTGTTGTCTCTAGACATCTCACTCTATTTTTCTGTGTTGTTTTCTCCACCCCCGAGCAGTTATTTACTTTGACAGGCAGCAATCACTACAGACAGACAAAGCACATGCTCTTTGCACTTACAGCCTAGCAGACATCTGCTGGTGGTGTCACAGCTCAAGCCAGGCTAACTCCCTCACAATTCTCCTAATGCCAATAAAATGCCAATCCTGACCTTTAATTGTTGGTTTTTACTGCTCATGTATCAAGTGATTCTTTCCCACCCGATGTGGTGTCCACCCCATTGCTATTCAGAGTTATGAGCTGCTCTTCCCAACCATGTTTCCCTCTAACCTGAGCACCAACCTGCATTTCCTAGACATGAAGCCTTAAGTAGGAAATAAAATATTCATACGTATACTTCCCAAGCAGCAATTACCCACTTGCTCACAACTAGCTACCAAAGCAGAACCCTGTTCTAATTCACCCTCTCACCTTTCCAACCAGGTGCTAACCAAACATACAGGGAACTGCTCAGGCTCTGGCTTCACCAATGGAGATGAATTACTTCACCCTTTAAACCCACAATCATACAACCTGCCTTTCCCCTCATGATCCAGCAAAGACAGGAGCTCAGTGAGCAGGAGCCAAAGTAGGTTTCAACAGTGACACAGCCAAGCAGCAGAGAACAGACACAACTTGGAGAGTCCCACTGCTCAGGGTGAACATCACATGAACCCCAGCAGCTCTACTGGGGCATTAACCCCCCAAAATTGGCAGATATAAACCAACCAGAGACACAGGAACCCTGTAGATTGGCAGATATAAACAATCAGGACTCCTCTTCCATTGTCCATCACACCCTCAAGGCACTCAAACACAGCTGAAAAGAAAAAGCCCCCACCAGGAACATCCGCTGCTACCAGTGCCAACAGCCACACAATTCCACCTACTCTGAGTTGGGCTGGGGACAAGGACCTCAACATCCCGGTGCCCAGATGGCCTCGTAACAACACCCTGTTCTGTAAGGAAGAAGCCAGGGCTGGCTGCCTGGATCAGCACAGCTGTGGCACTGAGCCCAGCGCAGAGACAAACCCCTCCTGTGTGTGCAGCTCATGGGGCCGCCCTGGCTGCACAGCCCTGATGCTCCTGGCAGCCACAAGCAGCAGGTAAGTTCTGCCCTCCTCACCGAACCACCCTCCAGCTGGATTTCACCTGCAACCATCAGGAACACACAGCTTTAATCCAGGATTGCAAAGATAGCTCTGAGGAGGGTATCGATTCAGTGAGAACCCTCACAACTCTTCGGCTGGCTCTGGACAGAAAGTAGCTCTGTCCATGATCACTGCAGTGCCAGCACTGACTTTACCTGAGAAACTGAGCAGGTCAAAGTTGTCAACAGCAGGCTTCTGGTGTACGCAATTTATTCTCATCACTGCATCATTACCCTGCACAACATGCTCATTTCCCTCATCTCCCACCCCCATGAGCAAAACCACCAAATTGCTCAGCTGGTTCCCTGTCAGAATAGGCAAGGCAGGATGGTTCAGCTCAGCACAAACACATATCACAAGGTTTGGGCTTTTCCATCTGTTTCCTCACAAGCCAAAAGAGCTCAATGGCAGTGCCACATGCTGCACATGGGAACAGGACATCCAAAAATCTTCTCTACTCCAGCTTCTTTGGGAGAAAGAATTCACTATCAGCCCATTCTGAGCCTCCTATGCCACCTGTGTCACCTGCAAAACAGATGCATTGAGATTTTGAACTTCTCATCAACAGCCTTCCACTACATGTTCATAAACAGGTGACAATATTGACAGTAGATTGCTAAATCCTGTTCTGGAAGGATTTCCCCACACCCAGCATTGTGCATCTCCCAGCCAAAGGACATGTAAATGGACTACCCCACCAAGAAGCTCTTCTGCAGAGCTTCAGTCCTGTGTCACAAAATGCTACAAAAGCACATGATCGAGCATACAGGACTCACATGGACTCTCTTACTCCACAATTTGCACCCAAAGCTCCTTCTCACAGCTGTGTCGCACATCTGTTATTCCTGTCATAGCTCCACACACTTGGCTCCTAGAAGTCTCTGTGTCTATGCACTACTCTGCATCACACCTGACCCATGCTCAGGGCCAAGAGCATTTACATTCCTTCTGCCTCTCCAAAACCTATCCTCATACAGGAGAGTGGGAACAGGGAAGTCAGGGAAGAGCTACAGCATCCCTTCACAATTTGCAGCAGAGGATGCCACAGCACACACGTGATACTTCAACATAGGTAAATGCTGGAAATGCATCCCAAAGATCTGGGAAATCAGTAATATTCCACCAGCTGAAAACCCCCTGCTAACTTTTCCATGTTGCCTTCCTTCCCTAAAGGAAATCCCACCCTACATTTCCTGTATTTGTAACTACCAAAGTTTATTTAGTGGTATCCATATCAAATGCTTTACAAAAATCAATGTAAATGGGAGTCACTGAATTTTAAAAATCTGTTTACTTACTATGCTCAAAGTAACTCACCAAATTATTCCATGACAAAATGTATTTGAACATTTTTATTTAGCTCTGTATCTTTGAATTTTGTTATTCAGAATTTGAAGCATATAGCTTTATAGTAGTTTTTTAGACCATGCCTTGGTGGGATGGAGCCTCCTCAGTTCAGAGCCCCTTGGGAGAAGCTGCCACAGCCTTCATTCCCTACTTCAGCACTTTGCAGGGCTAAGTGTCCTGTCTATGGAAACAGAGAACCGTGATCAGATGAACAGGGTGGTACCAGGCAATGCCATACACCCCTGATAGGCATTTGTCTGTGATGCATCATTTTCCACACCAGACACTGCCAGGAGGGACAAGTTCATGTCCTTCCTACCAAAACTCTCATCCTGACGAAGCATTTCTGTTCAAGATCACATCTCTCCTGGTTTTAGCATGGCCATTCCCTTGCAGGTCTTTGCCCTTCCACTGCCCAACCTTCTGTAACCAACATGCCACGTACTCCCTTTGGCTTCACACAGAGCTGCTTCTTTCCCCACTGCAGAGCTTACAAATAGCTCCTTCCCTTCCAGACCTTGGACAAGCACCTTTGGTTTCTCATCAGTCCTCCATTACTCCATTTACTCTGATCTTAATACCTGGAGCTGAATTTTTGCCAGTGCAAGTTTTTTGGCTTTTGCCAGGTACATGGACTGATGATTGTACCAGCATTTTTGACTAAGAAGTGACTCCAAGCACGGTCCTTCACATCCACCCTCCAGTCTAGCTAGCTTCCCAGAATAATTAATTCCTACTGTTTCCTTGAGCCCCCATCTGACTCCAAGCACAATCTAGTGCACTTTTTGATAAAAGTACCACATTATGCAGCCTGATCCCACCCTTTAATTGACTCTTTAGCATGCTGGAAAGGAGATTACGGGGGAACCAGATCCAACAACTGATCCAGGTTTAAAGGAATCAATGGCAATACTTATCTTTCTTTTAATTAAAGAAATGCCTATCAATAGCTTTATCAGCACAAGATGATGGTGGAAGGTTGGTAGAAGATCCTGGACACTGGAGTAACATCAGCACCTAAAACATATCCAGAGCTCACCTTTAGAGCCTTATTTACATCTTCAAAGACATTTGGTGATGATTAGTATTATCATTATGCAATTTTTTCTAGGATCTCAATATCTAAAATTTTCTAATACAAAAACATGTATGAATCTGTACCATGTAACATTATTTTAGTAACCTGTTAAGCTTTCACACAGGATGAAAATGCACCCATTACAAGGAATTTCTTCTCCATCTCCAAAAAGGAACAACAGATGGACAGCACTCAGCTGACACCACAGCCATCAGCACTGCCCCCAGCTGGAGCACATAGACTACAAAACACCAAAGTAGTCACTAAACAAAAGGCTGACACAGCTCCTATCAACCAATTCCCTACACCATGTGACCCCAACACTCCCACAAGGATCCTTCCTGTCATGTTTCATAAATTACACTGGGCTATCTTAATCTCAGCAATTCAACAAGTCTGTCCCTTTTCTTGTTTTATTCCTTCTTTGATACCACCAGCTCTCATTATTCCCTCACCCAATCTCAGAATGGGTCATAACAAAGAAGCTGGACATCCCATTCCATGGAGTGGACATTAGAGATGCTCTTTTGTAATGTCAGTATTTGTCATATGAGCATGGAAAATCAGAGCAAATATTCCATTGTAAGCATTCATTCTTCAAGGCCCCCAGCAGTACAACAGGACATGTGACTCACATGTGCTCAGCTGAGCAGAGAGCAACAAGACTGGGGGGGAAGCACAAAGCTTCTCAATCAGTTTCCATCTTACAGCTCTTGTTCTGCCTTTGAGCATAACTGTGTTTAAGGTAAGATACAAATCAGGGTAGCCAGAATGTTCTCCAGAAACTATTACAGTGTTGAGGGACCACTGCCCTGGAATAGAACACTTGGTGCAAGTCTTTATGAGCTACCTGAGCAAACAAGGCACAGATGTCACAGTGAGTCAAACCTGACACCTGAACTTTGTGTTGTTCAGAAAAACATCTCTGAACACACTAGAACAAAGCTTTGCTATGTTTTATCTAAAAAAGCATGAGCAGCCCTGATGTCCCTCCAGGGCTCCAGTGGTGGGGCAGCCAGGCCTGGCCATGCCGTGTGCCGTGGCACGCACAGTCACTGCCATCTCTCTAGAGCCACAGTCCTTCTTGCAGCAGAATTGTCTTCCTTCCTCCATTCCTGCAGTGAGAAAAGATTAAAACATTAATGCAAATGGAATATAGTAAAAACAGAAAGGGGGAATATACAGAGTAAAGCTGGCTTAAAACAAAATCACTGATTTTTGACGTCACTGACTCCCATGGAGTGACAGCACTGTACCTCACAGGGAGAAGGGAATGGGAAGTGCTCCCTGAGCAGCAGTGACATGATACAGTACAGGACCACTGCTGAAAAATATTGAGACACAATATGCAGATATGGCAGTTTTCTAGAGTTAGAAAAATGTGTATGTTAAATTCTTTCCAAGATGGACATTAATTTTCTTAAACCTCCACAGCTCGCTCCTCACATCACTGCACAGCTGTGATCAACACCTTAGAAAGCTTCACATAATCTTGCTTTTTTAAGGACATACATCTCTATATGAATTACCGATGCACTGTGCAGGATGTGGGACAGTGTAGATGTGCCATTCCACATGTGCTATATATAGCACCTGTACAGCAGACACATAGTAACACACAATTGACAGCTATGTGTACATACTCCAAACAAGGAATAAATACAATTTACATACTTTATTACACACAGGTGTTACATGTGTGTGTACACACACAAACTTACATGCACTCTATGTCTCCTGAAGGATGCAAAGCAGAATGAACAAGCTGGGACAGAAAAGTAAAGCAGGATACGTGGTCACAAAAGTGTTTTATCACAAATTCTGCAAGTCTGGTTAGACCAAGACCAAACCCCCTCTGCGTCAGGACTGAGAAGCACAAGCTACTTACCAGCTGTTCATGGGCTGCAAGACAGCCTTGGAGTCCTGCCAGGGCCAGAGCCTCCTCCTCCCATGACACCAGAGCTGGAGCACAGGGCAGGAAGCAGCTCAGCACTGCTTACACTGCCCCAACTCTGCTCCCAAGCCAAACCATTCCTGCTCTGCACTCCTCTATGAGCCTTCTCTTGGGGCAGAATCTGTTCCAACACATTCAAACAGTAGGTTTAGCAGGTTTGTTAAAGTAGGTTTAACAGCTCCTCGGATCCCTACTTTCAGAACACAGGAAGCCCCAAACTTATTTTTATTAAACTCAGTTCCTTGTAAGCTCTGGTTTGAGCACATGCTCTTTCATAAGCATGGAGTTCCAGCCCTGCAGGGGGAAGTCAATCCATTCTGAAAAGCTTCACCTTTAGAACTTTATAAACCAGACTTAAAATTTAAATAAAGAAAATCTGTATTTTAACTGTTCCAAATTTGCTTTAAATAAATTCTGCTGCAATGAAATATTATTTGCTAATGAGATGTTAGTACAAGTTATGTTTTGACAAACTAGATTCAGAGTCCTATGTTGCTCATCACTGTTTCTATACATAAACACTTCAAAAAAGACAAAATAGAAAGTGTGTCACAGTGCAAAGAGCAAAACATTGTGATTTATTTGTCTTCATTCAGCTGCACAGATAACAGACGCAGGGTAAAACCACTCCCAAATGTTCCACTTCCCCTTCCTGCTGTCAGTACAGGATGGAAGCAGAGGGCAGTTTAGGGAAAAGAAAGGCAGTTTAAAAAATCAGGACGCTAAGGAAGACGAGGCATTTGGGGAATAGGCAGGGCCCCTCTGACACTGAGCTCCTGCTGAGCTGGGGAAACACGAGGGGAATGAAGGGAAGGGGTGGGGACTGGCAGCCAGGCTTTCCTTAAATAGCTGCTCACTGCCACTGCTGGGACAGAATTTGGAGCAAGTGTACGATTAGCACGACCCAGGACGTTTCCTAGTCATATTCTTCGCTTTGGAAGGACAGAAAATAGAGAGAAAACAATTCAGACATCTTTCTCGGACATATCAGTTTAACACTTTTTTTTCTCTCCCCCTCCCTCTTTCACTGTTCTGGAAACGAAGGGGGGTGAAATTTGGAAGCAGGATACAACAGCAGAGCAAGGAGGAGGAATAGCCAAAAGCCAAAAAGTCGGTCAGGAATTCTGCGAAAACCAGGGTTAACGGGTCTACACTAAGTTTTTTGGATTGCTTTTAAAAAAAGAGACATTTCTGAGGGCCATGGCCATGTCTCTTATTAAGCTTTTTGGAATTTAATGCATTTTTCCCTCTCATGATTGCTCATAGAAGAAAAACATGGAAAATACAATAGTGGTCAAAATAAAGATGAGCAAATGAACCCCATGGGATGAACTCTGGTAGGAGCAAGAATGGAGATGGTGTTCCAGTTCCATGTAAAGGAAAATCCAAGAAAGGTCTAAATCCTGATGGAGCATTCTTGAATATACCAGATGCTGCACATTCAACAATCCAGTGATAAAATGGTAGGAACAGAAATTCTCAGTTCTGCTCTTTACCAATTTAGCTCAACAAATAATTCCATATGGTGAATAGTGCTGAACTGAGAAATTCCCATCACAGAAAAAATAACTGCAAATATAAAAACTCCTGAGTTGGAAGAGAGCCTGAGCTGAGGCAGCATTGCCACATGTTCCATGACATCATACATGAAACACTATTTATACCTTTTACTTTCCATCACTTTTCCCTGTAAGCCTCTAAGAGAAAAATCAGAGGCAACATCTCAAAGAATAATTAGCCCAACTCTCAGAGGGATTATTTCTGTGACGAAAGGACAGGAGGCACCTGCTGAAACACAGCAGGCCAGACTTCAGCTTACCAAAACGAAGTTTGTGTTGGTGAAGAAAGGACTGACTGGAAGACAGTCTGTGCATAGTCAGCAGGAATATATGTGCTCCTTCAACAGAAAGGACATGGTTTCAGAGGCATTTCTGAAAAATGCCCCTGACAGAACCTCCCTCAGGGTGTTCCCTGGGGGTGTCGTCCTGCCCCAGCCTCACCAGACGAAGCAGGGAGCCTGACCTGCACAGATGGTCCTTCTCATGGAATCACAGCTGTTAGGTTGGAAAAACCCTCCATGGTAATGAAGCCCAACCATCAACTGGCAGCACCAGCATGGTCACCACTAGCCCATGACCCCCCGTGCCACAGCTGTGCTTTCTGAACATTTCCAGCCATGGGGATGCCACCACTGCTCTGTGCCAGGGCTTATCAATCCTGGCACAATTTGCAGAAAATCTTCATCCAATCTAAACCTCCAATGGACCAACTTGAGTCTGTTTCCCCAGGAGCTCCCTGAAGAAGTTTCACTACACATTTCTGAGTAACAGTGTAGCTGGGCTTTGAGTTTGGTTTTATCAGGAAGAAAAATGTAAGATAAAGACAACAACTTTTTTCCTGAAAAACTAAAAGGAAACTAAGCCCCTTCTTTTAATTCCATCTTTCTAACAAGGCCGCAAGTTACAAAATCATTAGTGGAGGAACCTTGATTGGCCTATTCCTGAAAACACAGTTCAGATTCTTCTGAAAACATGTCAAATCCAAACTGCACAATAATAATCCAATTCCTGCAGGGAAAAAAAGACAAAATATGAACAATTAAATAAAAGCCTAATTCTATTTTGAAGTACAACACCTTCACCAGGGTCCAAGTAAAAGCATCCCAAGTATGTTCCAAACAAATGGTCAACAAAACCAGCCATGAACAAGTGGCAAAAGTACAAAACTCCTTTGCACTATTAACATAGATAATGTCACTTAAGTCTTAACACCAGTGTAAAGTATCTATGAGTTGTTTCATTTAATTTTGAAAATCCATATAGAAAACAATGTTCATAACTCCATCAACAGGATTCTACAAAGCTGCTGCTTCATCAACAAATCTTTGAACTGTTTCAATATGAAAACTCCATTTTTTCCAAACTGCTCAAAAATCATTGCAGAGAATTTCCAAGCACTTGAAGCACAACCAAAGTATGAACTTGGTACATTTTTGCAGTTATTTCTAAAATAAGTTAAATTACATAAATCATCTCAAAATAACACAATGGGATTCAACTTCATTTTAGACATTTGGAAAGCAGTGTCATACTTTATTTAAAGTAAACCCATGTAAAAACAAAGTTTAAATGAAAATGGTACCTGAAAAATAAATTATTTGATATAAAACAAATCAATAACTTAAAAACACACTAAATATACAAAATGTGTAACCATATACTGTACAGTATGGAAAGCAATTGATAAAACCTTCTGTCCCACAAACAGATTAGTATATAAACAAAAGATTACATAAGTTAAAGGAAAATAAATCAATAAAAAGACTAGAAGTACAGTATTATTCAAATTACTCATCAAATAAAGGTTTATCCCAACTTATGTTTCAAATGTCTCAAGTCATTTTCTTCTCAATGACCAAGTGAAAAAGTTCAGCCATACCACTAAAAACTTACTCAAAAACGTTTAGAAATAAGGAACATCAGTAGAAGAATATTGAGATTCTAAAATGTGAACACAGAAGCAATTTTTCAAGGTTTCAGGTGGCAGTTCTACCATTACTGTTTTCCCATCATTAGCAACAAAAAAGAATTTCAGTGCTGAAAACTCGACTCAACAAAAAAATATTTCTAAACCGTTGTTGCTGCTTGATTGAATGTATTCTAGAAGGAATCACCAGAGCTGAACGTCAAACCCAATCATGAGGTGGTGGGTATGCTTTGAAAATCATAAAAACTTCCATTTTTTTAAATAATGCAGGATGAGAAAGCAATACTTTTGAGTTTGGTTTTGTTTGACTACATGAGACTACCACAAACAGCAAGCACTGAAATGATGCTGACCTGATCAACCTGCAAGTGGATGTTTGGAAAGTAACGGTGATTTTCAACCCACTGGTTGTCACGGAGGTACTGCTCTTCCAAGTGAGAGGGAGGAAACTGAGACCCTTTTTATGAACTCCACATTTTTTATTTTTTATATTAGTAAGGAGAAACCCAGTAATAATAAATATAATAACCACTGGCCTCTTGAGCTCTGGATTTATCCATTCTACTGTGCTGAGAAGCCAACCTTGAGAAGTGCAGAGCTGCATCAGAGCAACCTGCCAAAGGCACAAAGACTCTCCTGCTTCCAAATAGAGATTAAAATACCTCAGGTGACAAATTCAGCTCTTGGAAAATAAAAACAAAACAAACAAAAAAGCCAAATCAAAGTGCAGTTCCACTCAGGGAGCTCAAGGGGTTGGTGTTTCCTTCTGCTAAAGGTGAATTTGATCCCTTCCCTGTAAAGCTATTTGTAGATACCTAAATGTAGAAATGTAACAATAAGGTGCTTCACTAACAGAGTTATAAAGGACATGTTTCTTCATTATGGAAATGAAAAATGTGGTGACTTTCTGACAGAGACAGCATCCAGACAAACTGCTCCATGCTTATGTGACTGAACCAGGCTACCAGCAGCTCACAAGAGCTGTGTGTTAAAAACCTTACACAAATTCTAACCTTCTGGAGGCAGAGCTAGCAGAGGAGCTTCTTTGAATCAACGGTTTATTTTACCATTTGACCTGTATATTGTGTTAGAAAAGTAAACATGGGGACATTCTCCGAGTTTGTTTTTTTTAAAGCACATATGTAACAATAAACTATCCAAAAACTAACTTGAGTTACTGCCATTTAAAATTCACTGAAAAGAAAATCTCTCCTGAAATATTTGAAGAATTTCTACTTTATTGACCTTACCCAGAATATTAAATCAACATAGAACTGTAACAAATGTTGAAGGCTCTTAAGGACTATTCATTTTCCAAACTCAGCCTTAAAATAATGGATCACCTTTACAGTTGATTCATCATTTTGGTTTTGACTGCCGGATATTCTTTCTATAAATATCAAGTTTTTTTTAGAACTTTTCTTAAAAGATTCTTAACTGCTTTGTATAAATAACATTACTACATTCAAACCCCCTACAAAAATAGGTGTCCTCTCCATGCAAACACCCTTTGGTCATCTGGACAAGGGCAAATGACCACACACTTGACCAACCAGCGTTCACTGTGGTGACAATTTATCCTGCTCCAGTGACTCGTCTCTGGATTTTCAGTTGTTTTCATGCTCACATGATAGAGATGTACAAAAAACATACCCAAGAAAAGGGAAAGAAAAGCTGTATGGGCACACACAGCACTGTGGCAATGGTGACTTCTCCCCTCACCATAAGAGCTGGATCCTCAAGCCTCTCCCAGTCCCAGAGCTAGAACAGATGCAGGGATTGGCACAGGAGGGCTCAGGAGACAACAGTAACTGCAGAGGCCAGTCTCTGACAGGAGAGGGGAGCAACTCAAGTGAACCAAGTATTATGATAATGGAGCTCAAAGAATAAAATAAAATAAACCAAACACTTCAGTGCACAGACACCATCTAACAGGGAATCACTCAGAACTGAACACACTGAGCTGTCAGACTCTGGTTATGTCTGGATTTCTGGAGTTGCCATCCCCTCACCTGAAGGATGTGCACGTGCCTTTGCCAGCTCATACCAGGCACATAAAGCAACAACAGGGATTCCTCTTCCATATTTATGTGGGATTTCCCTATCCGCTAATGGTTAACAGGAGGCTTATAGGTGATGGGGCTCATGGTCAGCATTCCACACAGGGCGAATTCCATTCACGTGAACATCTGGGAAGCAAATGTAGCAACTCCCCATGGCATCTATACATGAGACCCTGTGACAGCATGGACAGTTGTATTTTCAGCAGGAATTACACCTGGTCCTTCAGAAGCTACACCTGGGGCTGTCCCAAGAGACTCTAAATCTAAAAGGACCCCAAAACACTCCCATCTCAGCTGATCCTGTAGCACATCTCCAGTACAGACCAACAAATCCAGGTCTCCAAAATCTGATCATCACATCCTAATCCAGCAATGAAGACTTTCCAGAACTCTCTAGCTAAAAGAGAACACTGCATCTCATGAGTAATGTGAGACTTCTGCTTTGAGACAGCTCTTTGGTTCTACAAAAATCCTGTAAGCACTGACTGACGGAAGCATCACCTGACAGAAACACCTGGATTTCATCAAATTGAGTGAAAAAGCAGAGCACTCTGAGAATTAAGAGGCCAAAACCTCTCTTGAAAAAGCTGTGTTCAAGTGAGAGCTTTGAAGCACGGTGTGAGGAGGAAACTGGTTGTTCCTACCTTTGGGGCAGAAAAACTCCTAGCAGATGTCCTGTTAGAAGGAAGCTTCCTTTTGGTCTTTACTAATAGGATGCACAAGCTGCTGTTTAGGAGCAAATGCATCAAGAATACATACACTTTTTTTTCCTGGACTTCAGCTATTTATGCCAAGGTTTTATTGTCTGTTTGAATAGTGCAGATCATACACTACTTCTGGTATCAGCTCTGGGTAGTAGCAGGAGTTTTTCCTCTTTTCCTGACTCAAGCAGCAGTGCTTTGTTCAAACCAATTGCCTGAAAATTATTACCAGACCAACTACCAAAGAAAGCTAGAATCAGACCCTTCCTAAAAGAAATTTTGTAGTAGCAGTACAAAACCATATCCTGCATTTCCTTCTTATTTAGCAAAGAATGAGAAAAGAATGGAAAAATACAGAAGGCGTGGAAAAAGCAAGGAACAGCAATACCAGCAAGCATCCAAGGAAAGGGTTTTTTTTTCCAGAAGTGGCAGCACAGCAGTGTACTGCTGCCATGGTCAGTGTGCTTGGAACAAGTACTGATACAGAGCCAGTTTAGGGGTCACTTGCTGGAAGTCTGAACCCTCAGCTAAACATTGTGATAAACTGCTACTCCCATTTAGTTTAGTAGCAAATGCATCTTAAATGGAATAAAGCAAGAGAGAACGACAGGAACTGGGAATGACTACAGCCCATTCCTGTGGAACAGGATAGTGCAGGGTTCAACAATGATGTGACATGGTAAGAGAACTTCTCTGTACTACACAGCTTTAACTTGGGAGAGAGAGAATGCTTCCCAAGCTCTCCTTGTACACAGAAAAGAAATAATCATTGATGTGATAAATGGATGGTGATGAATTGATGGTGATGAAAGGAAACCTCTGATAGCCAAGAGCAGCTATGGAGGGTGGGAGTGTGCTGGCTGCTGTGTCACAGTCACTGTTTCACCAACCACTGAGCTTCTCAAGAGCTGAGGAAGGAACAGACAGGCAGGAGAGGCACGGTTGGATGTTTTAACATGAAAAATCCCACCTGTATTCACTGCACACAGGCTCAAACTCAGCAGGAGGCTGCTTGCTGGGCCAAGGCCCATCTGTAGGGTTTAGATATGTCCTGAGCAGGTCCAGAAACATCAGCAGCTCCCACAGGTCGTCCCTGGAGCTGGGCAGCAGCTCAGCCACATGTGGAGGCTGAGGGAGCCCTCGGGCTACGCAGATCCCATGGCAAGGAGGGGACAAAGGGCGGCAAGCACAAGGCAAGGTCAGCTGGGGATGGAGTGAGACAAGCAGGCAGCATGGACTGGCCTCTGGAGTTTGGAAATGAACCCTGGGGCTGGCAGAGATTCAGACAAAACAAGGAGACACTGCATTGAAATGCCACAGACCTCATTTCCACACCTGCCCTACTTATATAAACACCAGAACCAAGTCTCTAGCTGTGCACAGCAGCTCACACACCTGTACAGGCAGGGTCAGCCTTCCCAGTTTCCTACCCAAGCACACCTGAGGCTTACATCAGTCTGTGACACATCATTTCTATGTGACAGATTTATTGTGGTGCTTGTTTCAAAACTCTTTTTCTTTTACTCATTTGTCAAAGCAGTAAATTAAAATTCTCCTAAAGAGGAGCTACAGTTCCTTAAAACAACACTCTGAAAGCTGGACACTTTGTGCAATACTTAGCAAAAAAAAGAACAGAAAATAAAAAACAAAACAAAATTTGAGCAAAACAAAATCAAATTTAATGTTCTTAAATGCAAAAGTAAAAACAAACAAAAAACACAAAAAAGCAAAAGAAAATTAACAGAAACAGAACAACTCAAAGTTTCAAGGCAGTCTGCAGAAAACCTGGGGGATTAATCTTTAAATCTACAAATCAAAGGGGTTTTTTGGTTAATATCTAACTTGCAAGTTGTAAGTTCTTTTCTGCTGAGTGTTCCATAAGTAAAGCTAGTTGTCAAAACAAAATCCTATTAAAATAGAAAAACTAGCACTCATTAGAAGGGATGCGAGAAATACAATGCTCAAATGTTTATAACTGGTTTTTCTTTACAAAATAGAACTGCCAAAGGAATTCCAACTACAATGATCTTGGAAAATGAGTAAGTATCTTGCTGTATTATAATGTACCAGTAAGTAGTGCACCATGCATTAAATATTTGGACAGAAGAGATTCAGTCTGATAAAGTAGCAACATATATTCACACTCGCTTTTTTGGAGTTTCATTTTGACTCTGAAATCTTCCCGGAGTTTCTTTGAAACTCTTTGGTCCATTCCTCTCAAAATGGGCTTTAAAAGTCACCTTTCTAAAACCTGTGAATTGGACAGCTTGGCCACTGCTCAGTGTGCAACTTACCTCCTCAATGGTGTTAAAAGTTAGGCTGGCATGCTACTACTTACAAGACCTTAACTTTAAAAAACCTGATCCTCAACTAGACACAGTAATGAATATTAACTGATCAAACAATTTACTGTCAACTAAAACATTAGTATTTCTCAACTATTCTTCCATACTACTGAAACTGGGGGGGGGGGGGGG
>VRYO01000038.1:603511-662929 GCA_009812075.1 Sialia sialis
AAAAAAAAATCAATGAATTCAGCCTGATATTTTTCAGAAAATTCCAGTTTTTGCAGACAGCATTCAATGAAACAAATGTTAGTCTCATAAGTGAAAGCATGCTTCAATTTTACCACCATCCAGAGGATCTAGTTAATGCAATCTACTTAAGATTTCAGGGGATTTTTAACATGTTTTAAATGAAATAACTTAAAGGAACTTAAAATTGGTCTAACATTGTGGGATTTCAAACATTTGAACATGTCAGTTGCATCCCAGAATATAAAACCTTTTCACTTCTCATTTAGACTAAGACAAACACTTGTGAAAATTGGCGCAAAATGAGTTTTACACTAACAAAAATGTTTCAACTTCTGTCACTCCATTATCTATTCCATACAAAAAGCACGAGCAAGTTATTTGTGGGACTTGTTGGTTTTGAAGGAAACCTGTAAGATTTTGTCCCCCAGGCGGTAGCCATTAAGACTTGCTATGGCCATTGCAGCTTCTTCATAGTTTGTCATGGTCACAAAACCAAAACCTTTGCACTTGTTGGTGTTGAAATCTCGAATAACTTTCACATTGGTAACCGCACCAAAGGGGCCAAACATCTGCCAGAGGATTCCCTCATCAGCATCTTGACCAAGGTTGTAGATGAAGATACACCAGCCAGAAGATGCGTTTCCTGGAACATTTACACCAGAAAGCCCACTCATGTGATCTACACCCATAGGAGAGAACCTAGCAAATAAAAAGCACAATATTTCATGTAAAAGTTCAATTCAATTCAGCAAATTAACTTGAATGGGAAGCAACTGAGAATGAATATTTTATACATGGCACATCAAAACCGCCACATAAATGTTTCCCCATTCAAATTGACACTCAAATTGACAGCTGCCAGGAAAAAAAAAAAGTTAAATATCCCAACTGTTTTATCAACAGGGAATTATCCTTAGAAATAGGCAAGGAACAGGCAAAGTAAGATTATGCGATCACCTTCCCAGGGGATCTGGATGGATCTCTGAACTCAACCAGGCTGCTTAGTATCCAGGGCATTGCTGCAGAACTGCTGGAGTTGAGGGCACAGCATCTCTGGGGCAGCATCTCCCCAGAGGCCTCAAACATCCCCAGGCATCTGCCACTTCACAGGAGATTGTTTTTTACCCCATGCCCCTTTTTTGGCCTCTAAAAGAACATGTTGGGAATCTCTTAAGTCAAAGAGTTTCTTTGAGTTTGCTGGGGCAGGGGATGAGTGTGCTAGGTTCTTAGAAGTAGAGATTGTATGCATTAATTTCTTCTTTTGTGAAAAAGAACAAAACCTACTCCTTTTCCACCCAAAGGCAGCAGGTGCAGGCAAACACTCCCAACATGAGCAGGCTCGGTGCAGCTTTATTATCCCAGAGTGTATGGATGGTTTTATTAATTTTTCCATGAAAACTTAGATCTGACTTTACTGAACTGGATTTTTTAAATCACCTAACCATTCTTCCTGAATCCTGCCTTTTTCACAATACCTCAGCAGGATTCATGCATAACAAAAAGCAGAAATTTTCTCCTTTTTATGTCTTGCTTTGTATTAATTTCTTTTCCCTATAACCCACATTTCTAATTCCCCTTTATTCTACTTCTGGCCTACATCCCAGAAAATCAAAGCTTCTCAGTATTTTAGTGCAATATTAGGGTTGCACAGCTCAAAGGCCAGGAAAAGTGAAAGTTAAGGTCAACAACTCACTTTGAACCCTTGTGCTTATTTATTATTTAAACATGAGGTCATGTGATCATAGAAATATAATGATACTATACCAGGGGTTCCCAAATTGAGGTGTACCACTGGTGATTTGCAACCCCCTTAAAAGCGGTACACGAGCT
This sequence comes from Sialia sialis, assembly GCA_009812075.1. Lineage (NCBI taxonomy): Eukaryota > Metazoa > Chordata > Aves > Passeriformes > Turdidae > Sialia > Sialia sialis. Next base: position 605,363 of record VRYO01000038.1, read on the forward strand.
GCTCTCTGCCAAGAGCAGGGCGGTGGCAGATCCTGATTCTCTGCTGACCTGGAGGAAACAGGGAAGGGATGTCTTGGCAGTGAATGCTGCAGTAGGTGCCAAATGCTTCCCCCTATGACTCTTTCTTGCCCTGCATGAAGGGGCTGCTGCTGCCTTTCTCGATGAGGGAGGTGTATGGGTAGGGAGGGGAGCAGAGGGGCAGCAGTGCTCACACACACACACATACACACACAAAAGAACCACTCAGTGCCCAGCTCCCCCAGGCTCTCTGGTGCTCAGAGCTCACTGCCTTGGACACCTGAGCTTCTGGACTCTCCTGTTCCCAGAGCAAGTGTCACTCCATCCCCTCCCTCGCTGCTGCTCTGCAGCCCAGGGGCTCCCAGAGCACAGTGGGACACTCCTGAGATGCACTGACCCACTGATAGCCAGCCCCGAGAAAATCCAAGTTTGGGAATCCTTCTACTACAGCCAAACTAAAAAAGCAGTCAGAAATACCACAAGGTGAATGAGACATACCAACCCGTGTGATCTGATGATGAGGTGACACATCTGCTATTTCTTTTGGCTTTTATAAAAACGTTCCTGTGCTTGCATGCTTGATACACTTACTTGTTCTGACAGACACCTTCAGTTCTGTAGCTTCTTTCCAAGTGAGTAATGATCTGGTAGGATGAATTTATCTTAATAGCTGTCAAGTTTTTTCATCTCAACAAATCACCAGTCCTGAGTCCCTGCTCAAACCACTGAGCTCAGAATTGCCTGACGTTGGTTCCAGCAGTCAGTATAGCTCTGTCCTGCCTGCTCCAAAGGCTCAGGCTCTGCCCACAAGCCCGGGCAACACTACATCAAGGACTGCAATCAGTTGTAGAACAACTGGTGTTAAATGCAAGAAAACAACAAATCTAAATGCTTGTTACGGACAAAATAATTTAAAACGGCAAGCACCTCTGCACTTTGGATACACTTATCTTCAGACTGTCCCCTCTTCCTTCTTTGACTCACAAAAATGTTATAGGTTTATCAAGAAACCCAAACCAAACAAACAGGGTAAAACCAAAAAAAGTCCCCTAAAAGATTAGAAAAGCCATTAAAAAAAAAACCAAAAAACAAACTCCCAAAAAAAGGTGTCAGAAATACTATTCACCAATCTGATGAATCTCTGCTCTCAGTCTGCACAAGAGGGCCCTCAGATCTCTCACTCAGCTCAGGGTAACAGCCTGCATGAGCAGGGCCCAGAGCAGCTGACACATAGCTCTCTTTCATACCAGGACAGATTTTTGTGGTCATGCCAATTTAAGGTGACCTTTAGGAAGTTATACTTATTAAGGATGTTTAAAAGAATGTCCTACTAGGACAAACACTAAGGCCAACAGAGATCCAGGATGTTTCAGAAAAAGTGGTTCTAAAAATCCTTTAATATTGTCATTTGAACAATCTCAGTCTTAGCACACTTACAGCTGGTGTCCTCATTTCTGTTGTAATTATTTTTATACTGTCTCCTCCACATTGCTTTTTCAATCCTCCCAAAGAGTCTGTAGTCAGTGTTATTTGTGGATGGTTCTTTCAAGCCATGCCAATGTAATACTTCAATATCTTTGGGCACTAAGTATAAACAAAAGTGTATTTTCAATCATAACTCTTTTTCACTTGATAAGCTTCTCATTTCTGTTAATGACCTTTTGCTCCCTCTGCTGTTAAGACTATTCCATTTAAGAGATCCTGGGATTAGTTGAACTCACTGGAGGATGTCATCTCAGAAATTACACTCCTAAATGAAGGCAATTTCTTTTTACGTCTATGCAAGTCCTATAAATACTTTCCATAGAATCACAGAAACTCCTGAGCTGGAAGGGACCCACAAAGATCACTGAGTCCAGCCCCTGGCCCTGCCCCCACCCCCCAGCAATTCCACCCTGATCATCCCTGAGAGCGGTGTCCAAACGCTCCTGCAGCTCTGGCAGCCTTGGGGCCGGGACCACTCCCTGGGGAGGCAGTGCCCAGCACCCTTGGGTGGAAGAACCTTTCCCTAATATCAAACCTAAACCCTCTCTAACACAGCTTTGTGCTGGTTTTGCTGAACTTTTTTCCCTGTACTCCAAGGACAGTTACATACAGCACCACAAGTGGGATGCCAATGAACAGGAATATTAGTTTTAACACCAGCACATGTTGCCACTGCACTTAAGCTTGGCAGCTTTTTACTTTCTAATAGTTCCAAAGAGCAGGAACTCAGCTACACTGATGATGTCCTTCTAACAAGCAACTTTTTCTGCTGTCTCTGTTACAGACAAATGATCTGCCAACACAAATCTTGTTGAGAGCCCAGTGACACAAGCTCTAAGCCTGAAATAAATCAAGGTGTTGGGTCAAACAACCATGAAAGGAAGAACAGAAGCAACTGGGGTTTCACTCACAAATTCTTCCAGAACTCTGATGAAATACTACTCTGGATGAAATAGCTTCTACTCAATACACACAGTTTGCACCCAAACTGGTCTAAAAACTGAAAATTTAAACAATTTTGTGGGAGTGAAACCAAGGAGGTTGCTGTCTGAGCCACCATATCACTGACAGGGTTAAACAGTCTTGCATTTCCACTTTGATCAAAAAACTATCAGAAATGGCTCCCCTTCAGGCATTCAGGGCAGAACTCACAAGCTGGTATCAGTGGAGTTATGCCCATTATAGGAACTGATTCCCTGAAAATCTGAAAAAAGCGTGAAAGCAAAATCAGCTGAACTAGCAGTAACTGAGATTTGAAAGAACCTTGTTCAACTATAAAGCTCTTGCAGCTCGTCAGAGCTTTAGTCAAAGCACAGGGCTTCCAGGAGCCTTAAGCAGTCTCCTCATACCTCCATTTCATCAGAGTTTAGCACCTGGAGATCTGCTATTCTTTTTAAGTAAACAAATCTTACACTCTAAAGAAACCTCTGCCCCAGATGTTTTAATCTGTCCTCCAGACATAACCCCATGCTATGGCATCATTCCCTGTGAATGGAAGCAGAGAGCCTGGGTCTTTGAATTAGCCCAGGATCCAGTGGGACACAGCACAAAGACCAGATCCTGATGGGAGCCATGAATACCACAGGAACCCAAAGGATTAAAAGAACTATAAACAAAGGGTTGGAGAAATAGCTGTAGGAAACTAATAATTACAAATTAGATACTAAAGGCTTAATCCTGGATTTACAGGGATTACGATGAAACGAGATGAAATGTAATCAAAATATCAGGTTAAGTATTCAACCTCTGTGGGGCAGAGATCACAACTTTAATTTACACAGACTGAGGGCTCTGTGGAAGCTGCTTATCCATTCATCATGTCTTGTTCACTACCAAAACAAACAAGACTCCAGCCCAAACTCAGGTTCTTGAGCTTAACCACAGCATAAGTAATCACAATTCCTTCAGTTCAGCATCCTTCAAGGAAGACAGACCCACAAGAAAAACTTGCAGCTAACACTAAAGGTGGGAAGAAAAATACAAAAGGTTGTGAGACAGACTTGTTGAAGGTCTTGTCCAACTTGAAGCATTCCATGACTCCAAGGTGTGAGTGTTGTGTACAGATGTGCCTGCATGAGTGACTGAGGGAAGGAAGCTCTGTAGTAAATGCTGGAGTTCTCACAAGGCTGAGATAAGGCAGAGATGAAGAGCTTGTCTCTGCAAGTCAACTGATGGCTCTTGTGTCCACAGCATCTTCCTGAAAGCACAGCCTGACCCACAGCTGCTCTATTCCAACCTCTGCCAGGCTGTGGGACCTCAAAATGTTCAGCTCTTTCCCCACTACCAGGGCCTTTCACTGGGAACAGCAGCCAGTCAAAGTGTGCTGACAAACAAGCACTGGGCACAGACATCCAGCAGGACACGGCTCCCATGGCAGCGGGAATGGAACAGAGACAGAACATTTTCTTCATCTTGACCCCCACTGTGACATCCCAAGCCTACAGAAACAGTGGGTGTGGCTGCCTCATCCCTGAAAGTGTTCCCAGGCCAGGCTGCACCTAGCTCGGAGCATCCTGGGATAGTGGAAGGTGTCCCTGCTCATGGGAAGGGTGGAACAAAATGAGCTTTAAGGTCCCTTCCAACCCAAACCAGTCTGTGATTCTATGAAATGCACATAACTAACATTAATGCTGCTCTAAATAGTACAGTAAGAGAAAAATGAACTGGTTATTAAAATTTAGTTTCACCACCACTCTTGGCATAAATACGTTAATCATTTTTATTTTTCCTGAGTGATCATTACAGGAATGAATTAAAGGCATTTGGTCTCTTAATTATGGATGTAAATATCATTGGCACTGCTTATTCTGATGCATTTTGATCCTGGCATAAATTTTAGGGGGAAGAACAATGATGAAAATGTCCAGAGCTACACTTCCTGTGCTACAGTTGAAGAGCACTGGGCTGGCAGGGAACCCTAGAAATCCTCTAATAAACCCCCCTGCAGGAAGCAGGACACCTGGAGCAGGTTGTTTAGGCTCATCCTGTCACTGAAACTTACCAAAAATCAGTCAAATACAACTTCCTTAACACCAATGTAGCATTCAGAAGGGCATTCATTACAGGCCTGGCTGCACAGAGGATAACTCCAACTCCACCTTGCATGCATGTGATTCTCTACAAGTGTTGTTCACATACAGTCATCACATGCATATTCTGCTCATTACCATAAAGCCCTCCCAATTTCCCAGGTTCAGTCCTTGTTTTGGCTGTGGCTGCATTCCTAAGCCAGATGTCTCCCCCTTATCTTCCAACCATCCTTGCTGAGAAAGCAGATCCTGCATACCCTGTTTCCTGCTAAAACTACACAGGGCCAGTAGAAATTAGATTAACCCTTTTGGTATCAATTCCAGCCAGCTTTCAGCATCTCCAAGGACAAAAACTTCACTGTCTCCTTGTGCAAGCTGTTCAACCACTCTCAGTATAAAACCACAGCTGACTACAAAGTACAAATTTTCACTGGAGACCCATTACACAGAGCTGTGCTCAAAATGCTGAGCTACAGCACTGTGCACAGGAGGCAGCAACACAGAACAGCAGCACAGCTAAAAGATGACTGAGTTTTTAGTCCAATTTTACTGAGCTTATTGGATCCCTTACAGAAGAGGAAAAAAATAAGAAAAAAAAGAAAAAGAAAAAGAAAAAGGAGTAAATTCTCAACAGGGAACCACTACTCTCAGGAGCATTTATCATCTCAAAGCCCATTGCTTCTCTGCAAAGACAGTCAATACACTGCATTTTCCAGAGCATCCTCCAACCATCAGCTTCCTCCATGAAAACCCGAGGCATCTCCAATTCATATTCAAAGCAACTAAAGCACTTTTCTACAGCAAAGCATAGTGTCTTCCATAGTCCTGGAAGCAGACAGGATGCTGCAACTACTCAATATTCTCATCAATAAACTCATGAGGCCTCGAGGCAAGGCAGAACCCTGCACAGATTGCAATGCAGGGAGGAATCCCACAAAACCTCCTCATCAGAAAGAAAGTTTTTGTCTCTTACTGTAATACCTCCCTGCCGGAACCAACCTTTCAGAGCTTTAATTAAGTTACAAAATTCTATCTGTGTTCAGATATATAGACCACAGAATGGGGATCTGTTGAGACAGGCACCTACCAACACCCACCTGGAACCTGCTGCTGTTGTCCCCTCACTGTAACCCAGTAGTGGAAACAGACACCAGAATGCAGGTACCCTTACATACTAACTTCAGTATAAATTTTACAAGTAGGATTTTTCTTTAATCATATTTTAATTCAACAGTTTCTTTACATTACACTGAGTACACACAATGCACTATATATTCATTCACACATGAAGGTATCACTGCCCAACTGCAGGGACACAGCTCCCCAGACAGACATGGGAACAGGAGCAAAGCCTTAAATGCATTTATTCTTCCTAACCTACCTGAATCTCTGCGCCTGGTGATGCACTGGCCCTCCAAACCGTCTAGCTGGTGAATGACACAGCTGCGACAACAGTGCCACATTTTTGTTCTGGTTAGGGTTGGCTGCAAACTTCACTGTAATGGGCTCGGAGGAACCTGGGGGTTTGTGACCATTGAAATTTGTAATTGCCTCTTCTGCTTCTGACCTTTTGTCAAACCGGATAAATGCGACCCCTCTGGACAAACCTTGTAACCAAACCAATAAAAAAAAAAGAAAAGAAAAACAAACAAACAAACAAAAAAAAACAAACAAAAAAATTGAAGTTCAGGATAAACTCAAAATAACTTTGAAAACAAAACCCAAAAAAGTTCATAATTCTATGGTCACAGCTTTCAAGTTTTCTACATTTACATTTCTTCAGCAGCTGGAGGATAAAGTACAAAATTAAGAAACCAAAGACAAATTAGCATACTCATTTCAGCTATAACAATTACAGTGACTAAACACTTAAAAAAACACATGGTAGAATTCCACAATATTCATCATCAACTGACATTTCCATTCACAAAAAACTCCTCAATATTTTAAATTAAGTCTTAAAAAATTCCTGTTGACTAAACCCAAACCTTAGTTTCAATTACTTTATCACTGAAGAGCATCCACAAACACTGAATTGATACATTTTTGCAAATGTTAAGTGTTTTCATTTTTCCATGCTAGAAACACACTTAGGTTCAGAGATGAGGGAAGAAATATCTGGCTATAATAAAGGATTTTTTTTTAATGCAGAGATCACAATTTCACCTGCACCTCATATGTTATTTCCAGCGGGCACAGATTATTTTTATTCATTAAAATCAATGGAGAATTACCTCTTGGTAGCTGCACTGAACCAATATCACAGCTGTTAAAAATCTGTGCACTTTCTTCCTAGTCCCAGTCCCCGGATGCTGCTATCCTTCTGAATGAAGCACAAGTTATGCCCTGTGAGCTCTCCTCTCCTCCCCTTGCTTCTCATCTGTGACTTGACCTCAGGCTGAAAACACAGTTTACCACAGTGAAGCTAAAAAGGCACATTTTGTTTATATGCCACTCCAAAACATATTAGTCCAAAGGTATTGTGACTGGACTAAATGTAGGACTTCACTAGCTCTGTTTCAGAAAGGGACATAGCAGACACTTCTGTGTTTTCTTCACATCCACCCAGGACCATCTTCAAAGCCAGATATAGAAGTTAAGCTTATCTTAAATCAAAAGGCTGTTGGCAACAGTTGAGGATCATTTTCTCTGTTTCACAGAAGGAAATGCAACATGTGAAAACCTGGGCCTGCAGCAAGCAAGGTATGTTTGCATTTTGATAAATAACAACAGATGGGCTCACCAGAGTAGAGCTCACAGCACTGTATGCTCAGGTACCACTGAGATCAGCTCCCGTGCCAGGGGGAAGGCTATGTCCCACCCTGGAAAGTGCAGAGGAGCAGCATCACTCAGAACTCTGCAAGGCCTATCCTTGAGCTCAGCTTCTATGACTCCTCCATTTTCATGCTTGCTCATCCTAGTGCTCCTCAACGCATTCATTTAAAACATAAATACTGTAGAAAGCATATTTTTAAACAGAATAATTTTCAAAAGCTGGAGTACCACCTCTGTGAGAAGGTACAGCTAAGTACAAATTAAAATGTGTCCTAAGTGAAAGCAGATCAAGATATGAAGGGCAGGCTTAGAGCCAAGGCACAGCTACATTTCTGGTGGGATGGCAAGCCCAGGCTCTGCATGCATTAACTGTGAGATGTAACAGAACCCATTCTTGAGTCAATGCATTGCTAAGGCTATCAGAAAGCAGGAGGTGTGTTCTGAGTGGAATTACACAGCATCAGACCTCAGCATACCCATTAAAACTGTATTATTCTTGGGGAGGTTTTATTTGTATGACTTTTATTTGTATGCTCTCCAAAGCCTAGGGACTGCCAGAGAGGGATGACTAGTTTGGATACTCTCAATAGTAAGTTTGCTGTGCTCTGCAAATCTTCTTGCTTCTCACTGCAGCTGCATCCTAGATAACCAGCTCTAGAGACAGGACCTTGCAGGTAGTAGAGCTGGGCAAAACAAGTAATTTTCTCCAGGAAAAGCAGGATGGGATTCTCCTCACTCAACTATGGAGTGTCTGCCATGTCAGTCCCCAGATGTCACCAAGTCACCTCAGGTTTCTCTGATGCACAGTCGCATTTGCAGCACAATCTGACCCAAACGCCTGCAGGTGGTGCCTGCACCACAAACTGGCTCTGATGGGGACACAGCCCTACAGACTTCAGCCTGCACTCCCATGGAGCCCACCAGGAGCTGCTGGTGGCCCGTTTCAAACTACAGCAAATTCCTCACAGAGCAGGAAAGCTGCTTCTGAACAGATGTGTATAAATGTGCAGTTATAAATGTTACATGTGGAATTGCTAGAATTAGATTGTCTTCTATTCCAATACACCACACGCATAATCAATGAAAAAGGGTATTTGTAAAAGCTCTCTCCAGATATATGGGCTACCAGTAAAACCATGGAACATCTGGGTGACAGGAAAAGCCAGACAGTTACACTGTCTGAATTAATGGGTTAAGAAATTAAAACTCTGAAAATAACACTGTAACACAGAATCAGAATTACCATCATTAAAAAACCCTTAACTTTGGTCTCCCTTGAGCCAAGTGCATAACTAAGTAACTTCTCTCTCTTTTTTCCTTATTTTTTCCTTTCTTTTTTATGTACACAAAATACATTCAGAATTTTCAGGGCAGTACTAAGTGTATGAAATTAATTCCTTTGCTTAGCACTAACCACAGAGGCCTGTTAAGACATCTCAAATGGTTTAAAATAAGACAAAATTGAGTGAGCTCCAGGCTGGTACAAAAGACAAAACACTTTTTTTTTTTTTTGCTTTAGATTTGTAACTATGGCCTGGAATTGACCTGTGGGTAAGAGGTGCATGTGTGTAAAGTCAAGGTAAGGTAAGGTCAGCACCCCAGGTTACACACATGGCCCTGAAACACAGGGGCACTGCACTGCAGTGTCAGAGCAAGAAAGTAGATTTAGGAAATCAATAACTGATAAAAATGACAATTATCCTATTTTAATATGGTCTGAAGTTTGGGCTGTAAGGTGGCAAAAAGGCAGCGAGAGTAATTCTGTGTCACTGAACATGGATAGTCTGTTAAAATTCTATCACTGGTTGACACCTGATGTCATGAGTAGCTGGTGGAAATCAAATTTACTTAAGTTTAGCTACTGCCAGTCTCAGTAGAACACCAAACACAGGTGTACACTGCAGTTTTCCACAGCCAAGGACCCAGAACTCACCTGTGGTTTGATCCACAAGCACACGGGAGTTGATGATGCGCCCAAAACGGGAAAACATATCTTCTACATCCTTCTGTGTCATTGACCTGGGCAGGCCACTGATATATAAATTAGCATCCTTGATAACTTCAGAACTTGGGCGGGCATAGGAAACCTTTAAAAAGAAATAAAAATTCATGTTCAGGGTATTAAGAGGGAAGATCAATTTATTTTCATGAGCCAATTTAATTAACTCCCCCCATCACCAACCTAGGCATTTTTATTGGAGTTCAAAAAAAATGGAACCAGGAGAGAATAGGGGAAAATCAACCAAAAACAGGATAAGGGATATGTCCCTACATAACTCCATTCATTTTGGGCCAAGAGATAACTATATAAGCACTGCTGTAAGACCAGTACCAACACTCCCAGCAAACACTTTTGCCACATGAAGAATCCTAAGTTCTGACTCAGCCACTGGATCAGTTACAGCTCACACCAGGAATTTGTCCTGCCAATATATTTTCTAAAGCTTCATAAAAAGATGGCACGAGTACAGTTTTCTGTCCTAATTACTGCAACTGGAGAACACTGCATAGATCACCTAAGCAGGAGTGAACTCTAAACATGGAGCACAGGCTATTCTTTTGGATAAGGAAAGGAATGCATGTGTATTACCAAGACTTACAATAAATATTATGAAGCATCCAAGATGAACATGAATTAAAAAGCCTGGCAACCATCTATTAAGGTCCCTCATCTGCTATAAAAACAGTGGGAATACAAAGAAAGGGAATCTTCAAATAGTAGGCAGTTTCAAAGCACTTCACTACTCTCCTCCCAGATTCATGCTTGCTGCAGCTGGGAGCACACAAACTTTATCATCATAATGAAGTTCATAGCAATGCTGTTTACACAGAAGATTGAAGAGCACCTACCTTGATAGTTTTTGACTGAAGTCTGAGGCCATTCAGTGTGTTTATTGCTCTTTCAGCATCTTTTGCAGTTACGTAGTTCACAAAGCCATATCCTAAGCTGTGTCCTGAAGGGCAAAACATTTTTTCAAATTAATCCTAACAGAAGAATGTTTTCACTACTAAAACAAAAGCAAATGCAAACAAGAAGTGAACTCAACATACACAATCCACACAGCAAATATTTCAGTAAGCCAAAGAGGTTTCCCAAGACTGGCATACACCATGAGTAACTCAGAGGTCTTTTATTTCCACTCTGGACATCCCTCTGCCTTCACAGACAGCAGGCATTGGACAAAGGTGATTTAGGAAAGGCTGTCCCACCTCAGGCAAAGATAAAGCCACAGGAGGGATTGAGTTTGCTCAAGGACCTGATTACACTTGGTGGGTAATGCAGAAGGATCAAGAAACCACGCGGAAACCTAATCTTAAGTGATAACTGAGTGTAAGGTTTCATTGTAAAATTTAAAGAGATATTGATTTGGGTATGGTGGAGATGGCAATAGAGTAAGTGGTGGATAATGTCTTGGGTTACAGTGCAAGATGTAACCAAAAGTATATATTCTATCACCATCTGTTAAAAACCAGGTGGGGCAGTGATCTTCATCTTTTCCACAAGCCATCCTTCCTCCAGAGAGACATCTCCTGTTAATGGGCCGTTGCGTCCCAGTGCATGACAGATAAAAATACATCACCCCATTTGAGATGTTCCACCCAGGACGAGGAGCCAAGGATTTCCTACCTAGATAAAATCTGAGATTTGGAACATTAGAGCAGCCTTTTCCCACTAGATTCCAGATGAAAACCAGACCCTTCTACACCATCATCAGACCTTTGGAGGAAAACTGAACCTTCCTCCAGAACCACTGCTTCAACTAAACCACATCTGTCACTCCAGGGGGATGCAGCCACGATTTAATGGGACTGCTACTAACACCCTGACTGACTGACGGGGTGTCAGGTCAGATTCTGACTCTGGCAGTGTTTTGGTTTTTTGTACTACTGTATTTTTATTTTAATTTTGCTAGTTAAAAACTGTTATTCCTACTCCCATATCTTTGCCTGAGAGCTCCTTAATTTCAAATAGTAATAATTTGGAGGGAGGGGGGTTACGTTTTCCATTTCAAGAGAGGCTCCTCCCTTCCTTAGTGGACACCTGTCCTTCAAATCAAGACAAGCACCCATCAACAGCAAGAAATTTAGGACTAAAACACCAACTCTGACCAGTCTTGCAAATTTCATGGGTGTGAGACAAAGGCAATCACCTAACCAAGTTCATCAGTACAAATTCTTGTGGACAGAGAACAGACAAGTGAGAAAACGTCAACAGATGAACTGTCAGGTATGAAATGAAGAACTTTGTGATTTCCTTGGTTATTCCAACCTCCAACCCTGGGTACAAGAGAAGAAAAAAAAGGTTTCTATTCCTTCGTTAATACAAGCTAACAAGCAGCCAGTTTCCCAAACACAGTATCATAGGGACAAGTGAAAAATTCTCTTTGAGGCAGACAATTCATGTACACTTTATTTAAGTTGACTATTAACTTTTACAGGAAGAATTTGATATTAATAATAAAAATTCTTGAAATATTTAAGGAAAAGGATATCTATTTGGATACTTACTTATTCTGCTTCTATCTCCAATCTCCACAATTGCTACCATGCATTATAACATTACATACTAAGATCATTTTGGGTGGCAGTTTGCCAAAAATTACAGGTTCTTATCAATGCAGGCCCTAAAAATAACTAAAATACTTTCAAGACAGTCTCAGAGTAATAAAACAACTGCAATTCAACCCAAGACACACCTCTTTCAGGCATCTTCTCCTTGTCTCTGTCAGATCTGTGGGATTTTCTAAAGAGATTTGTAAGCATGCATAGGAACATGTTTCTCTGCTATTTTCCTCTAACAATATAACACTTCCAAGTTATTAACTTCTATTATCAGGCTTAAGGACACTAGAAGACAAAGCTAATTGTTATGGTAAGGGATTCTGTGGTGAAATAGCCCTTTTAAAATCACACTGCTTGGCTCTGCAATGGTCTTAGCTGACAAGAAAGTCTCCTTACGCTTTCCAGACATTTCAGAACACCCGATACAGACACAGGTGTCAAATGATGATATGCTAGCACAAATGTCAGAGGAAATGAAGAAAAGGGCTGTAAGAGAACTGTGGATTAGCTTCAGATACTGAAAAAAGTCTGCTGAGACATCTAGACTGCAAGTATAAAATCCACATAGGAACAGAATGAAACCCCAAATAACCCTCAGTGTTTTCATGCCAACAGACTGACTTCAGAACTGTGCCAGCTTCTGGCACAACCTCTGCCTTTGGCTGCTTCCTTGTGAAACCTAATCCAGCAGTAACTCAGCTGAACCCAGACAATATCAGAGCCTGTTGTCTAATACACCATTTGTATAAACACCCACAGGTAATTCCTGCTGTCTGCTAAAACTCTTAGAGAAGCCAGATCCCCTGTGTTCAGGTCTCACAAAACAACATCCTGTTTCCTTAGACACCTGGGGATAAACCACCTCTAATCAGCCTCTCATGACTCCAGACACAGCATACAACTAACAGCAAACTGCTCTGTGCAAGGAGGATTAAACTGCATCCCTTGGAGACCTAGAGAGAACATCTGCAAAATCCTGATCAACATTTCTAATGTACCCACAGCATGGTTTTTGTGATTTCTTTATAACATTCGTTTTGTTTTAATAGTCAAAGATGGTCAATCATTTAGATCAAATATGGCTGGTTCACACCCACTTACCTACAGAGATTATTTACCTCTGATTAAGAAAATAAATAACTGAACAATTAGAAAAGCGTTGAGCACCTGGACTCTACGTTATTTCTCCAGACTAAGAAAACAAAAGTGTAAGAGGAAAAAATACCAGGTGGACAGTTGGCAATGACTTTTGCAAGAATGGGAAGGATCCAACATCCCTCACAGGTCCAGGCCTGCTCTGCCAGCAAACTACCATATAGAACCAGGTCCTAATAAAACTTATGAAAATGGGCCCTTAAGGACCAGGGAAATATACTCCAAACAAGACTAATCCCTCCAAGCATGACCCACAGTGAGCCCTGGCAGTTAGGACAGTCACTTCCTGGATGGATGCTGCACTGGAGAGGACTGAGGGACTATTCTCCTGACAGGTGAAGAAGAGCAGGATGATTATTATTCATATAAATTTATCATGCTGCCTTTAATACATTGAGTGTCCTTCCCTTGCAACAAGTAACCAGAGAACACAGCAGGCATGGAACTGTAGATCACAGAATGGTTTGGAAGGACCTTAGACACAATTTCATTCCATTCCCTGGTGCAGGGACACCTTCCACTATCCCAGGATGCTCTAAGTAGCGTCCAACCTGGCCTGCAACACTTCCAGGGGTCTAGGGGCAGCCACAGCTGCTTCTGGGCACCCTGTGCCAGGGCCTCCCCACCCTCACAGGGAACAATTCCTTCCCAATATCCCATCCAGTCCTGCCCTCTGGCAGTGGGAAGCCATTCCCTGTGTCCTGTCCCTCCAGCCCTTGTCCCCAGTCCCTCTCCAGCTCTCCTGGAGCCCCTTCAGGCCCTGCCAGGGGCTCTCAGCTCTCCCTGGAGCCTTCTCTTCTCCAGGTGAGCACCCCCAGCTCTCCCAGCCTGGATCCAGAGCAGAGGGGCTCCAGCCTTCATATTATCTCCACGGCCTTCCCTGGAGTCCCTCCAGCAGATCCATGCCTTTCTTGTCTTGGGTTCTTCAGGGCTGGAGAGAGCTCTGCAGATAGGGTTTCAGTAGAGTAGATGGACAGAATCCCTCTCTCCACTGCTGACCACACTCCTTTGTTTCCTTCCAAATCATCACACATGTTATGGATTTATGCAGATCAGTGACAAGGAATTTTAAGTTCTTATACACACGATAAAACCAAACCTAAGCTGCAGCACTCATGGACATGCAGGAGTAAAAAGCATCACATGAGCTGGGTACAGTCCCTGCAATCAGAAACTGTGCCCTAACACACACAGGTGCACATTAAAAGCAGTTCTGATTTTTCTCCCAGGCACTGTGACTGAAAGCTATAGCCTCCAGCCAACACTCTCCTTTTACAAATTGAGGTGTACACATTCTGTGTCCACTTGCTCCTGTACAAGTCCTATCCTAAGCCTCACATATGGTTCTCCTTCCAAGTGTCTGTCCCCAAAGTACCATCACACAGTGATTGTATCCTTTTGGCCTTCTTTACTGTTTCTGTCAGAGTAAAATTCAGCATCTTTTTCACTTCCAGTTTTATACAGGTTCCTCAATGACTATTCCTTATCCAACAGTTTGAACATCTTGGGGAATGAGGGATGTAACAGGGTTTACTCAAACAAACACTGATTGAAAAAAGAAGGCTCTGAAAGTGGCAGGATCACGAAGTTTAATTCTCATATTTTCTCTATGCATTTGACACTAAGTTGGTACTGAACCCCAATATTACAGTTCTAATAACTTTTACCTGACAATAGGTAAGAAACTATGAATTACCTGTATTTCTATACAGTAACCCAGAATGCAGATCATCCCTCTTACTTACCACCTTTAAACTACAGTAATATAACATGACCTTATAGTCCTTAACTGCTAGAAAAACCCAACCCATGCAAAACTGACAGCATATATTAACTTGTCTTGCTCTAAAATACCCCACAGCATCAGACTCAGCCACATCCTCCCACACAGTGCCCAGTGTTCATCTCTATTGAGGCTGAGCCAACACACAACAGCTCTGTCACTGCAGGAGACATTTCCACCTCACAGATGCCTGTGCAGGAACAGTCTTTGTTTCATAATTTTACTCCAAAACAGTAGAATCTACCTATCTACTACGAGTGCCAGGAAATATATAAGGAATTGGCATTTATACATCACTACAACTGCTGTCAAATGTTTAACCCACGCAAGGACAGATTTTTTGCTCTCTCCTGCTGCTTTCTCCCAGCCTGCTATAGAAATCTGCAGCACAAAGGAAATTGGTGCTGTAACAGTTTTCAAAACATTTTAGTGGATAGGAATTTAAAATATTTTTTAAAGTTTGCATATACATAAATACAAATTTACGTTGGAGAAAAAGCTAAGAGCAACAAGTAGGTCCTTATATGGATGAATAATTAACAAAGTACCTACAAAACCTAGTTTTAAGCAAAATACTACAGTCCTTCAGCAGAAAGAATTAAGTTTTGTTTCCATGATAAAAGGCCCTTTCAGGAGAGAGGGCACTGGTTTTCTTTCCGTGCATCACTTGTGTTTCTGTCCATGTCCCTGCTTCCTTTCCCAGCTCCCGAGACACATGGCTTCAGTCAGCAGCTCCTTCCTTATTCCCAGCCCAGTGCTGACAACTCCAGCTTCACTTTGGAGTCTGATACACACCAGAGCACTTCACTGAGAGCACCTAACTCAGATCCTCCCCATCCTGTCCTGCTTAAGAAACCCCAAAATCAAACCTGGCTCCTGTTAAGTTAGTGCACCTCAGTGTGATGGCAACTTAGTTTAGAACTTGTTTTCTGAACTGGGAATCAGGTTTTGGAGGATGCAAGCTGGGTTTGAGGGGGTTTTTTTTTGACTTTACAAACTGTGCCATGAGTGATAACCAGAGAGCCTAAATACATGTGAATGTATTGAGAAGTACCATGTAAAATACCAGGCATCAGCAGAATTCAATGCAGTGGCTATAGTTTCTGAGGATAAGAACAGATTAAAGTGCTCCTATATGCCTTGTGTGGGCTTCTTTAGCACAGATACACTGTTGTACAAGCAGGGCTACACAATCACATCAGCCAGGAGAAAAACATAACCATCTTGTATCAAACTTCCTGAAAAGTGTTCTGACAATGGAGAAGTACAGTAAGGAAGGACTGGTAGAGCAGGTGATCAAAAGACTGCACCTTAAGTGCTGAGCGAGTCACAGCACACAAACAGCATCCTCTGCTTCCTAACAGCAGGAAAAACACAGATGTGTGAGCAGAGCAGCCTGGCTGAGCAAAGAGCCATGGCAGAGCTCCAAGAGAAACAGAGAGCACAGGAGATAGAAATAGTGACAGCTACAAAAGGAGGAATTTGGAAACACTGTCAACTGTGTCTGAGAAATGGCAGAGCTCAAACGCAGTTCAGACTTGAAAAGAATGGAAAGAAAAAAAGAATATCAAGGGTGACAGGAAAATGTTCTATTGCTGTCCCAGCATGCACAAGACTGGAAGTATGGCAGCAGATTTAACATGTGATCTGAGCAGTGGGGCACAGGATGTTTTCTGTGCCTCACTTCACCAGCAGAGTCTAACAGGCCTGTGCACTTGGAAAAGAGCTCTCAGAGAAAGGCCAGTGGATGAACACTGAGCCAGGGACTGACTGGTTGAGTGAACTGGTTCCTGTCAAACCCATGGAGGGATGAAATGGGCTCTTTGTAAGGGTGATGGGGCACCAGGCTCATGTCCCTGCCAAAACTGTTTCATCTTTGAACGATCAGGAAATCAGAGGAAGGAAGGTAAGCTCCACATCCATCTTCAAAAGATGACAAAAAACACATACACACCCCTCCACACACACACTCTAAGTGTATGCCTGGAACTAGTGGAGTTTGCAAGGTTTCTACTGGGACCTGCAGTTTACCTCATGATCCAAGTCATGGAGGAGGTGATGGGCATGTGCTCTCATCAAGACTGGAGATATCCCCAGGTTGGGAGGAACCTGTCATAGACTGACAGGTCGGGCTGCCTCAGGGGACAGGCCAAAAGCACCTCATGGAATGCAGCAAGGACAGATGCAGAGCCCTCATCATGGAGAAGACGACACCCTGGCAACAACAGACTGAACACTTACTGGCTGGAGACTGTTCCACAGAAAATTAACTAGGAACCAGGGTATGGAGTATGAACAAGCAGTGCCTCAAGGGAGAAGGGTAACAGCATCCTGTACAGCCGCAAGACACAACACCTGATACCAGAGACAAGCACCTGCTATTTGTTACATCCTCAGCAGGTTTCATTTTCATACTGAAAGGTGTCCTTAAATCAAAAAGAAAGCAACTTCATGAAGGATTTCTGTCAAAACACATTTTTGGATGGAGACAAACATCTGAAGTATTTAACGATCAATTTTCAAAACTAACAGTTAAGGGCATGATTTTCCATTCCATGTCTCTGTTGATCAAATTCCATCATCAAAACATAGACAGTAATAAACAGAGTAACTTCTAGCACGTAATTCATAGTATGTTTTTTAAAATACAGGAAATTATGGAATCACGGAATGGTTTGAGCTGGGAGGGATCTTAGAGACCATTTCATTCAACCCCATGCCCTGGGTAGAGACACCCTCCACTACATCAGGCTGCTGCAAGCCCAGTCCAGCCTGGCCTTGGACACTTCCAGGGATCCAGGGGCAGCCACAGCTGTGCAAGAGCCTCACCACCCCCTTAGGGAACAATTCCTCCCCAGTATCCCATCTAACCCTGCCCTTTGGCAGTGGGAAGCCATTCCCCTTCATCCTAAATCCCTCTCCAGCTCTCCTAGAGCGTCTTTAGGCCCTGGAAGGAGCTCTCAGCTCTTTCTGAGGCCTTCTCTTCTCCTGGTGAGCACCCTCAGCTCTCCCAGCCTGGCTCCAGAGCAGAGGGACTTCAGCCATGCACTCAATCCTTCATTAATGGTGTAGATGATGCATCTCAACTACTCTGGAAACACATGAAGCTGAAGCTAAAACCTATAGTTTGAACCAAAAATTTTCTCTTATCCCATCCCCTAGCACACAGTTCAGCAGTGCCCTCAGATCTGCCCCAGCAGTGACACTGAGCAGATGCTGTGTTTCTGACACGATCATTTGTGCTGTGGTGACCACAGTGAGTTCCAGAAAACACACTACTGGAGACAGAACTAACTACAGGAGCTTCAGTGCAAGTACTGAAGCATTTAATAATAATTTTCACTTTACTTTGCCTACCAAAAATATTCTGTCATCTCCTATGCAGATTTTCGGAAATGGAAGTATTTCTTTGTTTACCCAAGGAATTTGTTGAAACAACAATTAATAATTCTGAAATACTTTAATCTGCCTCATCTTCAGTTAAGTCATAAACGCTTCCCAAAACTATCTCTTAGTCCCTGAAACACCAGTGCTGTCTGTCAGGCTGGGGGCTGTGCCTAACCTGGACAGAGCCCTGGGAAGCACTGTGCTGGTGCAGGGCTGGCTCAGTCACACCAACTCTGCACCGGCATTTACTGCACCATGCTCCACCTACACACAGTAGAAAGCTGAAAGTTTAGATTTATATTGAAGCATTTCCACAATGTTTCATCCTTTATTGTGTTAGTCTGTGCAGCAGCTCAGGATGTTCCTTCTACATTATCTGAACCCAGCTTTTTTGCAGCTCCTGTGATTAAGATCCAGACTGCTCACTGAACCAATTCTCACTTCTGCTCAAGACTTCAAACCAGCACATCTTACTGAAGAGACACTTGACGGCAACAGGAAGAAACTAGCAAGGAAACAAAGAAAATATCTAGTTATATTGATAATTATTTTCCAGCCCAGGATGTGTCCCCACCGATTCCTCCGGCTTTAGGACACAACTCTTTCTGTTCACGGCTAAACAATGAAGAATCTCAATTAGAGAAGTTTAAGGGCAAAAGCACATTTAGCTGGTTTGGAAAACCTGACCTCCAAACAATTCAGCAAAACATTACAAATTACAAATAAAGCTGCCTCTCCTTCTTGTGTAAAATCAGTGATATTTGCCTTAAAACAAAGATGAATACAAGCAACTCAAACAGGCATCTCTTTGGGAAAAAGTCAAAAGCTACAAAGCTAACTTAACAAGTCTGTTGTCAAACCTGGTTCAGAGAGCTCACAGGGATCTCACCATCTCAATATATTGCAAAAAAATTAATCATAATAGTAATAACTTGAAATTCTGTAAACAAAAGGGTGGGGGTTTTTTAGTAATTATTTTAATTTCACAAAGCCTCTCTACATAATTATCATTTTTATATGTTCTCTTTATTCTTTTCTTTTCTCTCAGTTCCAGAACATTTCTTAATATATTGAGAATTAATTTCAGTTGCTCCAGGGCTACTTTACCAGATGAACTGCCAGCATTGGAGATTCTGTGAAGTGAAAAGGAATTGTAAAGTGAACACAGAAAATATCAGTCCCAAAACTGTGCAGAAATACCACAGGCTGGTTTTTTGAGAGCGTCTGGGAGAAAGATGCCTACCCTCTTACTGCAAGATTTCATTTCTTTAAACAGGACAGAATTTGCCCACCTGTTGCTGGAACAAAAGTCTGACTGCTCAAGATGCTGACAACTCAAAAATTCACTTCTGCCTTCTCTTAAGGAAGAAACTTCAGCTTTCAAATAATGACACTTCTTTAGCTGCAAACATTACAGTACAAAAACCTCAGCAAGTGCTCAGTTGCCCTGATCATAACTGAGCTGAACTCAACTTCTACATTGCAGAAATACAGCTGCTCTACTGGAAGAGAATGAAAATACTGCAAGACGTGGAACAGTAGCTCCCACTTAGAAATATGCTGAAAAGTATTAGAACACAACCAAAGACATTGCTACATGGCTCATTTGTGTGACTTGATGGGGGAGGGTGGGGGAAGCAAAGGAAGCAGAGCCATGGAATGATCTGTACAGTTTTCTTGGCGGTTTTTACTTTTGTACTGTAAGGAGGGATATATTTAACCCTCTCAGTGTATCCAAACTGGACACAAACTGGAAGGAAACCCACACTCCCAAAAGAGCAGGGAGGCACTGCCTGTTGTACCAGCCCTGCCTCAAGACTTTCAGAGAACATTCTCAGTGTCCCTCTGAATGGCAGCACCACACCTAGCGACCAGCCACTGTTCCCAGTGAGGCATCACTGCACACACCACATGTGCAACTGGAACCATCAGCCAGCTCAGTGACCAATACATCTAAGAGATTTGGCCCTGATGTCAAAACTTTGGGTACTTCACTAGCAACTCCCCTGTAGCTGCACCTTGTGCTGGCAATCCCCAAACTCAAGGACTGGTTTAAAAGACCCCCTCAGGCCCTTCACATGGTGACACAGGTCCTCCTCACCTGCAGAATTAAGAACAAATCTGCCCCGCCTGTGTGAGAGGCCCCAGGCACAGCTGCACAGTTCCACCATCCTTTTCAGTCAAGGCAGCTTTGCTTTGTACAAGGCCTCTGCTGTTTCAGGAATAAGTTCTGCCACAAGTGCTGGAGACCACAGCACACCATCACCAGTCCTGAGTGCACACAGGCTGAACACAGCAGAATGCCCAGTCTCTGCCCTGCTCTGCCTGCTCACAGTGCTACAGAAGCTCTGCTCTAGGCCAGACTGGTACATAGGCCCAGCCTAAGCAACAGCTAAACAAGTGCTTGACTGTCACCAAACAGAAACAAAACAAAAATCCTAACCCCCTTTTGGTCAAGTACTCCTGACAAGGCTCAGAGCAACCTGCTCCAAGTCCAGATGCCCTGCAGCTATCCCGACAGGATCCAGCACTCTGGGTAATAGAAGGAGTACCAAAAATCAACTGACAACACCAAGTACGCCCCAAATATTGAGAAGTAGAGCCCAAGAACTGCTGCAACAGCTGTTGCTACTACTGGCTGTGTTCTGATCACTCTGAAAGAACCCAGGCAACCTTTAGGGCTAGAAAGATGGGGAAGGATCTGGAGTGGAAGTGTCTGAGGGCACTTGGCTCGTTCAGCTGGAGCAGAGGAGACTGAGGGGAGACTCCTCAGGGGCTGCAGCTCCTCCCGAGGGGAGGCAGAGGGGCAGGGACTGAGCTCTGCTCTGGGACAGGAGCCCAGCAAGGGCTGGAGCTGTGTCAGGGCTTGGCATGGAGCTCAGGGAAAGGTTCTTCCCCCCGAGGGTGCTGGGCACTGCCCAGGCTCCCCAGGGAATGGTCCCAAGGCTGCCAGAGCTGCAGGAGCGTTTGGACACCGCTCTCAGGGATGCTCAGGGTGCCATTGTTGAGAGGCTTGTGCTGGGCCAGAGCTGGAATTGATCCTTGTGGGTCCCTTCTGACTCAGGATATTCCAGATTCTCTGATTTAGGTTAACTGTATTCCTGTACCCTTGAGAAAACTCAAGTTACTACCTCCAAGGCAGTTTATGCGGCCATCTTTATGACAAAGAAAATTAAATGGTGCTGGCAAAGTTGGTGTTCACATTTTCAGTATTTGGGTAATTTGTCTGCAAACCATTTGCACTTCTCATTAAGTTAACCATTGCCACAAGGCATTCTTGAATGCACATTCGAAGAAATCACAAACTACCAAATGTGATTAAAGAGCTAGGGGAAAAAAAATCCAGAGATAATGATGTATTCCAATTCCACAGTTAACAGCAAAACTGCATAAACAATTTCATATGTGTTTTGCATGCAAAAGGAAACTATTTCAGCCAAAGAGAATATTGAGGTATTTTCCATAAACAAGAACACTTCAGAATTCCATTTCTAGACTGAGTTCACTGTACTGCTGAAATGAGTAGTTGCCCTGTCACATGAACCTGAGCTACTCACCACCCTGCAACCCCTGATAGCTGGGCAATAAAATCCTCCTCCTCTTTCTGCTTGAAAAGCTCACATGGACAAAGACATTAATTTCCTGTTTAGCTGCAAAATTTCTGAGAAGTCATGAAAAGAAAAAGGCAGGGAAAGGGTAAAGCTTTATGTTCATTCCTGAGGAATTGCAACTATCCAAAAGTGACTTATTTTGGTCCTGTAAGTGACATGTCCCAGGCACACCTGTAGAGAGTGATCCATCATGACAGCAAGGTTTGCGATGGACCCCAAATTCCTGCATAAAGCCTTAAATAGTCACCCCAAAACATCCTTTCTGCTCCACACTTGCCAGCAGCAGTGGAGAGATCCCTTTGCCCTGGCAGTTGCTGATCACAGAGTTGGACCTTAGCGAGCTCCATCAGAACTTGCACTGACAGAAGCAAATATAGAAAGTGCAGAGGATGCCCATGTCTCCTTCCCAGCCTCTCCATAGAGGGGGCCATGTCTGGGGAGCTGACAGGTACAGACAGAGCCTTTGGAGCCATGTGAAGGATCATATCCTACTGCTCCTACGGCAGAAAGTCATGAGTAACAGATGGAAAACATTCCCTGCTCAGGCTGTACAGAACATGTGAGGGAAGGAACAGGAAACCTCAGGAAGCTGGATGCCTCCTTTACAAAAATCAATCTCTCTTAGAAGGAACCCTCAGACAGCAAGGTGTGCACAGCAACCTCTGAGTCACCAGGGGCTCAGAGCAGGGATATGGTGTCAGGAGCAATAAACAGATCCCACAGAAGTTTGAAACCATAAACACATGGAGAATCTTAGAATAGAACCCTAGAATATCCTCAGTTGGACTGATAGTCTCTGTCAGGCCCTTCCAACTCCTGGCCCTGCCCAGACCCCCCAACAATGGCACCCTGAGCATCCCTGAGAGCGGTGTCCAAACGCTCCTGCAGCTCTGGCAGCCTTGGGGCCGGGACCATTCCCTGGGGAGCCTGGGCAGTGCCCAGCACCCTCGGGGTCACAAACTCTTCCTAATATCTAGTTTGAACTCCCCCAACACAGCTTTGTGGTAGTTTTGCTAAATTCTTTTCTCTTGCACTCTGAGAACAGTTACATACCGTATCAGAGGTGGGAACACCCCACAGCTCACACAATTATTCCAATAAGTAGGAATATTGTTTTTAATATTACCACAGGTTGCCATTGCACACTAATTTGGCAGCTTTTTGTTTTTAATAATTCCACAAAAAAGCAGTTTAACTCGACCTTTTCTGAGTTTTAGGACAGTCATGTTTGAAAGTACCAATACTTCAGCAGAGAAAGGGGAAGACGGAGAACTAAAACACACTTGACCGACTAACTTTCAGCTTCAGCATTTGGTCCAGAAGGACTAACAGCCTGTGCATGGACAGCTGCATGGACAGCAGGATAAAGATGACCAGTTTCTCTTGGAAAATTAGGAGCTTTTGAGCAGAAGCATCTGTGCTGTGCAGTCAGACATGCTGACACAATGAGCCATCAGCATCTGTGCTGCAAGAAACTGAGCCAGCCCAAAGGGGCCCAGAGGCCTGGATTCCTGCATTAACAGGTACTGAAGGAGAAACGTTTAAAAAAACCTGACCTGTTAGAGAAATCCAGCCCAGCACAATGGCTGAAAGCCCAAACCCCAGGACCTTGATGTCACAGCAAAGTCAAACACCCCCCAAGCAAAATACAGCATGAGATGGATTTCTTCTGTTGGATCATCTCCAGCACAAGGCAGCTGCTCCAAGGAACTGGGCATTTAATATCATACACGTCCCTGGAGAGGGAATCAGTGCAGAGTACAAATCTGGCCCTGCTGTGTCTGCAGTCAATGCTGCAGGGCTACTATCAGATCAGGGCAGGCCAACTCAACCAACCCCAGACTTGCTCTCAGCCTCATGAGCCAGAGCCACAGGAAGAGATTTCATTGATGGAATCAGGTCGATGGCTACTCATAGATCTCAGCAATCATCATGACAGGCCAGGAGATGCTCCAGTGAAAAGTTACATTGCAGGCTGGACACTGTGCCATACTATACTGGGAACAGGGAATCAGCCTTCTAACACTTCCCTAGGGCTCAAAGCCCCAGGGCATGGCTGGTGTTGGATTAAGATCTGACAGAAAGAACAGTGTCTAATGAATTCCAATTCTCTTATGAAAATCCTGGATGTCTAAGACATACTCGCCATAAACACAAGTACAGTGAGCAGCACAGCAACAATCCAGTATTTGCCTGCTGACCCCCAGTACTGATTCACTCATCACAAGTCAAACAAAGCCATGTCTGGAAATGCTGAGGAATGCATTACACCAACTGGGGAATGCAAAGCCCAGCACTCTATTCCTCCACTATCAGAAGGAGTCCTGCATCCCTCTAATTCTCATCTACTGTGGACAATTTTCTCTGTACAGGTACTGAAAAAAAGGAAAAGAAAAACAGAAAAGGAAGCTGTCACATCTCAAACAACAAACCAGACACGCCTTTACCAATGGTTATAACACACATGTATTCAAAGCCAAAAGTTTCTAGTAAGGAATGTGAACTGACACTATGGTTTGCAGCTACTTTCACCTTCCTGTAATGCTCATCAGTAGTGAGAAAAAGGGTAAGCAGTCTGGAGGCTTCAAGGAGTTTCTCTACATTTTATAACCACAGTCTAACACATTTTACGCAATTTGCTAAATGCTCTGCTGCATTTGAAGCAAAACACAACAACATATGCAATGATGATAATAAAACTTTGCTCATACAAACCCAAACTTTGGCTTTCAAATCAACTCTTGAATCCCAGTAATGAGTCTCCAACACAGCTTATGTCAGTTCAATAAGTAATGAAAAACCGCATTCCAGGCAGAAGTATCTTCTGCCCCACACTTCATTAACAAATTGAGAAGAAATGTATGTATCATTCAATGTTTTACGAAAAGCAGGCATTATTAACTAAATGTTGATTTTAATTCTGCAAACACAAACAATAAAGGGAACTTCAAAGAAAAAATACTCCGATTATTAAAATTTTATGGGGGCACCAAAACCTGTGACTTCATTGAGAAGAACTAAACTGATCCCAAAAGTGTAATTCCAACAAAAGCAAAAGGTTCCCTCCCTCCTGTCCAGGCTACTCAACCCGCTCTCTTTCACATGCCAATATTATGACTTATCTGACCAGAAACCAAGGTCAGGGAGCTGAACAGGTTTTTCTGCAGCTCTTGTTTCCTGCTGTCTGGCACGGGGTCAGAGAAACGCAAGTGGAGGCATAAGAAAAACAGAGCTCTGCCACGGGATTTTTCTGTTCAGGGACTGCTGTACATCCACCTTTTTAATAGAGAGTCTGAGAATAAAGAATATAACGTGAACATCAAGAGGCAGAAACAAAAGCAAGAGGAAGAAAAAATGCACAGAGGGAGCCAGTTCTTTGGCACTGGTATTTCAGAACTATCAGTAAGCATGGAGATGACAGGTAACTACTCCTAATAGTGTTGCAAGAAAATGAAAAATTAAGTAGCAACAAAATTCAGTGGCATGACCACAGCAGCCACACAAAATCCAGCACCTGCAACCACTTTAGAGAAAAGCCAGAGTTCTGCCCACAGGCATTCAAGGACGCTCTGCAACAATAACAGCAATTTTACATCTGATTCTTGAGGTTAAGAACAACCTCGAGCACATAAGTGCATGTTTTGGACTTTAAACTACCCAGCACTGTCAAGTTCCAAGTTAAAATTAACCAGCCTTTACCAGAATTTTTGATGCTACAGGTAACAGTGTGAAGCAGGCTCTCAATTTCAGGTAATGATAAATCTCTTGCTTCCCACTGAAAATATCCCTCCCTCCTGTGCAGTTGTTTCTGTGCTTATTTTACAGTCTAAGGTGTGGGTCAGCTATGACTTGCTATCATTAAGCAAGGGGTCTTACTCCTTGTCAAACCAGCCTTCTGAGTAAGCCTCAACTTCGAATTACCACAAGGCACATCACAACATCTGCAACAAACACTCACCTACCAAAAGATCCAAAGAAATCAGTATTTATGTAACTATTTTATCATGATTGAACATACACATCCCTTAAGCACACACTGAGACAGACATCACGAGATGCTTCATCTGTAAGATATCAGGGAAGTCAGAGACAAGGAAATAGGAGAGGCTACTCGGAAGGGAAATTCTGAAGTTTTTAATTATTCAGTTCTCATGGGTATTCTCAAGCAAATAAAGCACTAAAGATGACGCACAAAGAGCTCTCAAGCATTCCATCAGCTCCCATGCAGCTTTTACAGACCTGGGAGCAGGATTAGATAACGATCGGTACTGCTGGATCCTGAAATACAACACTGAGCATGTGCAGCAGAGAATTCCACAAGCAGTGAGCTGCAGGCTGGGAACAAACACCCGTGCACAGCTAGTTAATAGCACTTTTTTTTCCCCCTCCAGAAATAACCAAGTGCTCTCACTGAATCCAAGACTCTGTAAGTTCCGAACGATAATAACCAAAACTTGTAAACTAAGTATTTTAACAGTGCAAGGATTAAAACTTCTCCAGAGAGCAGCCAAAATCTCCTGCAACTAAACAGATATGGAAGCAATTGCTCTGTCAGCATTTGTTTTGCTTCAAGGAAACATTAAGTTTCCCAAGTCAGAAGAATTCATTCCTCTCATATTTTAAAGCTACTACTACCAATCCTATTTAAGGAACTTACAAGTTAAATTCCACAACAGTGATAAAACCTACAGCCACTTCAGAACCTCAGCACATCTTTATTTTACTGATCAAAATCAGAACAAAAGGTTTATTTGTATATTCGGAGCTCTGGTGGAGTCAAAACCACATAGACTACAGGAAGAATAAATCAGCTGGGGACTAAATATAAACCAGTTTTAGACCTGCTTATTAATGTTCAAATTTGGGAACTGTACTTCTTTGAATTCTTAGCCATACACACAACAGTCATTAACTTAGCCTTGAGCATTTCATCCTCCCAATCCTGGCATTACAGGAGCTCCAGGCAAACTTGCCAATAGTTTGGTTAGACACACATAAATATTTAGTATTTCTACATTAAGTTGTATTTAATGAAGTATTTTCTCAAGCAGTCTAGCACAAGGTGACAATTTCTGAAATACTAAATCATACCTGCAACTTTGTCCCGAATAAGTTTTGCAGATTCCACTTCGCCGATGCTGCTGAAAAGACTCCGTAATTCATCCTGTGTCATGTTCTGAGGGAGGTAGTTCACAATTAAATTTGTCCTACCAATATCATCCCTGCAATCTTCAGCCATGTGATCTTCATAACCATTGGACATTTTACAAAATATCTGCAAAGTGAAAAAATTATCAGTGAGGTTTAGATCTTCGCATTTCCATAAACCAAACTTCCTCCACCTGAAATAAGTTTTAATGTTTATTTAAAAAAACTGAGAACAAGCCACTGCTCCAGCAATGCATTTTTTCAACTCAGAAAACAAAACATTATTTGTTGAAAATTCCAGAACAATTCATTCTTTCAAAAGCACAAACACAACACTTTACAGAACTATGTACCATTAAAGAGCTCCTCAGGATTTCTACTTTTTTACATTAATAAAAAGCATCGAGATAGGTTTTGAAGACATTCCTGTAAACACCAAAGTATTCCCAACAGACAAAGTAAAAATCAGGTCCCCAGGTACTTGACCAGACAAAACCAAACTGCCACCTCAACATGAATTCCAGCCTTATGCTCAGAACTCTTTCAGACAGGGAAAAAAGAAGCAGCAAGATCTTACCCAGTTCAGTGTTTCAGATCAGAACTATTAATTTTCTGAATGTTTTCCCCGGTCCATCCTGCACCTCAAGGCCTGTTACTGTTTAATGCTGCCTTTGGTGCTGCTTAACTGTGTGTGTGAATCCTGTGAGTCTGTGCTACACACTGACTTGGGCGTATATTGAGTATTTGATGGAGTTTCTATTTTTGCAGCTTTTTAAGGAAAGCCTTGAGAAAACATCCAGAATTCCTATCATAGGAAGATACTGTCTGCCTCAGTCCACTGTCAGGAACTGAATCCTGATGTTTTAGTTGACCTACATGGCTTTGCCATAATTCTGGTTTTTCAAGCACTTCAACTACTTTGAAATAGTCAAAATCAGGATATCTTAGCCCTGTTTCCACAACAGGTTCTACAGATCTGGATCTGCTAAAGGATAAGCCTTTCAAAGGACTGCACCACTACTGACAGCCAGAAGTTGAATAATAGAAGTCAGCAACCAGAAATCTTCAGTCTAGAAAGGGAATGATCCCTGCGTGGACTTCCAGGCTCTTCACCAGCAGCTGCTGTTAATTCAAATCCGACAGTGAAGGTCAAATTTTTAAACAAATACCTGAGCACACTACAGAATAAACCATGAGAAGACTTATGCTAATTTGAGATTTAACACAGTGTGGATTTGAACTGAATCTTTAACTTTTCAATACGTGTTGAAGCATTAAGAGCTGGCAGCTCTTGTTCCCGTTCACCCACAGATCAGGTTCTACCCTCATTTTTGTATTTCAAGTGGCAACACGAGCCCATTCCAGCACCCTCTGCCCATGGGATAACCAATCTGTACTGCAAAAGCAGTGGAAAACCACACAGGAGGGAAGCCCTTTTTGTTGTATCAGCAGTTTTAATCTGCTTTCCTTGCAGCAAGATAAGCACCAGTTAATGCCACAGGATAGGAGAACATGGAGAGCACTGGAAAGCTGGAAGTGGGGCTAGAGAATCCCTTCAGCAGACAACTTTTAAGCTGCCAGGTCATCTCCGTCGTACTGCAAATTCTGTCATTAAATATACATTCCCTCCTGGCTCTGTCAGAACTTGCTGAGCACAATCTCAGAGAAGCTTCCTGCTCTGGTAAACAACACTCAAAAGCTGAACTGTCTCTGGTCACCGTGTCTAAGTTATAAAACCACATAACACACATTTTTAGAATTATTTCAATTCTCCAGGGTATATATGTTGCCTGAACAGGAGGCACCGCAGTAAGATACCAAGCAGAGAAACCTCTCCACCACACCATGATGGCAACTTACCACACTTATATTTGGCATAAAGCAGAATTGACAGGAGTTTGGAAAGTGGTTACTGATTTGGTATCATTGTCCCACAGCCTCTAACCTGTCTGCAAAACACAGTCCACATCTTAGGATACTCTTGCAGTGCCTGGGGCAGTGCTGATTCAGAGCCATTAGAAGGTGGGAAGGAAGTTTCCACCTGTTTTTCTTCATGCTTTTAGAAAGCAAACACAGGAAGCCCTTACATGCAGGCCTGGCAAAGGTTTCCATGAGATACCAGGAACAAAGCATGCAGGATCAATAAAGGCACAGAAGAGCTAAAAGAACAGAGCACTGAGAGAGAAGATGCTTCTTTCTTTCTAATCTCTGGCTGAGCACTTACACAATCAGGACTAACACTTGTCCAGCCAGCCTGGAAGTTAGTGGGAAACCACATCCCCTGCTGGTGAGGCATTAAGGAAACTCCCCCATTTGACAGTCTCATGCCACTCTGGGGGTCCCACTGGCACAGCCCCAGACTGGCACTGCTGGGGTCAAGGCCCCTTTGCAGAGGTGGCTCCAGTGACCCCACAGGCCCTGTATGACTCCCTGCACACCCCACACTCCCCCAGCTCCTCTCACTGGTTCAGCCCCAGGTTCCCACAGCACAGCCCGACTCCGGTTCCCTCAGGTGCAGCGACACAGATCAGCTTGAGTTGGTGCCCCTGGGGAGGGACTCCAGATAAAGCCCCCGCAGGCTGTGCCCCCTCCCAGTCTGTGCCTATCCTGATGCTGATGTTTAGTCCAGGGTCTTCTCAATGTGTCAGGGGAGGTTTAGTTTGGATATTAGGAAAAGGTTCCGGAAGAGGCTCCCCAGGGAAATGGTCATGACCCCAAGTCTGTCAGAGTTGAAGAGCTCCCTAACAGAACAACCTGCAGCTCACTGATGCTGCCCACCTGCACCAGGTGTATTCCTCAACAGGTGAACAGTTCCCATGCCAGCAAAGTTAAAAAGAACCCCTGAAGAACTGTAACCTCTGCATACTGAAAAGATTTCCAAAAAGAAAAGGAACTATAAGATAGGATGGATGAAACAAGCAATGCTACACTGGAAAACAAGTTTTAATTCTGTTCTCACTGAAATATGCTGAGGGAATGTCCTGATCTTTCTTTACCAAAGCAGTAAAAATCCATTTCTATCAGTAAATATTCCAGATTTGAGAACCAGGCCTAGTCACTAACTTGCATCTAGAATTTCATTAAATGATGTTTCTCTTTTTGAGAAAGTCGACTGAAAAGAGACAGGTAGTTTGCAACCTTTCCAAAACAGGCCTTCATTTTTACGTCCCAAGAAACTAAAACTTTAAGACTAGGTTCCACTGCACTGCACTTCCTGAAATGACAATTTTAAAAAAAATAACCAAATTACCAAATGCTGCAGAAGCTTGCTCGAAAAGGCAGCAGCCACCCTTTCCCTTAGGTAAGATGCCCTAAAACTGTACAAGACCAAGGGTGCACAGAGCAATGGGAACTATATGTGCTATGCCCCAATCTTCCACTGATTCTGGAGGTGCTTGAATCCACACAGCCCAACACCTCACCACCTGTGCCAACGACAGCTCAGGCAGGCCAGCACTCCCAGGACTAGACTGAAAAGCTCTCATGGGCATTATTTGCAGAAATGTTGCACTGACCATGACAAACACTGTCTCACAAAAGTGCACAAGATCCGGCAGGTTTAATGGTTCTGGCAAGAGACCAATAAAGTTTTTCCCAATGACACTCTGTATCTCCATCCAGAATTCTAGGAATCACTGCTGTTAATTACTGCAAGATACACTGCTAAGAAGGAAGACCTGTATGGATCTGTGAAGATCACATGAAATGAGAGCACTGGCAAAAAGAACTGCCCATCTTCAACATGAAGCAAGAGGCTTTGTCTACCTTCACCTTGTTCACAGGACTGAAAAGGCACCAGACCACTACTGGGGTCATAAATTAGTATATAAACACCTAAACAGATGCTCACAGAATCCTAGGATAGCTGGGTTGGACAGAACCTTAGAGACCATTTAATTCCACCCCCTGCCACAGACAGGTAAACCTTCCACTATCCCAGGATGCTCCAAGCCCCTATGTCCAGCCTGGCCTGCAACACTTCCAGGGATGCAGAGGCAGCCACAGCTGCTCTGGGCACCCTGTGCCAGGGCCTGCCCACCTTCCCAGGGAACAATTCCTGCCCAATATCCCATCCAGCCCTGCCCTCTGGCAGTGGGAGCCATTCCCTGTGTCCTGTCCCTCCAGCCCTTGTCCCCAGTCCCTCTCCAGCTCTCCTGGAGCCCCTTCAGGCCCTGCCAGGGGCTCTCAGCTCTCCCTGGATCCTTCTCTTCTCCAGGTGAGCACCCCCAGCTCTCCCAGCCTGTCCCCAGAGCACAGGGGCTCCAGCCCTTGCAGCATCTCCATGGTCTCCTCTGGTCTCACTCCAACACATCCATGTCTTTCTTGTGCTGGGGTCCCCAGAGATGGAGGCAGCTCTTAGAGTGGGATGGATGATGGAGGAACTAGTGCAGAAATTCTTCCTGGATAAACGAGCTCTGTGGCATAGAGCTCGTGGCACCTTGACTGGAGCACTGGGAATAGGCTACAGTGAGCACAGCATGGTCCTAAAACCACAGCAGACCTGAGGCTGCTGACCCAGCTACTTACCCAGAACCTCCATCTTTCTTTGCAATGAAGTGCAAGTCAACATCACCCAGAAGACTCTATGGCTTCAGTGGACAGTGCTGACTAAGTCCCTGAACTGGTGAAATCTCCTTGTTGGTGTTGCCAGTGATAAATGAACAAGAACCCTGAAACCAGTGATGCTGCAGAGTTCTGCCCAAGAGCTGTTTCACCGACTCACACCTCAGTCTCATTTATTTATTACTGAGCTCTGCCTGCGTATTTCAAAATCTAAATGGGATGCTTCAAGTAGAATCTCAAGGCACACGGATATTTGTTGACATGCCTCCCCCATAGGCATGGCTGACTAAGAGGCAACAATCTTGTCTAACTTAAGCTGCTGAGCCTTGGAGATCACACCTGAAACAAAACAAAAAGGACACTACTGCATTCAGGCAAGTGCCAAACCAATCCAGAAGGCAGGTGCAGAGGTGCTGAGATGTCCAGGCTGGAACACATGTCAAAACTAATACCACACATGTAGAAGGGCCTGAAGAGCCTCCATGAATTTAAATTGCTTTAGGAAAACAGTTTTCAAGAATTATCCAAGAGTGTTGTCATGCAAAAGCCTGCTTTGCAGGCAGCTGTCATGCTAGGATTGAGAAGCAAGAGTTTTATCACAACAGAGAAAGACAGACGCTGGGGGAAGAAAAAGCAACATATTTCTCTGAAATCTCTGTAAAGAACAGAATAGGTTTCACCTGAATAGCCACACCAGCAGAAAACCTGCTCCTAGGCCTACCCAAGAAAGTTTCCTAGTGCTCCACAGTCAGAAAACATCTCTCTCAATAACTTAACCCAGACCTCTCTACATGAAACTGTCTTTATGTCCCCAACAGCACTGAATATTGCACCCCACAAGCACAGACCTCTCCATGAATACAGAGAGACCACAGGACAAGGACAGCACAGTGCAAGCCCTGTTGGTATGTGATTTACCATGCATTCATACAGCATTCCTTCAAATTCCTGTCAAATCTTGACCAAACATCAAAAGCCATTTGGGGGGAGGGAGAAATCTCAAAATCCAGATTGTCTGTTAAATTCAAGAACACCATATTTACAGTGTATGAGGGAAAATAGCATGAAGTTGAGAATCTAAGGTCATCCCAGTGTTTACAGGCCACACACTTCAAAGCCTCAACTCTGATCCAAGCAACACGTCTAAGTCTTCCAACAGATTATTTCTGTACATTTGTGAGGGCAAAGGGTAATGCTTTTCTTATGAACAAAACCAAATCAGATATGAGGGAGTGTGTCCGTGTTTGAGAGGTGACTGATGCTGTTTCCAAAAGTCTGTAACCACACTAAGAGGTCTCAACTTTCCTTGCTCAGGCTGAGTGGCAGCTATGTTTCATGAGTATGAATCCTAAATTCTGCTGGACAGCCATCTTCCTGAACTGTGAACATGATGATTGGATACACATGGAAATTTAAAGGCAGAAAGTGAGGTGCCACAGATTCCTTTCCCAAAGTAGTTACCCTAGTGCTCCTTCTACTGTCCCAGAGCAATCAATCAGGTCAATATTCTCTGGCTCATCTAAATTCCTCTGCTCTGCAGCCATAATATTTTAAATTAACAGACGGGAAAATTTTAAATTCAATATTCAGCTGGATTCAATTGGCATTTTAACTCTCCTCCCCACAAAAATGAAACTAACTGCTGACATATGCTATTGAAGGTCACTAAAAAATAATTTGTCTTTAGACAGGAAGATTCTTTTACCTTGAAACTCTGAATGTTGTCACAGATGCTGTATGGCCATAATCCTTCCACACTGATATGTAAATTCTGTTTGCATATTTGGCAACCAAGCAAACCCTGTCTACTTGCCAACCGTTTGGGTTTTCCAGAGGTAACAGGTCTCGTTTCTTTGATTCTTTTCCCCTTTGCACATCTGAAATGAGGACACTATCCTTGTTTTCCTCAGCTTGACTGCACCTAAGATAATTGCAACACTTTTGCCATTAAAAATAGCTCAGCACTAGAAGCAGCCATTACTAAAATCTGCTGCTGCATTCTCACAAATTATATTTCCATATGCTGAATCACTGATTTCAGGACAACATATTTTAAGCCTTTTTTAAAAAAAATGTTGTTTTATAAACACTGGGCATAAACTTAGTTTTGAGCACATTTTTGGTCTAACTCAACTGTCATAAATTTAATATTTCAGAAAAGCAGTTTTAGATGTTCCTTAGCAATCAGATTTGTCTGGAAGGGTTTCAAATTAAAGGTTTCATTCATGTCCCTAGAATAACATCATCAAGGTGTTTTTGTCAATGCTTATATTGCCATTCAGAAACAAAAGCATTTGAGACCAAAAAATGAGCTGCATTCTTCAGACCAATGACCTTACTTTACCAGTCTGATGAACTACACTCACTCATAGGAACAAAATTAATCACTGGGATGCTGTCAGAAATCAGATACAAGCTGGCCATAATTACCATCCACTGCTACTCCAACACACAGCAGGGATTGGGGCCCCTCTCAGCCCAAGCCATAGGAACAAGGGCAACCAGAAACCTGTGGCTCAGGCACTGAACATCTGCTGCCAGATGCAGATTTCCCCATCTTCCCAAGTTAACAGCCAGCCCTGACACATAGAGCATACTGGGTTCTGCTCAGACTTTCACATCAACACTCTCCAAGCAGCACAGTACACTTCTCAGCACAAGAAAGACATGGAGCTGCTGGAGGCAGGCCAGAGGAGACCATGGAGATGCTCCAAGGGCTGGAGCCCCTGTGCTCTGGGGACAGGCTGGGAGAGCTGGGGATGTTCATCTGGAGAAGGGAAGGCTCCAGGGAGAGCTGAGAGCCCCTGGCAGGGCCTGAAGGGGCTCCAGGAGAGCTGGAGAGGGACTGGGGACAAGGGCTGGAGGGACAGGACACAGGGAATGGCTTCCACTGACAGAGGGCAGGGCTGGATGGGATATTGAGAAGGAATTGTTCCCTGGGAGGGTGGGGAGCACAGGATGCCCAGGGCACCTGTGGCTGCCTCTGGATGTGTCCAAGGCCAGGTTGGTCAGGACTTGGAGCAGCCTGGGATAGTGGAAGGTGTCCCTGCCCAGGGCAGGGGGTGGAACAAGGTGGTCTCTAAGATCCCTCTCAACTCCTACCATTCTGGCATTCTGTGATTCTACAGTTGTTAGCCCCTGGATCTACGATTCTACCAGTGAACACCACCAAGTTCTTACACAGGGAAGAGACATCAAAGAACTTTGTGCAGTCTGGACTATCTCACCCTCTGCACTGGTATTTAAAAAAAAAAAACAACAAAAAAAACCCCCAGATTTATGATAAATAGATATTAAAAGAAAATACATGATTTATTATCTTCCTTTTTCCAGACAGTGTCAGATTGTCCAAAAATAGCCTCTGGGAATCTTTTTACCTACATATAAGACACCTGGAGACAACTGTTCTGCGAGGGAATGATTCCTTTCTGAGAGAACAGGAGATGAGAAGAAGTAGACATAAGAACTGTAGATTCCAGACACTCTGACAACAGCTGCTCCACACATTGATCCAACCTTGGATAACACAGACCCATCTTCAGATACTTTCACCTTGATGGAGCAGGAAGGCAAGTAAATAGCAGGAGGAAAAGACAGGACAGTATTCAGCTTGTTCATCAGCACAAAACAACTAGTTGGAAATCCATCTCTGGGCCTGGTGAGACACCATGGTTTGCTGCTGTGTTCCTACATGGAGGCCATGGAAGTAGTAGGAGATAGGAAAATTATACTTTTGTAGTACTATGCCATTGCAACTAATATT
This sequence comes from Sialia sialis, assembly GCA_009812075.1. NCBI lineage: Eukaryota > Metazoa > Chordata > Aves > Passeriformes > Turdidae > Sialia > Sialia sialis. Next base: position 640,643 of record VRYO01000038.1, read on the forward strand.
ACAAAAACACAACAAAACAAAAAAAACAAAAAAAACAAAAACAAAAAAAAAAAAAAAAAAACCAAAATACAAACAAACAAACAAACAAAAAAAAACCAAAGGCTACAAACCCATACACCCATACACATGAAGAACGTTTCTGCCATCTCAGTATAGCTTATTTCCATCCTATCACCTCAGAAAAAAAAAAAAATACTAAAATCTATTTTTGCATACATCACCTACATATAACGAGGTTGTATAATCAAATAGATCATTTAGGGCACCAGCTTGAAGCTTGCAGATGCCTGAACTGCACATCAGACAGGAAAAGTGCCCAACGATTTTTAGCACAAGTCAAAATTTATCAACTCTCCTTTACTGAACTCTTTCATTCTACCTAAATGCTTAAACTGGCACGACTTTCCTGCTGCTGCCTTCCAGGCTGCTTCTAAAGTACCTGGAAGTGCAGAAAGAACAACTTCTCTTAACTTCTTGTTGAAGTCTGAACACATAACAAGTTTGAGCTTTCTAAAGTCGGTCACTAAAAGTCTACCAACTTCACAGGCAGCTTATCCACATGTGGTCAGAGTGCCAGCCAATAAGTTTGGGAATGCATTCAGAGAGCTCACAACAAATAAGCAAGTAATGAAACAAAGACCAAAGCTTCAGGAGAGAAAGTAGGATGGTACAACAGCCAAAAGAGATGGATTCTGAAAGTAAAATGGCATGTCTCAGGTCAAGACAAAGAGGGCTTTTTCCAGCAGAAAAAAAAAAAAAGGTGCTAGAACATGCAAGAAACAGAAAGAAAATAGTAACCGAATTCAGAGCATAGAGCATATTTCACATTAAGTCCATGTCAGCACCAGACACTGTTCAAGAAACACAGATAAGTAAGCTGTTACACAGAACAACAATCACATTTTTATTCAGACTGTGCTGCTGCTGTTTGGTAATGCACAAGACAACTCCTTAAGGAGTTCACCTGGTCCTGCAGAACCACCCACAGAAGGGCTAAAAACTCACTGTACAAGACATTTAACAATCACACCAGCTTAAGATGTTCCTGTTCATATTCCAGTCAGGCCTGGGGAGAGCCTACTGCAATCACAGCTGTAACTCCGGACTGCTCAATGCCTTGCATCATGGAAATGAATCAAAGAGCACTGGGATCATTATAGACACAGTTACTCTGCTTCAGAACAAAAACCAGGACACTCACAGTAACATCTCATGCAGCACAGACCTGCAGGCTCAGGACTCTTGATTTTATTATGCATCATGGAGGTAGACATAACCCAGGACTCAACTGGAATCTAAGAAATCTCCTCAACTCTACAGGTTTGATAAAGACTATGGAACATTTGCATCGTCCTTGTTGTAATGGGGATTACCAAGTCACAGAACTGTTCACACCGCTCCAGAAAAAAAAGTGGTTAAAAAATGAGTACAGGGAAACAACAGCTCGTAAAGAGGTGAGAGCCGAGCAGTATGAGCAGTCAACACCCACAATCAGGGAGTAAAATGAACAAAAATACAAAGACGTCAAAGAGTGATCAAATATAACAACAGGCGTCAACAAAATAAATTAATCCCTACCCTGCCCATCACTTTCCTCTTTTCTTTTCCGCAGATGCCTCATTAAGTGATTACAGGATCCCAGAGAAAGTCCTCATGCAACAAACCGCGCTTCCTTTCCCAGCAAGTCTCGGATACAGATCTGTGCCCAACAAACGCTCCTGCACTGCCAGCAGTGCAGAACCCGGCAGGAGCCCTCGCCTCGCCACGGCTGTCCAACCGCGGCTCTCATGGGTGCCGCCGTGAAACGGCCTCTAGGACAGTCCTGCCTCTTCCAACCGCTAACGCAGAGCAAACATCAAAATCGCTCCCACGAAACCAAACAACAGTGGCTGCTGCTTTAGCCATGATTCCTGCGCCCCCAGGCACTCGCCACACCACCACCGGACCCGCTGCCAGTATTAATGCCAACCGGCACTGACCGTGCTGGCACGGACCCTCGGATACCGCCAGTCAACGAGGACGTGCCAGTCCTACCCAAAGTGGGAGATTTAAAAGCTGTGTCCGCACAGATACGGGAAAAATAAACATGAAATATGAGGCCATTAACCGAACGGAGAAAGGCCCTGAAACGCGGTGTGGACCCACAGCGCATCGCGGCACCGCGACCCGCGGCCTTCCCGCCGCATGTGCGGCGGACTCGGGACTCGCTCCCCGCCCGTGCCCCATCCGGCCCCCGCGGGCCCCACAGGCCGCGACCCCGCCGCCCGCCCGCCGCCCCGGCCTCGCGCTGCCGAGCAGCCCCTCCCCCCACAGGCCCAGGCTAGCCCGCCAGGCCCAGGCCTCGACCCAGCCGCCCGAGCCCCGTCGCCCGCTCCCTCCCGCGCTGGCCCCGCAGGTGCGGCCGGGGCTGTTCGAGCGCGACCCCGCGGCCCCGCGCGCGGCCTCACCTGCGGCGGCGGCGGCGGCCGGGCCCGGGCAGCGGGAGGCGATCGGTCCGCAGCGCACAACGAGCCGCTTGAGCGCCACGGCCCCGCCCCCGCGCCGCCCGCCGACACCCATTGGCTGCCGCGCGCACGTGCCCCACGAGCCATTGGCTCCTTCGCTCGTCCGTCAAGTGCCGGCCGGGGGCGGAGCCTATCGCGCGCCGGGGGGAGGGGGCCGGAGCTGGGGCCGGGGCTGGGGGCCGGGGGCCGAGGCCGGGGCCTGGGCTAGAGGGGCCCGGCAGCGTAACCAGAGTGATCTTCCCGGGACAGCTCGGGGCTTTGGGAAGGACCGGTGCGCCCCGGCCGCGGGTCCGGCTGCTCTTGTGGGAAAAAGCCCGGAGGAGAACGTGCCTCCTGCGGCCGGCTGGGCTCTTGGAGAAGGAGAAAGGCGAGTGGTGCCCTATGTCAGGGAGCCAGGCTCGGGTGGAAGATGGAGCACGGAGCCTGGGCCCGCGGCTGCGGGCAGCGCTCCCGGTAGCCGAGCCTCTCTCCTCGCCTGAGGGCCAGTGTCAGCCGGAGCCCGGCACATGGAATATCCCTGGGCACAACCCACGGGAATGCTTATGACTAGTGAAGAGATTAAATGCTTCCTGTGTAAATGAGATGCAAATGATGATCTGTCAAAAAAACTGGTGGCCAGCATTTCCCTGTGCTCTGAGAAATTCTGCAGCGCCCTGAAAGGACTAGCTGCCCAAAAGTTTTCCCTCTTCCGTTTCCACTTTTCCTGGAATACCTTTGTATCTGCATCCTACTGCACAAGAGTCATCTGGGAGAGTAAAATTCCACTATTCTGCAGAAAAATAAGTCTTTTTGTCATTGCCAACAGTACGCTGCAATAATACCCTGGTACAAATCAGCATGATTGGTGTGTGATATGTAAGCTTCAAGTCTGTAAATCCTGTTTTAAGATACTCGATTTCGATGGAAAAAAATCAGAATACTTCTGCATTAAAATACATTATGTTCATTTTCATTCACAGACAACTCATGATTAAAGTTTTACTTAAATGAGTGATACTTAAAAATCAAATTTCCCCTCTAGCTCCTTTCTCTAGTCTAGAAGAGATCTCACCTGAAGGATGGGAATTGCAGCAAGATAGGAGTTTGTGTTCCTTGGCATTTCTATGCACACATGTGGAAATACTCTGTCTACTGGGATAAGTGGCAAATTACACCATGAAAATACAAATATCTTTTCTCTGCCTATCCTGATGTGGCCTCTAGCAAGACCTTGTCTGGTAAATTCCCAACATGGTTGGAACTGATATCTTCTGGTTTAACTGCCCAGAAACCTGTTCCAGAAACCCCTTCAAGTGGCCATGTCCTTACACTGGTCCATGTCCTGATCCTCCACATGTGACAGGCAGAGACAGCCCAGCCTCTGCCACATCCAATGGGCACAGCATGACAGAGATCCCAATGTTCAGCTCCATGAAGAGCGCACTGAGGATGTCAGATAAGGGCCGATGTCAAATACATTGCCATTTTCTTTTCCTTTCTACAAAAGCACTCAGTGCCAGATGGGGAATCCTCACTTGAAAATTCCAAGCCTGACAGGTTTGGAAATATCCTTCAAGGCCTCATAAAACATTAAAGACATTTGTGCATCTGTTATTTGCTCATCCTGCCGTCCCCAAAATCATAATACTGTCAATTCACATCAGTGGCAGCTTTCTTTAACTGTAAATCCGGTATTTTCCTTGTATCATCCAGGTATTAATTAACAGTCACATTCTTGGACATGAGGTGGGTCTCAAATCTTAAAACATTGAGGTCATAAGCACAACACTGCACAGAGCATTGATGCCTTTGTCTTTTGACAGCATATTCACAATCTCATAATTTCATCTATCACCATAAACATTCATTTAAGATGTGCTGGCAATTAAAAGGTGTTGTCCTTTGAAACAATGTGTCAGTTTTTAAAGGAATTATCTTTTTTTGCTTAATATATTAATGGTGTGTTACAGTGTTTCAGTTCAATATGAAAATATCAGCCTGAAGGTTTCTTGATAATGTAGAATGTTAGCAATGTAAATCCAGGTGTCACATGTGAAATCATCTCAAGAAGATACAACATGAATGCCATAGGTATGTTTGGTCATGTCATTTCTTGGGATATCCTGAAGCATGAAAAAAAGCTCAGTGCAAACAGGGTGACCCAGGAAGCCCTTGGTGAACGTGGTTCTGACATAGGAGGGAAACACGCAGCAGGAATTGATGAATGGAAGCAGCAGCACAAGGACAAATGGTTGTACCTGGCTGTGAATAAACATGGAATCATAAAATCACAATGTCGTGGACTGGAAGGGAGCCACAAGGATCACTGATCCTAACCCCTGTCCCTGCCCAGACCCCCCAACAATGGCACCCTGAGCATCCCTGAGAGCGGTGTCCAAACGCTCCTGCAGCTCTGGCAGCCTTGGGGCCGGGACCATTCCCTGGGGAGCCTGGGCAGTGCCCAGCACCCTCGGGGGGAAGAACCTTTCCCTGAGCTCCATGCCAAGCCCTGACACAGCTCCAGCCCTTGCTGGGCTCCTGTCCCAGAGCAGAGCTCAGCCCCTGCCCCTCTGCCTCCCCTCGGGAGGAGCTGCAGCCCCTGAGGAGTCTCCCCTCAGCCTCCTCTGCTCCAGCTGAACGAGCCAAGTGTCCTCAGCTGGGCACTCCGGGCTACAGAAGGAGAGATGGAGGGATGGATGCAGAGCTTCCTAACGGCGGCGATGCCACACGGACGACAGAAGGGAAGCTCCAGGAGCCGCTCCACCTCGGCTGCACCCTCACGGTTCACAGCAGTGAGCAGCCGCCCCTGGACACGGTCGTAGTGGGCAATGCCGGCTCCGCAACCCCTGGTGCCCCAAGCTCCATCCGCTCTGTGAGCGCCGCAGGCCCCGGAGAGCGGGTCCGTTAAACCCCAGTAACGCCGCTCCGTCGCTGCCAGATGGCCGAACCTGCTGCCCCGGCGCGGCTCTGAAATGGCGGCTGGAAGCGCCGCGAGCGGGAGAATGGGCGGGGCCTGGTGTGATCCCGCCCATTTCCTGCCCCCCCACCACCACGAGCCCTCAGGGTGAAATGGAGGCCTGGCCGGCCCGGGTGTGAATGTTTTGCGTGTTTGCCTGGCCCTGCACAGGCTGCTGAACCCAGGGCAACAGGGGTGCTGCGGATACTGCGGGTGCTGGAGCGACCTAGGCAGCTGCCACTGCCCTGATCTCCCACTCTTGTTCAGTATGGGGCAGTTGGGAATGGTAACCTGGAGAAGGGGACACTTCAGAGCCCCTTCCAGCACCTTAGGGGCTCCAAGAGAGCTGGAAAAGCATTTCAAGAAGGGCTTGGTGTTCCAGGATAAGAGGGAGTGGCTTCCCACTTCCACAGAGCAGGGTTAGGTGGGATATCGGGAAGAAATTGTATCTGTGAGAGCGGTGAGGCCTTAGCACGTGGTGCCCAGGCAGCTGTGGCTGCCCCTGGATCCCTGCAGCGTCCCAGGCCAGGTTGGATGGGTCTTGGAGCCTCCTAGGATAGTGGAACATGTCCCTGCCCATGGCAGGGAATGGAAGGGGACCATCTTTAAAGTCCCTTCCAGCCTGAACCATTCCCTGATTCTATGATCTGCCTTGGAAAGGTGCCCTGGCACCTTCCAGCCATCCCTCCTTGGCTCCCCAGTGTCTGGATTTCTTCCCTTCTTCAGTGTTTCACATGTTGTTCTCTGATTTCTCACCTCTGTGAGATCACTTTCACTCTCCTGTGTCCTCCTCTCCACAGGCTTCCAGCCCCTATTATCCATTATCCTCTGGTTCACCTCTGCCTCTCTCAACACATGCCCAGCTCTGTTCCAAGGCTTTGCTTATCAACACTTTCTGATCTTTCACATTTGGGTTTGTGGGTCTATTACCCAGACTTGAGAGCTCCTGTATTGCTCTGCTGACAGCATCCTTCCAGATAATTCTGCTTTTTCTTTCCTTGGTGTTCCCTTGGGCTCTCTTCAATCTTCTTGGTGTCCTGTTCCTTGATGCTTTTGTCTTTGTTCCAAGTGTCATTTCGTCCCCTGGGGAGGAATAATATCCACTGACTAGAGCAGTTCACCCTCTTTGGAATTCCCTTCTGGCTATTTGCAGAAGGAAGAACTCTCCCTTGCCACTTCACTCCCATGGGAGTCACCTTCCCTGACTTTACCTGTAACTGCTGTTCTTGTTCTGCCTCTGCTGTCATTTCCCTTGTGAGGTGAATTATGTCACCTGGAGCATGTTTGTCTCTAGTTCTGCTGCAGAGAGATCACCGCCATTTACATTCCCAGTGATTTGTAAGGGAACTTTTTCTGGATTTCCTGAGGTCAGTGCAGAAAACGCTGGGTCTGCCTGTGTGAGCTCTGAAGCAGCACTGCTGCTGACAGCACATTGGCCAAGGAAAGTGTCAGTTCAGGTTTCTCTGCACTCAGCTGCTCTAATTAAACCAGCCACACTTAATCATTTGATGATAGATGTGGAAAAGTTTTAATTCTGTTTAAATGTGCAGTTATTATAAGCTGTTACATAAGCTGATTTTTCCCTCACTCTTTCTTTGGTTTCTCTTTTCCTTCATGTATTAATGACTTCTATATATATTCCCCCTTCAATGTTTGTTGTGCAGCAGCCACTATCTATTAGCCTAGTTTCTGAAATCATATTCTTTGAAATTTATCAGAAGGAAAAAGATTTAACAGAAAACCAACAAAATTTAAGGAAGCAAGCCAGAAGCTTTCCTTGTTGCCAGGAGTGATCTTTATTCCAAGCTCATAATTTATGAAGCTTTATTCTGGTTCTGAATGAATTTATAGCATAGTTGTATCTGTCCAGTGAGCTGTTGGTGTGAAAACCACTTTGTCAGACTGTCAGTTAGATAATATTAATTACATTTATCATCATCATTTATCAACATCCCCATTTTCCAGGAAGATATTCAGCAGTAGTAAAATGCACAATAAACACACTGATTAATTTACCTTTTTTTGCTTCCCAATGGCTTAGGGAAAGCACCTGTTTTTTCAGTACATTTGAATGTCTGACAAAACTTACCACTCTATGGTACTATGCATGGTAGTATGAACTAGCAGTAGGGAGTTTTCAAGACCCTGATGTGTACTTAAATAAAGTTTTTGGAGAGTGGTTTGTTAGTCTTGAGATCAAGCATTCCAAGCACAAACCCAGAGAATGGATCAGAAGCAGCCCTGGGGAGAAGGATTTGGGGTGCTGGTGGGGGAGAGGCTCAAGCTGCCCCGGCCATGGGCACTGAGCCCAGAAACCCGCCCTGTGCTGGGCTGAGCCCCCAGCGTGGGCAGCAGGGGAGGGGGGATTCTGCCCCTCTGCCCCACTCAGGTGAGACCCCACCTGCAGAGCTGCCCCCAGCCCTGGGGAACAGCAGCAGGAGGACATGGAGCCAGGTGCTGTGCAGCTCTGCCAGGTGCTGTGCGGCTGTGCCGGCCGGTGTGCGGCTGTGCTGTTTGCTGTGTCACATGTGTGTGGCTGTCGGGTGGTGCTGCAGATGGTTGGGATATTTTGCTCCTGTTTCCAGCAATATGCTTTGTGTTTACATGCCAAACACTTTTCTGAATAGGTTGGATGTCTTAAGTATGTGTGCTCACACCACCACATTAGTTGTGTCCCTCAAAGGGGTTAATTTCAGAAATTCCAGACATGCAGTCAGAAGATGCATATTCTCAGCACCTGTGCAGGTGCTGCCCCCAAGAGGGACCTTCGATTGGCCTGAGCTGTGATGAGGCTCCAGGGATGAATCACTGACCACTCTGTGCAGGCTGGACCCCATCACATTTCAGAGCGGCTGTGATGGGCAGCAGGTCAGAGCCCACCAGGGAGGGTGAGCATGACCATAGGTCAGATCTGACTGGGTTGTGGTGGAGCCCTGCCCGAGGTGTCAGTGGGGTCAGTCCTTGGAACAGCAGGTCTGCAGTTGAGGACTCTTTCTGTGGGCTGGGATGCCCAATGGAACTCCTGGAGGCTGAGAGCCCTTACCTCACTGAGGGATTCTGTATCTGGACTAAGCATTCTGAAATCTTCAGAGTTCTCAAGTCAATTGGGCAGCACCAGCTCCATCTGACATGAATTTGTATTCAAAGCCTGGCCAAGCCTTAACTGATTTATCTGCTTTAAGTGGCTTACAAAATAGGTATCATTTGAATATATTATTTCACAGCATCATAGATTCATAGAATCTCCTGAGTGGGAAGGGACCAAAAGAATCATCGAGTCAAACTCCTGACCCTGCACAGGACATTCCCCCCCGCCAGGGATTGTTGTCCAAATACTCCTGGAGCTCTGGCAGCCTTGGGCCTGTGACCATTCCCTGGGGAGCCTGACCACCTTCTGGGGGAAGAACCTTTCTCTAATATCCAGTCTAAACTTCTTCTGGCAAAATTTTATAAGATTCCATTACAGAAGCCAAGCACAATCTCTCACAAATCCCTCACAAACATAGCTTGGACACACTGCAAAGCACTGGAGCTCCTGGGGAAAATTCATTGAATTTTGAAGCTGAGGCATATCGGCCACCATGGTCATGTGTGAGCACTCAGCTGTGGCCCAAATTGATCCCAAATGTCCCCAGGCACCTACAGCATGGCCTTCACATGGTGTCACATCCTAGTGTTGATGCTGACCAGCCCTTCCCATCCTTCCTCTGCAGCTTGCTGAGCTGGCTGTCATGTGGATAACTGTAACCTGTCTTATATGACAATTACATGATAATTAGTTGTCTTGTACTATTGGTCTGCTGTGTCCCAACATGACCTCTCATATTTCAATCAGAGTTCAGCAGTGGATGTGGGTGTTGCTGTGTCCTGGTTTAGGGGATAGGTATTGCCAGAAAAAGGCAGGAGCTTTTCCTAAAACAGAGAGTGAAAATCCCCTTCCTCCCAGTTTACTATAATTTGGAAATTAAGGGGCTCTCAGGCATAGTGTAGGTTTAGGAATAACAGTTCTTTACTGATATATCTACAAGACAAACGAGCAGTATCAGCTATGAAACATCAGTGGCAAAACAGAACAAAACTGTCTTAGTCCGTTTTCCAGTCACAGACACTCTTCTCCTCCGCACAGTCCCAGTGAGAGTGGAGGGGGGACCCTTACAACCGCGGCAGCACAGCAGGAGCAGGGAGGCGAGGCTGCTGGGCTGTGTCCCAGGTGGGAGAAGGTTGAAGGAAGACTTCACTCACCGTTTATGTCTCGGTGCTCCGCGCTGTTCTCAGAAGCAGGAGGTGGTAGCAGTGCAGGGGAAACAGAAAACCTCTCTCCTCTCCTCTCAGTTCGGCTGGCCAGAGTCACCCTCCACCCCCGCCCTTCCCCTAGAAGGACAAAGCAACCAAAAACCACCAACCAACCCCCCCCAATTCCTTTTCTCTTGAGCAATGAAAAGCTAAGGGAGCAGCCCTGCCAGCTTTCTTAGCATGATAATGGGAAAAATTCTCAACCTCCACTGAGGGAAAGAGTAAACCCCCGCCACCCCGCAACATGCTGCTGCTGCCTGGAGGATGTGGTGTGGGAAAAGGTGCAATGCAGGTGAGCACTGGGTTGCTGAAGAAAGTCAGACTCTCTCCTGTGACATCACAGTGCCTCAGGATCTGCCTGGGAGCAATAAAGAATAATATTTCCCTACTTTATAAGTTAAGGTCACGCATTCGTTGTTTGTATCTTTGCTTCTTCCCTAGCTATTAGATAAAGCTCTAAAACAACTTTTAATAATAACGTTGTGTAAAAACTGGGGGGAAAAGCCAACGTGACTAAATAATTTCTCTTTATAGAAGTGACAAGATCGTCACCTCTGCATTGCTTTATTTTTTAAGGTGTTATCCTGCTCATTAGAAGGTAACTGCACTTCAAGGTTTGGTTTATTTGAAGAGCTAAATCTGATAATAAACTGAAGCCAAGGCCACAATGTAGACCCAGATTTCTTTTCAAATGACAGAATCCTGTATCTGGAGAGAACGAAAAGCTGTAAGGGTTTAAAGACTTACAGCACAGTGCTTATTGAGTTTATAGATTTTGGGGCGTACAAATTCTTCTGTACCTTTTAAAGTATCTTTACAAGGCATGATGATTCTTGTTTCTGTTTTCAAGGCTCTTCTCATGAATGGAAACTAATGCTTGCAATTATTGCAGTAATACTAGTATAATTTTTTTTAATGTAAGTTTTTGCTAGTGACCCAATTTCAATAATTTCTGAAGCTGAAAGAAGTTACTTTTGCTGTAACTTCACCTTTGCAGTTAAATAACTAAGCATGGAAACAAATGGCATTATAAAATGTTTGTAAAATCTTTGCAAATGTTGACTTTTTAAAAATAAAAGCTCTATTATTTGAATGTTGAGGTGAACAATGGCCTCAGAATAGAATATGCATGAGAGATGGAGGTACAGCAAGAGGAGGAATGCTCTGATAATTTTCTGCTTTCCTCGGTGAGGAGAGACCATATGATGTGATAAAGGCTTTTACAGCAGCTTCTTAAATCGGTTTTCCTCACGCAATTTAACAACATCATTTTAGGGACCTTGTTCTGTTGGCTGTTACAGCTAATGGACCTTAATGCTTTTCCTCCCTTCAGTTTTTTGTTTCTACATGAGCTTCCCCACTGCCATGACCCAGGTGATCTGCATGGTATGGCTTTAATTTTGATCTGACAGCAAACTAGAGCTGCTGCACCCAGAAGTAGGGTTCCAAGTTAATGACTTAGAGACACATGAAAAGATCATTTGTTTGCTTTCTAAATCAGCTCTGCCACAACATTTCCAAGGTAGCAACTACATGGTTGTATTTTTCAGGAACGCTCAGCATAGCTGTGGTAGCTCCTGGGGTCTGAGCTGCTGCCGGTTTGTCCACACAGACAAAGTAGCAGCTTTTTTTTTTCTAATCATGGTGGGCTGATTTTATGATGATACTTTATTCCTTAATCGCCTGCTTTATGCCCAAAAACGGCTGCTGTAGCTCTAGGATGGACCCGGAGTGGGCCAGGGAGCCTTGGGCTCCTGCAAGTTTGGTTCAAACCCTCTCTGTCCGGGAGCTTGGGCTGCAACATGACCTAGGACACTAGATTGTTCCTTTTGCTGGATTAGTATTTTGCCAGCTTGAAGCAAGAAGGGTTTTTTTCCTTTTCCCCTAGCCTGGCAGTTGTACCAGGAATCCTCTTGGCAGTGTTTATGTTTTTTTGGGTTTTTTTCCTTGAATTGTTTCAATTTTGGAGCTTTTTTTCGGTCCGTCCAGGGAGGTGGTGGAGGGCTGACCCGAACCAATCTCAGAGAAGCTGAACCAACACAGTAAAAGAACCTAAAACCCACCAGGACTTTTGCTGTGAGGCAGAGACTAATGCCAGAAAGGTTCCCATCTATTCCGCCTTGAGTGGCTGAGTGAGCTCCTGCTCTTCCCATGCAGGGTGGGGGAGGGTAAGGTTTTCAAACTTCCATATCTAGCGTTTATACAATCTTGTCCTGTGCCAGGCACCCTTCTGGAGTTTTTTTCTTCTTTAATAAACAGTTTGGGGTATTTATTTCTCATTGGCAAATTGGATTACTGGAGCCCTACACCTAGGACAGTTTTAGTTGGCAACCAGTACTGATGGTATTTGCTTATCATAGAATCATTAGCACTGTAAAAGACCTTCAGAACCATCAAGTCCAACCTTTAAACTAATCCCCCATGCCCACTAAACCATATCCCCAAGTGCTATGTCAACTCATTTTTTGAACACTTCCAGGTTTGGTGTCTCCACCGCTGCCCTGGACAGCTTTTTCTAACCCTTCACCACTCTTCCAAGGAAGAAATTCTTGCTGATGTCCAACCTAAACCTTCACTAGCACAGCTTCCTCTTGTCTTATTACCTGTTCCTGGGAACAGATCCTGAGCCCCCCTGGCTGTCCTCTCCTGTCAGGGAGTTGTGCAGAGCCAGAAGGTCTCCCCTGAGCCTCCTTTTCTCCAGGATGAGCCTCCCCCCATCTTCCCCCAGCTGCCCCTGGTGCTCCAGACCCTTCTCCAGCTCTGCTACCTTCTCTGGACAAGGGGCTCACCAGCCCCTCAGTATTTCTTGTATTCCAGTTACACAATCAAGATGGTAAAGAATGAGATTCTCTACAATTTGTATGGCAAATGTTTGAAAAGACTGAGTAGTCACTAACTTCAGTGCTCTCCATGCCTTCACAGTTCATCCTGATATTCCAATGTGGATTTTAGATGATGGGATAATGAAAAGGAAATCCCATTTTGGAACTTCCTTGGCTACACTGTGGTTTCATGCAGTTTGAATTTTACTGCTGCATATTTCTCTTCATGCAACTCTGGAAGTAATAGTACATCAGAACTAATAGATCTCAGCATTTGGTCTAGGTTATTCCAAATTATTCCCTGGGACTCCTGACAGGAAGGCCTCATCAGCAGTGCTGCCCCCTTGGGCAGGAGCTTTGTGGCATCATGATTGTGTTTCTGAGCTTTCATCAACTGTGTTTCTTTCCTGGATTAGAGTCAGGATTTTTGATCATTTTTGGAGGAATTGGTTCCTGTCACCTGTGGCTGTCTGACAGAGCAGATAAAACAGACCTGCCCAACATAAATACTCAAGCAGCTTCAAGAAGGAAGGGATGTGGCTTGTGGGCAGTAAGGGTCTGGGTGAATTAAATTAAGAATTTCATGGTATGGCGTAATGTCAAGTTATGAAGATTTTGGAGGTTTTTATTGCTTGTAGTAGAAGTGTTAGTTTTGGAATGTATTGAACTAATGCTTGACATTATCCATAGAAATGATTACCATGTTCCATGGGTAATGTACCTTTCTTCTGACCCTCAGAACTTTTCCTGCTGGCATGTTTGCTCCTCAGCTCTGCACATATTTAGTTTTGAGACTTTAGGTTTTATTTATGGGACTGTTCCTCAAAGGGAGCCTTTTTGGAGCTGTAAGATGTGTATAACACAAAAATCCAGACTAAAGTCCTGTAACCTCTGCAGTTCTGTTTTTGCGGGGGTTTATTGGAATTGTTTTATTGTTCTTTGCTGCCACCAGGGAGCAAAGTGCAGCGGGTATCAGCATTTCTGAGGGACTTTTGTCTCAGCAGAATATTTTGTTCTCCTACTTTGAAGATAATGAAGTGAGTCATTGTCTTTACATCTCATGTGATTTATTACAGACATACATTGCTAATGCTTTCCAAGGAAAAAAACCAGACCTTTTGTTCAGACTTGTGGCTTTGAACTACTGGGCTGATTGCGAGTTTGCTTAACTAGGGAGTTGCTTTGATTTGCTCGTTTAATCTATGTACTGAAAGCACTTCAGCAGACAATGGAGCTCATAGAATGTTTTTGATCAATTTCATAGGAATAACTCTGCTTTTGCATCAAGGATGGATAAATTCATCAGCAGCTTTTAGTCTATAAGGATACATCAATGTTTTGTTCTTTTTCTGAATGCATGAAGCTTATCTGGGTGCAGGCTGGGAACTCTGATAAAGGAGTCGATATTTTTCTTCAAGATTTGACATCTTAAAGAAAAAATTTTCAGTTCATGAAGCTTTGGGAGAGTTGAATACTGCCTAGACTGACCATTAGAATACACGGTGCTGTAACATTTCCACCCACTCTGTCATCAGCATTTCCTAGAATCACAGAATTGTTTAGCCTGAAAAAGACCTAAGATCACCAAGTCTGTGTCCCTAAGCACCACATTCACATGTTTTCCAGACTTTTTCAGGGATGGTGACTCCACCAGTGCATTGGACAGCCTGAGGCTTGACAATGCTTTATAGGCAGAATTTCCCCCTAATATCCAATATGAACCTCCCCTGGAACAAGTTGAAGCTGTTTTTCTCCTCCTGTCTCTTTTTCCCTGGGAGCACAGCCTGACCTCCCCCCCCCACCAGCTGCCCCCTCCTGTCAGGCAGTTGTGGAGAGCCACAATGTCCTCCCTGAGCCTCCTTTTTCCCAGGCTAATTTCTCCAGGATAATTTGATGTATTTACTAATGATCTTCTTCATCTTTTGTCATGAAGATCACAAAGTGGAGTTATAACTAGAACAGAATAGAACAGAAAATGTTTGTAACCTTTGTTGGATGCTCCATGGTCACAGCAGTGAGGAGTCATTCTGCAGAGGACAGGGGAGGAACAGGACCATTATCCAGCTCCCGTAATAAGCACACTTCTCAATGATAAGCCCTCCTTGCCCACAGCAGCATTTCTTACCTGATCCATATTTAATGCCACTAATAGCAAGTCTGTAGATTTGATGTGCCAAACATAATGGCTTTTGTTATTCTTGCTCCAAATCAAGATTGTCAGTAAGGGTTTTAAGCTAGGAAAGCTTATTTGAAATGCTGTCTCTGCCTGGTGTAGTGTAGAGAATGGTGAGAACCATGGAACCATCAGATTACCTCTTGGAATAAATAGTGTGACTCATACAGGGAGAAATCCCTTCTAAGACTGAAGGCTGAAATTCCCGTAGTTTTCATGAACCACAAGGAAAACAGAATTGTACATATTTTGTTCTTGGAATGCATATATCACTTGCAGCTATTGCAGATATTAATTGAATCTTAATTTCTTGGATGTAAGAGGTGCTGGGATCCAGAACACAATTGGCTCTATGCATTAATTTATGTTAGAATCACAGTGAAATTTGGAATGAATTGGTTGGAGATTAGGATATTTGGGTCATTTCTGGTAGGTTTCATGTTGAATTCTCCCTCTTGTGTGAGGAGGTATTTCTGCCAGATTATAGGAAGTGATGCTGGTGACATGGTGTGGCATGAGTCACGCTGTGTTTTAAACTTCATAGTGAAGTCTGGGTCAGTATATTCATTATCTGAAAAACAGATGAGCAGGGAGGTGACATAATCCACAGTTCTGTAGGGCAGATGTGAGGAGTTACAGGAAGCCATCATGCATGACTGAATAGCTAACATAGAGAAGTAAAGCCAGGGGGAAACTCTCTTGGTTTTCCACAAGATGAGAAGCTATGCTGGCCACCATGACTCAGGAGCACAACATTGGAGTTTATGATGTTGCACAGCATTAGCTGTAAATGTCTTCAGGACATTTCCTCACAGAAGGGAAGTGCATGGCACAGGCTATCCAGGGCAGAGGTGGAGTGTCCATCCCCTTTGTGGATGTGGCACCTGAGAACATGGGTTAGTGTTGAACATGGTGATGGTGCTGGGTAGATGGCTGGACTTAATGGTCTTAGATGTCTTTTCCAGCCTCAACAATTCTGGGATTCTTGGAGAAGATATGTAGGAAGTGGGGAGGGCCTGGGGCTGCTGACAATAACAAAAAATATTTTTGATAATGGAAAGCAGAGCAGAGCTGCCATTGCACGAATCACTGGGCAGGCTGGAACTCTTCAGCCTGGAGAGATGATTTAAAGAAAATACTGGATCTGAAGTGGCACAAAGCCACTGAATAGGAACTGATTGTTTGCTGTCTCTTTCTGTGCTGCACGAGCTTGGGCTGTCAGTGAGGCTGTGAGGAGATGGCTGCAACACAGGTGGAGGAGGCGAGGATCCTGGGAACAGGCTCTGTATCTGTGGGATGCTCAAGGATGTTGCACCTACAGAAAGTTAAAAGGGAAAAATAAACAGGCTGAGCAAGTACTTCAGAGATGTTCTGAGCTTTTACCAAGGACAAATTATGACTGACAGTTGAAGCAGAGGGACTTTAAGGGAAGATTCTGTGCTACCTCTTTCCTCAGCATTTTTATAGGCACCATTGGAGACAGGATATCCTGTTGGACAGACCTGAATGTGTGTCTTGGTTTGAAAGACAGGTGTCTGCCAAGAAAGCACACAAGCAGCTGCCACAAGCAGCCGGGAGATACTCCCTCCTCAAGGGGAGGGCTCAGGGTCCCTTCCCAGTGAGGTTGGGTGTTGGACAGGTCCCAATCCACCAGCTGCTCTTGCGAGCAGAAGCTCACTCACAGTTAGGAGAAAGCCGTGCAGGACAGAACTCGGCGGTGGCAGCGAATTCTCCCCACAGCTACAGACTGTCACAGATTCACCCCCGGTCCCGAGAGCGAGCTGGGAGCTGAGCCCAGCCCCTCACCCCCTGCCAAAATCCCGCAGTGTCTCTGCCAAAATCCCTCAGTGTCTCTGCCCTTCCCCCAGCCAAGGGATGGTAGCAAAGTGCACCCTTCCCTCTCCTCCTCCCAGCACATCTTTTGTCTCTAAAGTATCGTCACTAACCATCAGACAACAAATGGGAGAAAATTCCCTGGAGAAAGAAAAATAAAAGGAAAAATCCTAACCTCCAACAATGTGCTTATTGTCAGGTAGTACCTCTGTGACAGATTTCACACAGTCGCTTTATCACCACTGCATGATTTTCCCCTCCGTGTGGGCGTCGCTGCGGTTTCCTGGCGCCGCTGTCAGCCAGTCCTGAGTGCCCCTGCAGGCCGCGGAACGCAGGGGCCAGGAGAGGTTCCTGTCAGGTGGCTGTGGCTTCCGGACCTGTGCGGACACACAGATCTCATTGGTGACTCTGATGTTTCCAGGCTGGTGGCCAGCGGAGAGTCAGGGTGCCAGGGCTTTGCTTTGCCTCGGCACTGCAGCCTGTGTGAAGCCTCTGGCTCCATGTCAGCTGTCAGGGTACCTGAGTCACAGAACCACAGCATCTCCTGAGCTGGTTGGGACCCACAAGATCATCCCTTCCAACCCCTGTCCCTGCCCAGACCCCCCAACAATGGCACCCTGAGCATCCCTGAGAGCGGTGTCCAAACGCTCCTGCAGCTCTGGCAGCCTTGGGGCCGGGACCATTCCCTGGGGAGCCTGGGCAGTGCCCAGCACCCTCGGGGGGAAGAACCTTTCCCTGAGCTCCATGCCAAGCCCTGACACAGCTCCAGCCCTTGCTGGGCTCCTGTCCCAGAGCAGAGCTCAGCCCCTGCCCCTCTGCCTCCCCTCGGGAGGAGCTGCAGCCCCTGAGGAGTCTCCCCTCAGTCTCCTCTGCTCCAGCTGAACGAGCCAAGTGTCCTCAGCTGCTCCCCAGACCTTCCCCAGCTCTGTGTCCCTCCTTTGGACACTCTCCAACAGTTTTGTGTCCCTCTGACATTGTGGTGTCCAAAGTGCCCCCATCACTGCAGGTGAGGCTGCCCCAGTGCAGAGCAGAGTGGGACACTCTCCACCCTTGACTGAAGAGATGAAAGGAGTTGTTGTGGGACTGATCTCAGACCTTCTTTTTTTGAGGGCTGAGCTTTTTTCAGTAATACAATTGTTTTTAGTCCTTAAATGTCTGTTGGCATTGCCAGAGGTAGTGAGTGATAATGAGTTAATGAATCAGCTTTGACTCTCTAGGAAATGTCAGAAGTGCTTCTAGACTTCTGCATCTCACCTGCCTCATTTGAATGCTCAGATAATGTGGGTTTTTTTCATGAGTGTTCCAGATCTTGTTATTTCTAGAGAGTCAAAATTTATAAATCTTTTTAAACCCCATTGCAAAATTACCTATTTTGAATTGGTACCTGTCATGCTGGCAAGAACATTAGATTGTGTAAGTTTTAATGAGGTGGTGTATCTTGCTTTAGAACTTAGCGACAAAATCTAATATTGGATTGGCTCAAACTGGAAACTGTTTGGAAATGGAATGGGCTTCTTATGGGAATGAATTAAAACTACTTTTCTTACTCAGAGTTGCTGTCAGTGATTCCTCCTGTTTCCCTGCTCTCCTGGAGTGAGCACAATTATCCTATTCCAGCTCCCCACTTATTCCCTTCTAACACCACAAAGATGTCCTTAGGTATTTTTCTAGAAACAATTATGCAATATTTGAGGCAAAATAAGAAACTGAATTTAAGAATTGTCTGCTGTCTGCCATGGCAATCAAATAAAAACAACTATTTTTTACTACACTTGGCTTATTTCCTCTTTTTTCTGTTTTTCTGTTGGAATTCTTTACACAGGATAATTAGTTATGAACAACAAACATCTGTGAGCAGCTGTGAAGAGCAAACAGGACTGCTGCTGCTGGAATCCAACATCAATGGATTCTGTATGTCCATGTTTCATCTGAAAGTTCTTGCAGTACAGGTAATTGGTTCTCAAATTAGACACTTCAAACAACTTCATTCACAGAAGAGGATGAGCTTACTGTCCAGAGGCTCTTACTGCTGAAGCCTCTCTCTATGTAAAGAGAAAAAAAAATTATTCAGTGTGAAATTACAACCTTCTTGCACAAACCTCTGCTTCTTGTCAGAAATTCAGTTCTCATAAATAGGTTGTGTTTAATGCATGCTGTGCCGTAAATCTGCTGGATGGGACTTGGAGAAGCCTGGTCTAGTGGAAAGAGATCCTGCCCACAGGGAATGGAATGGACTTGAAGGTCCCTTCCAATCCAAACCATCCCATGATTCTGTGATAATCATGTCTCCAAACAGGATTTGTAGTAGCTTGAGGGCATAAGCAATATCTTTCCATATCTATTTGCTGAGAGAATTGATGAGATGAACTGTGAACTGTAAGTATTCTTCATTAATTTCTTGAAATTGTGCTAGAAGGTGATATTCCTGTAGCACTGAATTTGAGCAAGTAAACTGTTAGTATTTCACCTTTTTAAGGTGTGATGTATTTTATCTGACTCCATCACTGATTTGTTTTTGATGTGGGGTGGGCAGGGAAGGGAAAATTTCAACAGGTACAGTCTTTGAGGGACTATAAAAATACTACACCTTCTCAATGTGCATATATTGAAAAAACAGGAAACAGGGAGCATTATTTTTGTAACTAAAATTGCTGTATTTGTCCTGTTGAGGAAGCAAGAAGTGCTAAAAACTGGCTCACATTTCTCTTTTCCTCTGAGATTTATTTTTAGTGAAATTAAAAAAAAGAAAGAAAAACTTTCTTCTCCAGGTAAAATTCAAATATTTCTATGATAAGTGTAGTTTTGTGGAGTGATTATGTGCTGTTTTAGAATTTACAGTTACATAGCTTTTTTCATGTGAATTCTTACGATTTTTATTAAATTACCTCCTTTTGTTTTAGGAAGCAATGTATATTGATGTGCTAAACATCTCTTTCCTAACTTAATTTATATGAAACTATGGGAATACATCTTCCAGGATGCCTTCAGTCTGGCAGCTGGTTATTAATGTGTCCATTGATACCTGGAACCAGGGCCAGCTTCCCCCTTGGAGGGGTGTGTGGAGCTCAGCCAACGGAGAGACACAAAACTCAAGGGTGGATTTTCCCCTGACTTGTGTGACTGTCCCCATTTGCCACCTGAGTGACAGCTGGTTGTGGTGGGACAAAAGAGATCTGTTCCTCAAAGGGCTGTTTGCAAAGAGCTACAACATCTCACAAGTGTTTAACCCTGAAGCTATCACATCTAAAACTGCACATTTTTCAGAGCAAGTACATGATGTACCAGTAATTTCCTGGCCTCTTTGCTCTGTGCTTGTTGTAGTGCTCAGTCTGTCCCTTACTGAAAACTTCAATGACAAACAGGTTGGGGCAAGAGGGTCTTTAGTTCTTCCTACTTGGTAAGGTCAGTGCATCCAGCTAAGCCAACAGTGGTGTCACCTGGATCCAAAGCAGCTACCTGGGTTGTGCTCAGCAGGCAGCAAGAGCTGATGTCACAGGTACATTTGGACATGGGGAATCATAGACCCCTGGAAAGGGACCCACTCAGTCCATGCCACATGCAAGTCTTGCAGCCAAGACTGGACTGGTTGTATAAGAAGGTTAAAATGAACGGGTTCTCTGTGAATTCTTGCAGTAGTGATGTCACATGAAGTTTAAAAAAATCATAGAAAGTTCACAGCAACTTGACACCGGGAGAGCAGCATGCAGAGCAATGGAGGCCCCGGGAACACAACACCAGAAATCCCTATTTTGTTGACAATTGTTCGAACAGATTCATGCGGAAACTGTAATCAAGTGTAAGGTTAAATATTAACCTAGTAGTGGCTGATAGGATGAAAATACACCCTTAAATTACCTTAGATTATTATAATGCTAAAAACCAGCCCCTCAGGGAAGTTTCTTTGTGTGCATGAAGGTGCAATGAGCTGGATTAAGACATCAGATGCATATTAAGAATTATGTGATAGAAGTGTCAGTGACCAATCATCCATTTCTGTGTCATTTTTCTGTGTTACCTTTTTGTATACAAGCCTGTGCTTGTTTCCCAGGTGTGCCAATGTTGTGAGGGGCCTGGCACCTTGTTCTGCAGAATGGTGATAAAAGCCCAGTATCCTGACTCGGTGTGTGGGTTGACTCTTGCAAACAGAGTGACAGAACCCTGCTTTAGGGACACCAGCAGTGGGAGGCAGTGAAGGAGAAACTCATCAAACCACAGTGCTTGTGAGCTTTTTATGCATTACAGGTTTGAATGTGACTCTAAAGGGTGGGTTTTTTTGTTTTTAATCTGAATGTTTAAGACAATTTTCCATTTATATTCAGAGGACACAATGTTTAATAGAAAAACAGTACTTTCATTGAAAGGGAAATGAATATGTTTCCCTGTCATACCAGGGGCACTTAGAATGACAGAAGTGCAACAAGAAAGGCGCTGTTCAGCAGGCAGGAAGCCGAGGAAACAGGTTTGCAGGATGCAAATCACATCAATGTGCGCTCTGTGGTGTCTACTCTGTGGCTCATAGGAGCAGGTGCAACACATATCCGGGGAGCCTCAGGAGGTGGGACATGTTTGTAGGGTTATGAACACCACAGAAGGATGTATATCAAGGAAAAGCTCTTTCAGAAACATTTCTGAAATAAAAACTGTGATAGAAGTGTATGCTTTAAGTCAGTTCACAGCAGTAAACGAGCTCTTGGGACAACCTGGCATGATCTGTGTTGTTTAGCTTTGCCAAAAGTTCCTGGCTTAAAGTTGTCATCTATGCTATGAAACAAAACAATTTCACAAAGGTTTTCTATCACATTTTTCTCAAAAGTTAGGCTGATGTTACAATTAACAGGAAAATAAAGTCAACACTTCAGAAAAAAACAAGAACTTAAGCAGAGCACAATCAAACATCAAGTGTTATTTCTTAAAATATTCCTGAAAATTATTTCACAATTAGTTTAGGCTGTTCAAGTTGATGTCTCTAAAAACCTTTTGCTCTAAGTGTTCACTCATTTTTGGACATTGTACTTCATCTCTTCTCTGAGTTATGGCTTTGAAAATGTCTGAGTGCAAGAATTGTCAATTTTTTCTTGTGGCCTGGAAGAAGATTATGCACATGATCACAGTGTGGTCATTCAGAGTTGTCTTTACTGGAGTTTTTCCCAATGTCTACTTCTATCCCAAAGTACTTACAACAGAGTGCCAGTACTCACTCCTCATTCTTAGGCTGTGACAGGTCTGTTTGTCTGTGGGACCAACCGAGCTTCTGAAGCTACTCAGCAGCTAATGTTCGTTGCTGAGGCTGGAAAAATGGCATGAATAGAAGTTTAGCAGCAGCTGATCCTGAGAACTGCACAGAGAAGGGATACTAAGGGTGGAGAAAGTGGTGTGAGCTATAACCTATTCAGAAGTATTCTGCTATATTGAAAGCATCTAAAGTATAAAATCATGGAGACATGCATGTCTGCTTGTGATAAAATGCTTAAAATCTCTCAGGCCTAACTACAGCTTTGCAGTTCATATAAACACCATTAAAGAAATAATTGCAATTTACAATTTAATTTAAGATTCTAGGAGAGTCTTGAATTGACTTTTGTTTTGAAAGACTTCTTACCATAGGAAAAATTTGGAATCATGGAATGGTTTGGGTTGGAAAGGATCTTAAAGCTCATCTTGTTCCACACTCCTGGGCAGGGACACCTTCCACTATCCCAGGATGTTCAAGTCCCATCCAACCTGGCC
>VRYO01000038.1:668187-684824 GCA_009812075.1 Sialia sialis
CCAAACCATTCTGGGATTCAGTGAATCTGTAATGAAATGGTGCTCAGGTAGAGAAGTGCAGTTAATACCACTTTGGTGAATGTCCCTGTCAGTGGGATACTGAAGATTCTCTCTGCAATTAACACTTTTGAACTACTGAGAGATGTGGACATTTCATTTATGTACATTCCATTTATTATTATACTTCTACCATTAGTAATACCAGAAACTGTGTTGATGATGCTCAGATTTAAGTAAAGGGATTCATTAAAGTGAGAGGAGCATAGAACCATAGAAAATCCTGAGCTGGGAGGGACCCTCAGGGATCATCAGTGCAGCCCCTGTCCCTGCCCAGACCCCCCAACAATGGCACCCTGAGCATCCCTGAGAGCGGTGTCCAAACGCTCCTGCAGCTCTGGCAGCCTTGGGGCCGGGACCATTCCCTGGGGAGCCTGGGCAGTGCCCAGCACCCTCGGGGGGAAGAACCTTTCCCTGAGCTCCATCCAAGCCCTGACATGAGGTTCCTGGTTAATTTGGTTCTGCACACTGACAGTGAGAGGTTGGGATGTCCCTCAAATAAGAGTCCCACTGTCTATAAAGGAAATGCTTCAGTCCTCAGTGTTTCTCTGTGCCATTGACTCCTCTGTCCCATTTTTTATTGCCTATGTGGAAAACCACAGAATTTATTGTAGCACATAAATTTGTACAGTGCATGACTCAAGCCCTCTCCCATCCTGTTTGCTTAGTTGTTCTTGGTTTGATGCACAGCAAGAAAGGTCATTTACATGTAATTACTTTTTTTTTCATTAACAGTTGCAATTTTCTTGACTGTGCAATGAGAGTACTGACTTTCTTCATCAATATCAAATAAGCAAACATTAAAATCCTACAGTTACTTGGGTTAAATATGATGAAAAGGAGACCGTTTGGGATTAAATTAAAATTGCAGTAGCCAGTTTTGCCTGTAATCTCTGTGGCTCAGGGCAGAAGGCTGATGAAGAAGGCTTCAGCTTGGACACCAAATTCTTAGTTTCATATTTTCAAAGGCACTGGCTACTGTAGCTATAGGTGAGATTTTGCAGTATAAGCTTAATTTCTGAGTATGGTGTGGTGGTGGTGAACTCCTAAATAACTTAAAATTCCATCTTCCATAATATGTGGGAAGAACTGCAGATTTCTGTGGATTTCCTCCATATAGTTGCCTTCATTTCAGTTGGGTTGTTACCATTTTATCTCATTCTTCTCCTGGCATGGTTTAAAAATAATGGCTTTGAGGGGAAAAAACATAATCAGGACACTTGAAATCTCAAAAGAATACATTTGTTGCACACAGTAAAAAGAAGAGAGATAGGTAGAAGAGCAGAAGGTGAAGAAGATGGAAAAAATTACAAACAAGAGATGCTGCATAGTAATCATATTACACGTATGAAATAATGCTCATATGATTGCAATTTTTTCCTGTAGTAAGTCCTGGGTTAGTCTGATATCTTGCATTTTAAATAGTCCATTGCAGGTAGTTTTGTTATACTATAATTCTCCAAAATTGTACAACCCCTGATGGGACAGGGGAGCCAGGTGGGGTCAGTCTCTTTCCCAGGTACCAAATGACAAGACGAGAGGAAACAGCCTCAGATTGCAGGAGAGGAGGTCGGGGTTGGATATAGGGGAAACTTCTTCATGGAAATGGTGGTCAGGCAGGTACTGGAACAGACTGCAATGGTGGAGTCACCGTCCCTGAAGTGTTCAAACAGCATGTGGCACTTGGGGACAGGGATTAGTGGTGAACATGTAGGTGGTGCTGGGCTGATGGCTGGACTTGGTGATCCTGGAGGTCTTTTCCCACCTTAACCATTCTGTGATTCTGTGATTCCATAATCACTACAGAAATTGCACCGTTGTGTAAGAGTTGAGTTGCCTGTAGCAACAGTTCCTTTCCTTCTGTTATGTTACCTTCCCTCCCACTCCTTGCTCTAGAAGAAACTCTTCCCACAGCAAAATATATAAAAAGATATATTAAAGAAAAAAAGTCCTACCCACACTCTGTGTATCCTTTAAACATTTTACCACTTTAGATTTCTGCCCTCTGGCCTGAAGTGCCTGAAGCTGCCAGGTTTGTTGTGTGGTTTTGGGGTTTTCCCCCACGCTTTGGAGCAGGGATCCTGGGCTCCAGGGCTGCTGTTTGGGAGCAGCAGTGCACAGTGTGATATACATATGGGACATATGGAGACACTTCCATCTTGGTGCTTATGAGCAAAGCTGACTGAGCTGTAATACAGCTTGGGTGCTGTTAAAGTGGTACCTAGAAAAAGAGTGCAAAGAGAGAACCAGAGCTGGACACTTTGGCTTTTGGATGTGACACCACTAGACAGCAAGAGAATTGCCACAGGCTTTAGCTTCATGTATTTGTTGAAGGCTGAGAGAGCTGGGGCTGTTCAGCCTGGGGAGAGGAAGGCTCTGGGGAGACCTCAGAGCCCCTTCCAGTGCCAAAAGGGGCTCCAGGAGAACTGAAGAGAGACTGGGGACAAGGGCCTGGAGGGGCAGGACACAGGGGGTGGCTTCCACTGCCAGAGGGCAGGGCTCAATGGGAAGGAATGCTTGGCTCCCAGATTGCCCAGAGCAGCTGTGGCAGTCCCACCCCTGGAAGTGCTCAAGGAAGGCCAGGCTGGACGGGGCTTAGAGCAAGGTGGTCTAGTAGAAGGTGTCCCTGCCCATGGCAGAGGGTAGGATTGGGTGAGCTTTAAGGCCCCTCCCAACCAAAACCATGGTGGAATACTGTGAGTCTTCATTTAAAGTTCTGTTTCAAATCACACTTCACATTCCTGCAGGCTTTTTGGAGTATTTTGAATGGCTTTTTAGAACCTACCAAAAACCATTGTTTCTGCATTGTTTGCTGTGAAATGAGGCTGTCTCTTCTTTAGGTACATTTCTGGAGGGTATAAAAAAGGTTCTGGTTAGATATTCTGGGATAAGGGTCATAGGCCATACAAAAATTGGAGAGGGATGTATTTCAAAGCTTCCATAGATGTTTACATAGATGCATTGTTTTATAGAATCAGAATCCCAGAATGAAGTTTAAAGCCCATCCAGATTCCACCCCCTAGACAGGAACACCTTCCACCATTCCAGAGCGCTCCAAGCTGAATCCAACCTGGCCTTGGACACTTCCAGGGATCCAGGGGCAGCCACAGCTGCTCTGGGCAGCCTGTGCCAGGGCCTCACCACCCTCATAACCAAAAATATTTCTTCCTAATATCCCATAAAAAACAACCCTCATTCAGTTTAAAGCCTTTCCCCCTTGTCCCATCACTACATGACCGGCATACGAACTAACACAGTGCAGCATGTTCTGAGCTCTGCTGGAACTGGTGCTGTCCCCCTTTGCTCACCTGGAAAAGAGAAGGCTCCAGGGAGAGCTGGGAGCCCCTGGCAGGGCCTAAAGGGGCTCCAGGAGAGCTGGAGAGGGACTGGGGACAAGGGATGGAGGGACAGGACACAGGGAATGGCTTCCACTGCCAGAGGGCAGGGCTGGATGGGATATTGGGAAGGAATTGTTCCCTGGGAGGGTGGGCAGGCCCTGGCACAGGGTGCCCAGAGCAGCTGTGGCTGCCCCTGGATCCCTGGCAGTGTCCAAGGCCAGGTTGGACACTGGGGCTTGGAACAGCCTGGGATAGGGGAAGGTGTCCCTGCCCATGGAAGGGGTTTAGAAAGGAATGCTATTCAAGGTCTCTTCCAACACCAAACATTATGGGATTCCATAATTCTATATTTCTGGGTGGAAATAGACATATTTGTTGTGATAAAGCATGTTTTAACTCAGTGACATTCCCTTTCAATGCTGGAGATTAGACGTCAATGACATGTCTGCTCTTATGACTTACTGCCACTTTCTGGTTCCCTTTTTGAATGTTTGAAGTGCAGGGCAGACTCCTGAGGCTGGAAGGTATATTTCTGATGAATCCAATGGTATTGTCCAAGAGGACTGAAATGAGTTGAGTCAGCAAAAGAGAGGGTTTGGGATTGCTAATGCCCAGATCCTGCTGAGATGGCAAGAGCTGGTTTTTTGTACAAAATGTGGGCTGTTCCTGATGAATATTGCCTACCTCTCCACCTCCAAACTGCTCCTTTGGATAACTTTGATTTTGCCAGGAATGGCACTGCTCAGTAATTTGTTCTGTAGAATGTTGAGCCTCACTCTCCCAAGCCCAAATGCAAGATGCCAGGAGGAGGACTGGCAAGTAGGCAAAGCCCCAGCCTAGAATGTGAGACAAACATTCCTATACTATTACCCATTTACTCAGTGACGTGGGAAGGCTGCACAGTTCTGAAGTTTTGGCTCTGGAGTTTTTGGAGGGACCTGGGCACGGCATTGTCTTTGGACAAAGGGAGAAGATAGTGCTGAGGTTCCGTGTGGAAAAGGCTCAGGCTCTGTCTGGGTGGCATGCACCAGGCTGTAAAGGGGACACCAACTCAGGCAGAAGCTTGTGAGAGTCTCTGCTGGCTGTGCAGCAGGACAGGAAAAGGTCATTTATTGCATCTGAGGGAGTGGTTCCCTGTGTGTGACACTGAGCTCTTCGGCCCATGGTCATGTCTGTGACAACAGCCGGATGTGGCAAAACCCAAAAGCACAGAACATTTCTGTTTGTCACAGGGAACCTAGTGCAGAACTGTAAGGATGAACTCATGTTTATTCTCCAGCCTGAACAGATCAGGTTTCTAAGGATCCATCCCTACAAATACAGGGAGTGCTCCTGGGGAAACCTACCCAGAAAATTCTATGAACAGTCTGGCCTGAATGGCTTGGGGAAGTTGTTAGTGGATCAAAAATATAACCAGGACCTGAAAGTACCAGCTAGTTTAGATTAGTTTTCTTCTATAGTGCCTTTGCCCTTGAGTTGTTAATATTTTCTGAAGGCTTAAACACCATTTTATTAATTTTTTTAAGTACATCCTAAAAGACACCAAGACCCCTGAATGAAGTCTGGTGTTTGCCTGCAGCTGCGTTTTCTTCTTTTTCTCCATTTTGCTCAGAATATTGGAAATGCTGAACGTTAGTGCAGAGCTGGTGCGTGGTTTTCTGGCTGGGATGATGAACTGCTGAGGCGGTTATTCTCTCCTGACTCGTTGAGGATGCTGGAGAACGCAGATAAGCTGCTTCTCTTCCACAGTGGCACTCATTTAAAGGTCTCTCTGCTATTGCCTGTCCCAACCTGCGATGCCTCTGGATTATCAGCCCCAGAGAAACAGCAAAGAGTGGCAGTACTCCCAGATCAACCTGCTCTGAGGCTCACAGAGCCAATGTTGAGACAAGATCACACTAGAGGATCCCTGGTCCCAGCTCTTCCTCTCCTGGGACTCAGCCTCCCTGGAGAGCTGCTGCCACCACAGGCATCCACTCCACTGTCACTGCTGTGGCCAGGCCAGCAGTGGTTACAGCAACTGTCCCTCTTCTAAAGGGATACCGATTCCCCACAGCGCCATAGGGGACAGGATCCGGTGAGCTCCAGTTCCCTTCTAGTGAGGGTGTGTAACTGTGCCCTCAAAGGGCAGAAGTTGCTCTAAGTGTTGTCAAATAATGAGTCATTTCTGATGGAGGTTTGAGGGCGCAGGCGGCGCCAGCTCAGGGACCGCCCAGGCGCTGCATCACAGCCTCACCAGCAGAGAAATCAGGAAATTGGGCCCCGGCTCTGTCTGGGAGATACACTTGAACATAGTGCTTGGCTCTGTGCAGGAAAGAGACTCTCCAGGAGTTTAGGAACCCTGCTCAGGAAGCTGTGAGCTTCTCCTGACATCACTGCCCCGGCCCCACATGGCCACAGCTGAGGTAAGAGTGAGGTCTGGGAGGTGCTGAGGGCAGAGGAGGTGCTGGAGGGACGGGCACGGTGCTGAGAGTGGTGGGCAGTGGGGGAATGCCCGGGTGTCACCCGTGTTCCAGCAGAGGAGCTGTACCTGCCCTTTGTCCAAGTGACACCCAGTGCAGCAGGGTGTTTGTGCACAGCTCTCAGCTCCGCCGCAGCCAGAGGTGCAGCCTCCGCAGGTGCTGTCCCCTCCTGTCACAGAGCTGTCAGGTCTGGCACCTCCTCAGCTGGAGTAACTCTGTGCACTGGGAATAAGCTTGAGCTCTCCAGACCAGCATTGGGACAGCTCTACCAACCCCCACTATGATTCTGTGCTTCTCAACCTCATTGCAATTACTCCTGTTTACTAATGCATAAAAATACAGAACAGCCCCAAAACAAAACTGGGCACAAATAACTCCTCTCAGGCTTTCTGCCTGCACCTCTGCTTGTGGGAACATTCATTCCAGTGATGGGAACCTCATGGATCAAACAGCTCCAGGAAAAAAGAGCTGCTTTAGGACAAGGCATGTGAGTGTCACCAGGATGGAGGTGATTCACTGCTGTCTCTGCTGGTGCCTGGGTGTGGTACTGGTGAGTGCCCAGGCTCTGCCAGGTGTCCATGTGGGGTGTGGGAGCCCCATGCCCAGCTGGGCAGAGGAGTAGCTCTTTCCTTTGGTGTTCAAGTGGAGGATCTGCCCCTTCCCAGCACTAACTGCTGTCTGCACATGGGGGCAGGACTGAGCAAACAGTTGCTGCTTTTTACCTGAAATTTCTGTCCTGGAGCAGCAGAAAATGAAGGACAGTTGTCAGAGTTGCCACCGGCCCTCCTGGCTGAGCCAGCATGTTGCTCCTTGGGCCAGGATGCGCCATGGCAGGGGTATGGAGCAGACCCTGTCCTGAAGTTCTGTGCTCATGAGGTCCTCACTAGACTGGAAGTGATCTGAGCTGCACCCAGTCTTGTCAGCCTTTGCCTGTGCCTGCTGGGGAAGGCACACAGTGGCTGCCTTCACCAAGACCATGTACATGCCACGGATGGGCTGCGAGGTGAGGGGATGGCAGTGCTGGCTGACAATGGCTTCTGGGAGACACAAAACTGCTGCCTTCTGGTACTAACCTTGGAGCAGCTGCATTTGTCCCTGTTTTGTTGTTGTGGATATAGGCTGGCACAATCAGAGAGTCCTTGGATCCACACTGCCACAGAGATGAGTTTGCCACCAGTGATGCAGAGCAGTGATTGTGACTCACCTTCCGAAGGAGCAAAGTCATCTCTGCTCCAAGGAACTCATCCCACAGCGTGGGCAGCAGGGGAGGGGGGATTCTGCCCCTCTGCTCTGCTCTGATTAGACCCCCACCTGCAGAGCTGCCTCCAGCTCTGAGGCCCCCAACATCAGAAGGATGTGGAGCTGTTGAAGTGAGTCCAGAGGAGACCACAAAGGTGCTCCAAGGGCTGGAGCCCCTGTGCTCTGGGGACAGGCTGGGAGAGCTGGGGGTGCTCACCTGGAGAAGAGAAGGATCCAGGGAGAGCTGAGAGCCCCTGGCAGGGCATAAAGGGGCTCCAGGAGAGCTGGAGAGGGACTGGGGACAAGGGATGGAGGGACAGGACACAGGGAATGGCTCCCACTGCCAGAGGGCAGGACTGGATGGGATATTGGGGAATGTGAGGGTGGGCAGGCCCTGGCACAGGGTGCCCAGAGCAGCTGTGGCTGCCCCTGGATCCCTGGAATGTCCAA
Source organism: Sialia sialis (assembly GCA_009812075.1). Taxonomy (NCBI): domain Eukaryota; kingdom Metazoa; phylum Chordata; class Aves; order Passeriformes; family Turdidae; genus Sialia; species Sialia sialis. The sequence continues at coordinate 675,734 of VRYO01000038.1, forward strand.
GGCCAGGTTGGACATTGGGGCTTGGAGCAGCCTGGGATAGTGGAAGGTGTCCCTGCCTGTGGCAAGGAGTTGAATGAGATGGGTTTTAAGGTCCCTCCCAAACTATACCATTCCCTGATTCTATGATTCTCCTAAGGAAATGACAGTGGGCATGAAGGATTCCAGGAGGAAAAATTTTAAATTGCAAAGCTGTCATATGCATCCCAGCATGACCAATTTGAGTCAAGGGCAGCACAGGGACATTGTGTAATCATCCCACAGCCGGTGCATGTGACAGTCCCACCTCAGCCCAGCCTGCCTGTCTGTGTCCCAGCTGCCAGGCAGCCCCCGCATCAGCCCTGCTTCATCCCACATCAGCGGGGCCATGACTGGTGCCTCTCGGGGCCCTGGTGACTCAGAGCTCCTGAAAGAGGAGGTGAAAAAGCCAGTTCCTGGTAAAACCACATTACTCCTGCACAGCGGTGGTGCCGGGCTCCTGCTCTGCCAGCAGGGCTTGTGGAAGCTCTTTGGTGGGAGAGGCAGAGAGCAGGAGTGCTGGGTCCTACTCCCATCCATGTGTGGGGCAGGAGTGTCCCCAGGACACGGCTGCCACACGCAGAATCTGCAGCATTTTCCTCCATCCTGTGGTGTGAGGCTGTGTGAGGGACAGGAGCTGTACTGGCCAGGGGAGTCTGTGGGACAGCAGCTGTGACCTGGGACAGCAGCTGTGACCTGGGACAGCAGCTGTGACCTGGGACAAGTCAGCTCAGCCCTGTCCCTCCACAGCCCCTTTGGTTTCTTCTGCAGGTGGCAGCAGGAGAGGACAGGCAGTCCCTGATGTGCTGACGGTTGGCCATGCCTGGGGTGAGCAGGGCTGCACAGGGACACCCCCAATGCCAGCTGACACTGGGGGACACCTGGTGTGCCCCCAGGACTGAAGCGGGGTGGAGGAGGGCTCGTGCCCATTGCCCCTGGTCCCCAGCCAGGGTTTCAGATGGTCCTTGGGGCTGGCTCTGGTGCTTGTGGGAAGCAGAGGTGTCCAGCTCTCGCTGTCCCTACTGACACTGCTTTCTCCTTGCAGAAGCACTGGCCCCCTGGGACGCAGTGCGTCACCAAGCATGACCACAACAAGCCCAAGCCCCGGGAGCTGGCCTTCCGCAAGGGTGACATGGTCACCATCATCGAGGCTGTGGAGGTGAGACCCGTGGGTGCTCAGACACACACTGCTGTGCTGAGAGGGCACGGCCAGAATGGGACTCCGGTGCCATCAGCTCAGCTGCCAGAGCCAGTCCCGTCCTTGCTAGAGGGGTCCTCCCCTCCTTCCCTTGCTGTGAGATCCTCTTGTCCCCAGGGCAAAGGCTGGTACCGCGCCAGGCACAACGAGACGGGGCAGGAGGGTCTGCTGGCAGCCAGTGCCCTGCGGGAGCGTGGGGCCATCCGTGCCGACCCCAAACTCAGCCTGATGCCGTGAGTACAGCAAGGGTGACTGGGGGGCCCCGGGTGACCCAGCTGAGCCCCTGGGAGCTGCAACAGCAGATGAGTCCAGTGTGTTCCCCTCCATCCATATTTTGGGTGGGCAGCTGGGGACAGAGCATCCTCTAGCCGTGCCCTAGCGATGGAGGGACTTGCTGGGGTCAGTACCTGGCTTTAAAGACCCCTAGCTGTGCCCACCCAGCTTGGAGAGGGGTTTCAGGCAGTAGGGTCTGTGCAGCTTTGGCAGGTGCTCTGCTTTCCCCATCTCACTGCTACCCCTGGGGGAAGACCCCTGGCTCAGCCCTCTCTCCAATGCCCCTCTCCTCAGCTGGTTCCATGGGAAGATCTCAGGGGTGGAGGCGGTGCAGGAGCTGCAGCCCCCTGAGGATGGGCTGTTCCTGGTGCGTGAGTCTGTCCGGCACCCCGGTGATTATGTGCTATGTGTGAGCTTTGGCAAGGAGGTGATCCACTACCGTGTGGTGCACGAGGAGAACACACTCAGCATCGACAGCCAGCAGTACTTCTCCAACCTCATTGACATGATTGAGGTGAGGCCCCCCGGGCAGAGAGTCCCACCAGTGCCAGAGGAGGGCAAGGACCTCATGGGCTCACACAGAGGCAGGTCCTTGTGCTGTTCTCTGTGGTTTTCATTGGCGTTTGTTACCACTCAGTTTGGGGTGAAATGGGTGGATCTGGGATATCCTAAGGGTGTCTTTGCAAACCAGCTGTGCCAGCTGCAGTCTCCCAGTCCCCAGCCAAGGAACACATTATCCCTATCCCTGCTTATTCAGAGCTTCACTTGGCAGGAAGACCCTGGTGGCCTCTCCCTCCCCCGGACTTTGAGGCATTTTGCCATGTATCCCTCTACTCAAAGCCCACTCTCACCTGCTGACCCCACAGGGCTCTCAGGATGTTGTGTGAGCTCTTGCCCTTCCAGTGAGTTTTTCCTGATGGTCCATAACTCACCCTGTCTCCTCTCCTGGGAGTTGCACTCTCATGTTTTCCATTTTAGACACAATTTTTGAGGAGCTCCTTTCCCTTCCCAGCTGCCTCAGCCTCACTTTAAAACTCCAAAGGTTGTCCTGTCCCATCCCATCCTGTCCCATCCTGTCTGGCTTCTTCCACTCCCATTACCTCTGCAAACTGCCCTCAGCTGCTGCAGCACCTGTAGGGGGTTCAACCACACTGGTAGCATCCCACATCCCCTGAGGTCCATCGTGGTGTTCCTCTGGCTGTGCAAGGCTGGGACATGGGCTGCCCTCCAGGGTGGCGATGGTGTGGTCTTGTGGAGCATCCCAAAGCTGTTCCCTGGACTCACACCCTGAGCCTGAGGGTGAAAGCTGGGATCACCTCCATCTGTTCATCTCTTGGCAGCATTACATGAAGGAGCAGGGAGCCATCTGCACCAAACTGGTGAAGCCCAAGCCAAAATCTGGGATGAAGTCAGCTGAGGAGGAGTTGGCCAAAGGTAGGGGATGGTAGGAGAGGGCTTTGGTCTGCATTTTAGGGACAAGGCCCCACTGGTGGCCCCTGCTAACCTGCCCTTGTGCCCATGCTCAGCTGGCTGGTTGCTGAACCTGAAGCACCTCACACTGGGAGACCGCATTGGGCAAGGCGAGTTCGGAGGTAGGTGAGAGGATAGGGTTGGATGTTCCCCAAATGCAGCTTCCCCAGATGGCACTGCCTGATCCCCCTCCCCATCTCATGGCATGGGGGGCTCAGCCTGAGTCTCCTATGCTCTCCCAGATGTCCTACAGGGTGAGTACATGGGGCAGAGGGTGGCTGTGAAGAACATCAAGTGCGATGTGACTGCCCAGGCCTTCCTTGCTGAAACAGCTGCCATGACGTGAGTGCTCCGTGGAGGTGTGGCCCAACCCTGCCTGTGGCCCGGGATGAGCAGGCATCTCCTTGACTCAGATTCCCTCCATTCCAGGAAGGTCCGGCACAAAAACCTTGTGTGTTTGCTGGGAGTGATACTGCACAATGGCCTCTTCATTGTCATGGAGTTCATGAGCAAGGTGAGAGCACCTGGCTGCTTCTCAGCCAGTGGGACCCATCACCACTTAGATTTGGGAACAATATCCCTGTCTAGGGGCTGAGTAATCACAGATGCCAGGCACTGCAGCACCTGCAGAAGACAGAGTCTCCTGGCAGCCCCATCCTCTTGGTCCTGATTCATTTTATCCTCCTCTGTCAGGGCAACCTGGTGAACTTCCTGCGCACACGGGGCCGGGCACTCGTCCCAACCCAGCAGCTCCTCCTGTTCGCCCTGTAAGTCCCTCTCCCTCCTCTGGGCTGGGATCCAGGGCTGTGCACCCACCTGTGCAGCCCCAGGGGACACAGTGACACAGCTCTGTCTCACTCAATTGTGGCAGGGATGTGGCTCAGGGCATGGACTACCTTGAGTCCAAGAAGTTGGTGCACCGGGACCTGGCTGCTCGCAACATCCTCATCTCCGAGGAGAACGTGGCCAAAGTGAGCGACTTTGGCTTGGCCCGGGTCAACCCCAAGGGTGCAGATGCCACATTGCTCCCTGTGAAGTGGACGGCACCAGAGGCCCTGAAACACAATGTGAGCGACAGTGAGAGGGAAGGGGCTGGCCAGGGGGTCCTTCCGAAGCATCTCACCCCCTTGGCTTGCCCCTGTTCCCACTGACCCATCCCTGCCCCACAAGAGCCTCTGGCACAGTCAGCCCTGCATGTCCCAAAATTCTGTCTCTGTCCTGAGCAGGCATGCAATGGGAATTGGGGCAGGATGATGGGACTAGGGGGTGTTCACACCCTAGGGAGCTGAGGTGGGGCAGGGGGCAGTCACTGTCCTCTGTCTTGCCCTCGGGGAGCAGTGGGGACCCAGGGCTGCCCTCATCTGGCTTCAGCCTCCCCCTCTCCTGCTGTCACAGAAATTCTCCTCCAAGTCGGATGTGTGGAGCTACGGGATCCTCCTGTGGGAAACCTTTTCCTTTGGACGGGCACCCTACCCCAAGCTGGTGAGCGCTGTGCCAGGGAACAGCCCAGGTTACACCCCACTGGTACTCATGGGACAGGGACATCCCACTGCTCCCTGAACAGAGCAGGGAAGGGGGTTGTCAGCTAGCTTCTCCATCCTGGCAGGCCCTGAAGGAGGTGACGGAGCTGCTGGAGCAGGGGTACCGCATGGACCCCCCCGAGGGCTGCCCACCCACTGTCTATGCCCTGATGAAGAGCTGCTGGGAGCTGGAGCCAGGCAAGCGCCCATCCTTCAAGAAACTCACAGAGAAGCTGCAGAAGGAGCTGAAGCACCTGAGGGACATTTAACCCCCATTCTGCTACCAGGACCCAGGACCTGAAACCCCTAGACCGTCCAGGGCTGGGAGTGGCAGGGCAACAGGAGCCAGGAACAGGATGGCCTGTGGTGCTGCTCTCTCCCTGTGGAGATGGGGCCGCAGCTTCCCTCCATCCAAGCATGGTCCTTCCACCCAGCCCAAGGCCCAGAGAAGGTTGCCATGGATTGATCTCCCCTGACCTACTAGAGTGAGAAGCACAGACCCCAGGGGAGCCATGCCCACACCCCCTGTGCTCAACCCCAGGAGCAGATGCTGCATGTGGGGTCCCTTCAAGCTGCAACTCCAAGAGATGGGAGACAGGACTGGACATCTCCACTTACTGAAGGATGAGACTCCATGCTGACTCAACCCTGCTCCAGCCCCACATGGGGATTCTAAACCACAGCCACCTAAACCACATGGATTTGGGCTTTTTTAATTAAACCAAAGAAATTAGTTCAACAGCATCTTTAAGCCTCTGGGGTGAACTTAGGCCTTTCTCTCACTTGGGGCCTGACAAAGCCCAGTGAAAGGCTTTGGGGGGACCAGGAGCTCTGACCCTCAGAGCCCCCCTCTCTCATTTGGACTCTGTGCAGCAGGGGATTATGCTTTAATCAGAGGCTGTATGGGAATTGCTTTCATATAGATTACAGGCACGGGGCACATCCCCAGCAGTGGGGAGCCCCCAGCCCTTCAGACTCCCAGGCAATCGCGAGTCTCAGTGGAGCAGGGATTAGCGGGGGCACGAGGCCGCCGCATGGGTGGGTGTGCACCCGCCACCACCTCATCTGCTGCCAGTCCTTTGACCCTAGATTGGGTTTTTTCAGCTAATCCTCTTGTGTCTCCTATGTGCTGACTTCCTGCACCCCCAGTTGCCCTGCATGCGTGGTTCTGGGTGCCCGCGGCATGGGGCTCTCACCAGTGCTTGTGCCAGCCCCATGGGTGCTTCCCCAATTTGGGACCCATGTAATTGGGGGTATTTCAGCCTGACCCAGTGTGAGCTGCAGTTCGATGACTTCTTCCACCTCCCCACCACTCTGATGTGGCAGCATCTGCTGTCCCCCTGCACTGCTGCTGTCCCCCTTCACTGCCACTGTCCCCTGCAAGAACCCTTGGGTGCAGTGAAGGGAAGGTCTTTCCACCCTGGCTGTGGCTTCCCCTCCTAATGCCTTAATCCGCCCCTGATCCGCGGTGCCCCTGGGGCTGGTTTCACTGACCTTGCAGGCACTGGGACCTGGTGGGCACCCTGGGGCAAGAGCTGCTGCCGCCACCCACCATGGCCTCCTTCTTCACGGGTGCCCTGAAGAGCTTCCGGGGGGACAAGGACGAGTCACCCAAGGGAGCCCCCAAGGATGAAAAGGCAGCGGCGCTGCCCAACGGCATGACCCGCGAGGAGTTTGAGGAGTACCAGCGACAGCTGCTGGAGGGGAAGTAAGGCTTTGCTGGGGCTGGGTGGGTCGCTAGGGTCCCCCAACACACCAAAATCAGGATCCCACCTGCTGTGGGCTTTCCCCAGGGTGGCACAGGACAGGGATAGGGAGGCAGCCGGGCCAAGAGAGTGCAGAGCAGGTGCCCTTCAGTGTGTCTCCCCCACGGCATGGGAGGTCCACACAGGTGCTGGCACAGAGCTGTGAAAGTACCTTTGTGCACCACAGGTAACAAGGGGAACCCTCAGGTGTCAGAGCCTTACGATGGTACCAGCCCAACACTCTTGGAGCCAAGGGATGGGGGGGTCAGCATGGGATTGGATTAAGGTCCCACTTCCCTAGGAGCGGGTGCTGTGGGAACCCAGTGGCTCAGCACCAGGGAGATGAGAGGCTGCAGGAGGAGCGAGTCCCTGCAATGGGCACCTTCATCAGGCACCTCTGAATCTTGATGCTGAGCTGGGTGGACAGCATGTGGCTCCTGTTCCCAGATCCCCACTTTCACCCTTTTATGGGTCTCAGACCTTCTCCCTCCTGCCCTAGACTGGCTCTGCAGGAAGACCAGGCTGATGTGGGGTCCTGGGGGGCTCGGTGAGGTAGGGGTGATGGTGTGGCACCTGCTGTAGGATCGAGCGGGACAAGATGTTTGCACAGAAGAAGGCAGAACGAGCCACGGTGCGGATGCACCTGCGGGACAAGTACCACCTGGCCCAGGTAAGAACCAGCCTGTCTGCGGACCTGGGGGGCTCCCCTTGACCCTACGGAACAACCCAGGCCCACAGCTGCCGTGCTCGCCTGGATGGGAGGGATTCCTGAAGAGGGCAGCAAACGGCCACTCTCCGTCTGACTGCTGCCCACTGTCCATCCAGCATCCGAGTCTGGCACTGGACAGTCCTGGAATCCCCCCGTGTCGCCAGCACCCTGGGACTAGCTGTTCTCTGTCCCCCGTCCCCCGCTCCACCGCGGCAGGCACCGGGTCTGTCCCCACCCGACACCCTCTCCCACCCGCGTTTAGGACGAGCGGGACGACGCCCAAGTGCACGTGGCCGGAGGTGCGGTGGAGCTGCCGCAGGATCTGGCAGCCATGGTGCACAGCGAGAAGGAGGAGGAGGAGGAGGATGGCAGCGCCGGGGCCTTCGCCTTCCTGGAGAAGCTGCGGGATGTGGAGCTGCCGGCGCTGCGGGACCGCGCGCTGGGGGGCATGGACCAGGTGAAGGAGAAGTGCGCCCTGATGTAGCGCCGCTGGCAGGTGACACCGGCAGCCCCTGTCCCCGGGAGCCACAGGATGCACAGGCTCTGGGTGCCTTTACTTGGGGTGCGGGTCCGAATACACGTTAGCCGCGGGTTTTCTTCCCCAAAACCATTCCCAGCTGCTTTCCCAGTGTGTGCAGGCGTGCAGAATGCCTGGGTCCCCTCCAGCCGTTATGGTCAGGTCACTCTCGTGGTGCTCCTGGTGTGAGCCCCCATATGGGGCAGGTCCCTGACACCGTAACCCCCCCTCACCAGCCTTGGCACCGTGCACCATTTGGCTCAATAAATACAGCATTTGCTGGCACCACTCTGGTCGTCCTGCCGTATCCCGCAACTACACAGTCCCTGTCCTGGTTGGTGAGGGGACTTGACAGCGCTGGAGCTGGGCTGCCTCATGTTTCCTCAGCCACCAGTCAACCCAAGATGCTTGGCCACTGGGTCGGTCTCCCCTCTTGTGCAGCAGCCCTCACTGGGACCCGGTGATCACCCTTGGGGACAGCACCGGCAGGGGGTGTGGAGCACCCCGTGCTTGAGCATCCCCTGCCAGTGCGGGCAGCAGGGACATCCCTTTGGCCAGCCCAATGTGCTCAGCTGCCTCTTGCCCCCGCCAGGGACTCTGTTCTGGGCGCTCGGCAGCAGCGCTGGCTTAAATGCCGCCGCGCCGGAAGGCCGTGGGCTGCTGAGATCACTAATACCTGCCTATTTTAGCGAGATCTAATCTTCCTCAGTCGCCTGTCCCCGAGGACTAAGCTCGCTGAACCCGTGTGAAATGTACGGCCAACGCTGGCCCCAGCGGCACCTCCCGTCGGAGCCGGAGCCGCCGGGAATCACGCTGTGTGTGCATGAAAGGAAGGACGCGCTGAGCCGCCTCCGTCCTCCCCACGCCGCTGCCATCTGCTCCGGAAAGACTGCGGGGATGGCCCTGCCCGGGCTGCCCATGGCCGCGGGGGCCGGGCTGGGAGGGAGCGGCCGGATCCAGCGCAAGTGGGCTGGGAGCTCTGTCACCGAGCTCAGCGCTGACACCACAACCATGCGGCTCAGCCGCTGCTGAGGAGCTGCAAAACACGGAGCAAGGAGGTCCCTGGATACACGAGATGCCCAGTTCCCCCTGGAATACCTCTGGATACCAGTCCGGGGTCTGGTGGCTGCTGGAGCATCCCAGGGAGTGTGAGACAGGCTCGTCTGGGCCTGACACCGGGGAGCCTTCTGATGTTCGATGGCCCCACTGTCCCAGTTGCCCTCATCATCCCTACTGTCTCTGCCATCATTCCCATCCCGTGCCCCAGCTTTTCTTCAGAACTTAGGAAATCTCCCTTCAGGCACAAACCCTAGCTGTGGGATGAGACCGTCTGTGCCAGCCAGTCCCTCGTCAGGTCCCTGACAGGTAGCAGCTGTGGCACCCAGCACAACGCCGATCCCATCCCACATCGCTGTTCTCTCCCCAGGGCTGGGCTCGCCACCAAGTGCCAGCTGCTGGGATGGTGGCAATGAGGTCCCCAACGAGCTCTGTCACCACCACCCCGCTCCACATCAGGACCCTATCCTGCCCTGATGGGCAGCCCTCTCCCAGTGCTCCCAGTGGGGCTGCATGGGGACTCCCAGCGCCAGCTGGGATTCGGGTCAGGACCCTCCGCCAGGTCTCCTTGGCTAATCGTCCTGCCCC
>VRYO01000038.1:685824-790613 GCA_009812075.1 Sialia sialis
TGCACACACACTGCACATCATGCACTCACTGCACTGACTGCACATGCTGCGCACACTGCACACACTCTGCACTGACTGCACACACTGCACACACACTGCACACCGCGCACTCACTGCACTGACTGAACATGCTGCACATGTTGCACACACTGCACACACACTGCACATCATGCACTCACTGCACTGACTGCACATGCTGCGCACGCTGCACACACTGCACTGACTGCACACAGTGCATATGCAATGGGTGCCCACAGCTCCTGTGCTCACAGGCTGTGTGTGCCACACACAGTGTGCCACCTGCACCCGCACAGCACTGTGCACGCCCTGCACAAGCACTGTGCACACACACTGAGCCCTGTGTGCGGCAGTGCAGACACTGCACAGTGTGTGCTGCATGCATGGCACACAGACACTGTGGCACAAACCACCCCCATATGTGCACATCTGGGCCATGAACATGCTGTACACCTTCCATGCTCAGCCCACTCCACATTCCCCACACACACCTGTGCTGCACTGGGAGCATCCCCGAGCATCCCTGGGCCCTTGCCCTGGTACAGGCCCAAACGCAGGTGCCACAGGCACCTGTGTGCACCTGTGTGCACAGCCCAGGAAACATCCGACACCCATCCCCTGCCCACTGCTCACTAGGACCCTCATTTTCCCCCTCCCAGCATGAACCCACTCTCCTTTTCCCTCCCCACTCCTGCTGAGGCATTAGGTGAGTCTTCGCTGGCAGGTCTGGGCAATGCAGTGCCTTCCCCTTACCCCAGGATTATGGTTTTCTGCCCCATTTCCATGTCTGCTGACATCTTCATGGTGGAAAGAAACCCTTAATCCCCAGCAAATACTGCAGGAAGATTTCAGATGCCAGATAAAAAGCTTAAAGATGAAATGTTGCAAGGGTTGAAAATGCTTATAAGAGTCACTGGAACAGTTATTAGCCAGGGAATGGTGCTGGGTCACTCCCACCCAGTCTGGGGACTGACACTTGGTCCTCCAGTGTTCCAGGGCCAGCCTTCACCACAGAAGAGGCTGGACAAGAGGATCTGGGGAAGAAGGAGGCAATTAACCCAGGCTTCGTCCACTCCAGGCCAGGGCACAGAGAGATCAGTTTGGCTCTCTGTGATGGCACTTTCATAAAATCCTCCATTTTAGAGGAAATCTGACTTTTAGCAGCAGTGGGTTCATTGGCCCATTGGCATCGGACAGCAGAGCCAAGTACAAGGCATCCCTTGGATTCTGGGTCAGTCCCGAGGACCCTGGGTCAGTCCCTGGGACTGTGGATCAGCCCCCAGGACACCACAGCCCTGGGATCCTCTGCTATAGCAGAGAGGATTATGCCTTTGCATAACCTGTTCCTAGGGCCACCCTATCTTCCCAACCCTCCATTTACTTGTCTGTCCATCCCTGGACTGGGGACATATGCGGGGCCCAAAGCCCCCCACACCCTCTGACTCTGCGGTGCCCCTGCAGGTGCCACCATGTTCCTGAATAAGTGCGAGGGGGACCTGGGTGAGCTGCGGAAGCCAGGGGACGGCGAGGGGACCCCACCAGCCACTGCTGAGGAGGAGCAGCCCAAGAAGAAGCACCGGCGGAACCGCACCACCTTCACCACGTACCAGCTGCACGAGCTGGAGCGTGCCTTCGAGAAGTCCCACTACCCCGATGTGTACAGCCGTGAGGAGCTGGCCATGAAGGTCAACCTGCCAGAGGTCCGCGTGCAGGTAAGGAGGGCAGCACTTTGGGGTCCCCGAGCAGTGCCAGAGGGACCCCAACGTGCTGCAGAGCTCTGCTCAGCTCTCAGCTCTAGTGCCAATGCCTCCCTCTGTGTCTTAGCTTCCCCATTGCTTGAGACAGGAGCGGCATCTCTGCAGAGCCAGCTGCATCTGACAAAGCCAGGGAAAGGGTTTAATGGCTGAGCCTTGTTCCTCCATGGGGTCTCAGCTTGATTCACAAAGGTCTCAGTTGGGCCCATAGGCCAGAAGCTCCATTAGAGCACAGGGATGGTTTTCAGAAATTTTTCCCCCTTCTGGTAGTAGCTGTTCCCATCTCTCCTGCCGCTCACATGGGAAAATGGCCAAAAAACCCACCCTGGCTGACTGCAGCCCCTTCCAGGTCTTTTGGGCTGGGAAAGCACAAGATCCTCATGGATTTAAGGGTTTTAGTTTGTTGGAGCAGGGCAGATTGGCGGGGCGGTGGGTCTGGGGAGGTTCTGTTCCTTAGGCTGCAGCAAAAGGCTCGTGGGGGGACAGCAGAGCCTGGGAAGAGCCTGGACATCAGTCCATGCCTGGACTGATGGGGTGAGATCGGGCAGGGAGAAAGAAAGGGTCAGGGAGCTGAAGTAACAAAGCCACTGTGAACCACAGCAGTAACCCCCAAACAAATGAACTGAATTCCCCAGGCTTCAACCCCAGTCAAGACAATGCAGCCTTTTTTGGGGGGATCCAAACCATAAAGATACCTCTGCTGAACTCCCTGAGCAACAACTGATTTTACAGAATCATAGAATCATTCAGGTTGGAAAAGCGCTCTGAGACCATAGAGTCCAACTGCTCCCCCAGCACTGCCAAGGCCACCACCAATCTATGTCCCCAAGTGCCATATCCACATGTCTTTTAAGTCCCGCCAGGACTGAGGACTCCACAGCTGCCCAAGGGAAGTGGTTTCCACTAACTTTCCAACCTAACCCTCCCCTTGCACAACTCGAGGCAGTTTCCTCCTGTCCCTTGCTCCCTGCGAGAAGAGCCCAACTCCCACCTGCCCTGTCAGGGAGTTGTAGAGAGTCAGAAGACCCTCTCTGAGCCTCCTTTTTTTCCAGGCTGGGCACCCCCAGCTTCCTCAGCTGCTCCTTATCCAACTCGTGCTCCCACTCTCTCCCCAGCTCTGCTCTCTTCTCTGGACATTCAGTTTGCACCAGTGCAGCCCAGTGACAGTCCATGGAACCCTCCCCTTTCCCACCCAGCCATTCATCTTCCCTCCTCTTTGCCTCCTGCAGCAGACCCCTGTGCCCTGTGCTGCTCTGGGGACACAGGGACCAGCATTTTAATGAGCAGTTCCCATGGGGCCAGACGTCACCGCTGGATTTGGGTTGCCGGTCCCTGTCGTTCCTGCTGGGTTTTGGCGCAGCTGTGACTGTTTAACTTATAAAAGCTGTGACCAAGGAGCTGGGAAGGTCGGATAACATTGTCCCATGGACTGCTGGGAGTCAGCAGGGCCAGGGTGCATGTTCCCATGGAGCAGAAAGGCTGTGTGCTTACAGCTCTCACTTTCCACACCTTGGAGATGTCCTTGGTGTCTGAGGCTTGTGGGAGAGGCCTGGCAAAGGTGCTGGGAATTGCTGGGGCCCTCTAGACAGCCCGTGTGAGATGGGGTACCTCAAATGGGACGCCCTCACCTCGAGCACTCCCTGTGGGGCACTCCCCATGGGATGCTGCAGAACAGGGCACCCTGCAATAGACACAGCATGTAGGGACACTGTGAGGGTCCAGTTGGGCACAGTGAGCTCACCTTGGCTCTCACCTTGCAGGTCTGGTTCCAGAACCGACGAGCCAAATGGAGGAGGCAGGAGAAGATGGAGGCCAGTTCCATGAAACTCCATGACACCCCCGTGCTCTCCTTCAACCGGCCCCCCATGACCCCCAACGTGGGGCCCATAAGCAACTCCCTCCCACTCGACCCATGGCTGACATCCCCCATCTCCAGCGCCACCACGGTCCACAGCATCCCCGGCTTCATGGGAGCCCCCCAGGCCCTGCAGCCCCCCTATGCTGGGCACTCCTTCCTCAATACGCCCCCACCAATGGCACAGGGCATGCAGCCCATGGCTCCCGCACCCTACCAGTGCGGCACCCCCTTTGTGGACAAGTACCCGCTGGAGGAGGTGGACCAGAGGAGCTCCAGCATCGCCTCACTCCGCATGAAAGCCAAGGAGCACATTCAGACCATTGACAAGACCTGGCAGCCCATTTGATGAACACTCCCCTCCGAGCTCCCCGGCCACCGCTCCTGCCCCTGGTGCTGGCTTGGCGCCGTGGCAGGTGAGGGAAGACAGTGGGTGCTCAGCAGGACCAAAGCTGGCACCAGGCAGGGATGCCAGCTGCATGTTCCCCACATTGACCCAGCAATGGTGGTGTCGGGAGAGCGAGTTGGGGTGCTGGCAGGACCCCACAGCTGGGGGGAAGCAATCCAGGAGAGCCCCTTTGCCTCTCTGAGGCACCAAGATCAGTTGAGGACCTGGCTGAGGCTTTGACATCCCTCTGTGCCACCAGGCCACCCACCACACCCCAGCTGGACACCTCCTTTCTCTACACCCCCTTTCCTTTACATTATTATTGATTTTTTTTTTTAATGCTGCAGATTTAAACAAAACTGAACAGAAAGCTATAGTTTTGTAGGAAGTACTTGGGGAGGTGTTTTAGCTGCATCGGGGCACGCTGCACGTTGTGCCAGGAGATGCAGCAGCGCCGAGAGCACGGGTGTATTATCAGTAAAGAGATAAGCTGCACAGCTGCCGCATGCTGGAGTTGGGCGCTGCCAGGGCCTCGGTTGTGCTGTGCCCTCCTTTGCACTGTGTGGCTGCCAAGCCTCTGCCAGAAAGGAGCTTTCCATGGGGGCCATGGGAGCATCATCCCTGTGCATGCTCTTGCCCTGCTCCCTTGGGTTGTGCAGGGCTGGGCCAGAATCGGGGCCAGCAGCAGAGCACAGGTGACCTGATCCAGCCCCAGATGGGACCGAGACTGGAACTGGCTTTTGCTGCACCGTGGCCTCATGCAGGTCCCCTGCCTGAATGTCCCTTAGGGGCTGAGCCCATTGCCCCCAGCCCTAACACTCACAGAGGTGCCAGTGGCAGAGGGCTGCCAGAATTGTGCTGGTGGGAGGATAGGTAGCAATGGGACCACCAAGGACTCTGACCAAGGGTTGGTGACAGGAGGGAGCTGGCTGTGAGCCCCAGGGTCACCACAACAGGGCTGTTGGAGCACACCAAGACCTGGCTGAGCGGTGGTGACAAGGTGCCATGTCCTTGGGGGTCCCTAGAGTGGCTTTGCAGCTCTGGGGGACCCCATCTGTCCACCTGCTGGAGCTTGGAGCACACCCAGTGCCACTGGCACCTTCACCCACGGCAAAGGCCAGTACGGCCCCAGCACACGATTGAGTCCACAGTGGCTTTGAGGCACTTAAGCACAGCTGGGACAGCAAGACACGGGGACATACCCCTGGGTGAGCAGGTGCCCTGGGTCCCTGGATTGTTCAGAGGTGTCCTAAGTTCCTGGGGTGCCCCAGTCCCTGGAGGAGCCAGACGAGGGACAACCCTCTCCCCACCAAAATGTTTCCCCAGAAAATCTTCCACTTTGGACCTGACACCAGCCCCCAGCCGGGGCTGTGCTGGGGCAGCCCCATCCCCACCGCGATCCAACGGCCCAGACCCCGCTCAGTACCAGCCCAGCTCGGGCCCCGCTTGCAGCCCTCCCCAGCCCGGGGTCTTACCCCGACCCAAAGCCCCCCGGGGCCGGACTCTGACGTCTCCAGAGCCCCGAGGTCAGGCGGGTCTGGCCGGGATGCCAGCGGGCCAGGCGAGGCACTGACCCCGGCGAGACCCTTCTCCTTGTGCCCCGTCCCCCGGCTGCCGCTGCTCGTCTGTTTCGTTAGCGGCAATTAAACCTTTAACAACCCATTAAACGCATAATCGATGCTCCCCGGCTCCCCGGCCCAGCTAATGGGGTGAAGCGCCCCGGCCGAGGCGAGCAGATAATGAAGCAACGGCTGCGGAAGTAATGGGGTTTGATCCGGGGGACGGGACGCGCTCAATGGGGGCTGCGCTTTTCACATGACATAATTGCCGAGGCTGGCGCCAGCCCGGGGCACCCCTCGGCCTCCCGAGCGCCAACAAAGGCCGGCTGGCGCTGGGAGCGGCAGCGCCGCACCCCCGGCTCGTTTGATCGGGGCCTAATTGGGGCGAGGGTGCTCCCCCAGGCCGGCCCCGCAACCGCCGCCCGAGAGCGCGGAGGGGCCCCGCCGTGAGGAGGCCGCTCCCCGGCTCCTTGGGGTGGGGGTTGTGTGCTTTATGGAAATGAGCTGTATTCCATGGGGTGGCACAGGCAATGTCGGGGTACCCTCGCTTGGTGTCCCCTTCCCTCCCGTGCGTGCATGTCCTGCAGGAAAAGCCAAGATTTCTGACTCCAAAAATACTATTTAAACGCAGAGAGAGCGCAGAAGGCCAGACCACTTTATTGGCACTTTTTCTCGGTGGATACCCACTGGAGCCTGCCCCGGCATGTGGGGGGTTGTGTGGGAAAAATTCAAGGAAAAAGGCATTTTTTCCCCTTAGATGCCAACCCTGCCCTGAAATCGCTCACGGCCCAGCTGGGGCCGGTTCCTGGGGCTGTTCAGTGATGAGGAGGCGCTACTGGAAGCGCTGGGGGCTGTGGCCGAACAGGAGCCCTCCCGCTGCCGCTCCCACCCCCTGTAATCTCCTTCCGCGGGATTTGCCCTGTAAGCTGCTTATTTCTCTCTATTTCTCCCAGGCCTAAACGAACCTAGCCCTGCCCCGGCACGACGCCTCGAGCCCGCTGAGCCTTGCTCCCTGGGCACTGTGCCCCTGGCGCTGCCCGCTGGTGGCCTGGCACATGGGGCTGGCACTGCCGAGGGATGTGGGGGTGACACTGCCATCAGGGAGGTGTGGTGGGGGCCCACAGTCCCAGTCGTGCTGTGCTGTAAGACCTGCACCCCTTGGAACAGGGTGGGATGGGATGGAGCCCAGCCTCCGTGCATGCCACCTCCACCCCCTCCATCCCCTGGCCCTCAGCAGGACAGATGGACTGACGGACGGACGGACGGGAGGGGGGTTTGGGGGGGAGGGTGTGCCTCACTGTCCCTCTACAGGGTGTGGGAGCTGGGGCCCTCAGGGCTCAGGTTCTCTTCAGGGGTGTTGACCCATGAGCTCTCCACCACCCAGCTCCCAGGGGGAGAGGAAAAGACGGGGCTGTGGGGTGGTGAGGGGGAGGCTGCCCGCTGCAGGTTGAGCTTGGCAATGAGCGGCCGCCCCACGTTCACCCGCTGCCGCTCCTCCACGAAGTCATCCATGCCTTGGTAGCGGAACTGCAGGTACACGGTGAAGGCCAATTCCTGCTGCAGGGACACCAGCACCATGGGCTCCTGTCCTGTCCTGGCCATGGTCACACTGTGCCCCAGCACCACCAGCCCCTGACCACCAGGGCTCTTACCCGAAGCTTCTGCAAGCCACAGATCCGGCTGTAGAGGCAGCAGGAAGGGCAGCCAAGGCTCCAGACGGGTGCCAGTGGGCTGCCCAACTCCTCTGGGCTCTCCTTGTTGGTGCATTTGAGGTCCACATCCAGCTCCTGCCATAGATGGCATCCACGTGAAAACCACCACAGCTTTCCCCCACTGTTCCCCAGCATTGCCCTGGTGGGGGCTTCAGCAACTGCTCCCACCTCAGGAATATCAGTGAGCCGGGCCTCACACTTGGTGATGTCCTTGGGGGCAGCCACCACACGCGTGTAGATGATCATAATGTTGGAGAACTCGGCCGCAAAGCCCAGCTGGACGGTGACACCGCAGTCAAAGCGGAGGTGCCGGCTCTCTGGCAGGACTGAGGAGGGGACAGGGAGCACAGGGCTGGGACCTGCAGGGGCTCAGGGCTGGAGCTGTACCCACAGCTGAGGTGAGTGCTGCGTCACCCCAGAGCCAGGGTGCTCCTGTCTCCAGGCTGGTGACCCTGTGCCAGCAGTTTCTTCTCCAGATGGGAGGAACCCAGCAGATGTGGTTTACAATCTCTCTGCTGCTGGGCTATTCCCCCTCTAGATGCCAGCTTGGGACAGGCTAGCCATGACTCACCGTGAGCCTTGGCCCACTGCAGGTTCCTGGCAGAGGACTCATCCTGGCCCGGAGGGCGGATGGGGTCTGTCAGAGCCCGTCTCTCTGAGAGGTTGCTGCGAAGCTCCAGGGCCTGCCGTCCCCGCGTGATCTCCAGAGTGCCCATGTCTGCAGGGGCACAGGGGGTTGGCAGGGGCCACCAGGGGAGTCCTTGTTCCCCACTGCTCACTCACCCTCGGCCACCTTGTCCAGCAGCACCGTGATCTTCTCATCCTCCAGCAGCCAACGCTTGAGGAAGGTGACGAAGATGCCATTGGAGAGCTCACCCTGGCTCAGCTCATAGGCTTCAGCATCTGCACACCTGCAGGGACAGGGCAGTGGCTGGATCTGGTATGGGGTCTGGCACTCCCTGGGAATTGGCCCCCAGAAGGATGACAGCTCTAAGGAAGTCTGGGCTGGGTGTCCAGCGCTCTTCCTGTTCCCACCACAAAATCTGGCCACTGTGCTGGGGACAGGTGAGAGCATGGCTGGATCCTGGATGCTTAAAGCATCACCAGCCCAAACCCCTGTGCTCTAGAGGAGTCTTGGAGCTTCAAGCCAGCAGGTGCTGCCCAAAGCCAAGCAGTGCCATGGGCACCTCCCTGCCCTGTGAGCGATTACGGGCTGCTGCTCGCCCAACCCCTCCAGCATCAAGGGTGGGGAGATGCAGGCGGGGGGGGTCTGAGCCCCTGCCCTGCCCTGAGCTAGGCAGGGAGATTCAGCCCCACTGCCTGTGCCAGGGGATGGTGGGAGGGAACCCACGTTGCATAGCCAAAGACGATGTTGGCTGTGACTTCCAGTGCCCCAACCTGCGGAATTATGTCATCATTGAGGTTCCTGCAAGAAAAGAGAAGAGAAGCTGGACAGAGTGAGAGCCTGTAGTCCTCCAAAACCCATCCTAAAGCACACCAGACCTTGAGGGCTGCTCTGTGCCCCTCTGCCCACCCATTATAGCATTTGCTTGCTCACAGGGGCAGTGAAGTCTTGGGGAATTTACACAAAGACAACGGGTTTAGATGGGACCCTGAGGGTGCCACGCTACCCTCCCCCAGGAGCCACCAGCCCCAGCCACCACCCAGGGGTCCCTGTGCTGGCTCTTCCCAACTGGCAGCCTGTCCCTAGGTTGGTGGCGGGGCCAGGTCACCTCTTACGGCACATGTCAAGCAGGAAGATGTTGAGGCCAGTGCGGCGCTGCTGCATCTCCCGCAGCACTCGCTGCACACACAGGCAGTGCTCTGATGTGTAGGCACTGGGCGCATCAATGGGCACCATGAAGCTGTTGCCAAAATTTTCGTAGCCGTGGCCAGCATAGTAGAGTAAGCCTGCTGGGGAAACAAGTGACATGGTGACATCTCCTGACCTGCCAGCACCTGCTTCTTGCCTGGCTGCACCCCAAGACTCCACTAGCATAAAACCACCCAGCTCCCCCGGGCTGGAACCGCCTGCCCTGGCAGGTGTTGTCGCACCGTAGACACCCTTGTCAAGGAGGAGGAGGAACTCATCAACGGCCATCTGCATCTCGGCCTTGCGCAGGTCCAGCAGTGACACCACCTTGAAGTCGAGCTGGCGGAGAAGGGCACCGAGGGCGTGAACATCCACGATGGGTGCCTGCAGCTGCTTGTGGTGCAGGTAGTGCATGTTGCCGATCAGCAGCGCCACTTTGTCCGTGGCTGCAAGGACAGGAGAGGGAGGTGTTGTTATGGAGTGGGACACACCTGCTCTCCATTGCACAGAGAGGTGACACCCAACTCTGGCCAGCATCACCAAGGTACCCTGTGGCATCCCTGCCTTGCAGATCCCTCAGGTAATGGATAAGGGTTAGGGTTGGGGTTTTGGGTTAAGGCTTAAGGTGCTGCTCTGCTCTCCTAATTCAGATTGGGGCTGGGCTGCTCTTCCAGTATGCTGCACCCAAAGCATTCCTGGTCAAGTAAAGCCTTATGGGGTGACAGTGATGACACTGGAGACAATCAGAGCCCCCAGGGCCATCAGCCCCTCCTGGGCAGGCTCTTACCGTACAGCTGTCCAGGGCTGTCATGCTCTGGGGAGCCTGGGAAGAGAGAAATGCTGTGCCATGGCTCTCGAGTACCAGGGAAGCACAACAGGCATGGCAGCACAGACCTGTCCACTGTGCCCCCACCTACCTCCATCCCCCTCCTGCCAGGAGCCTCCAGAGGTGAAGAGCCGTGGGCCTATGGCAGAGGAAATGTCAGGGACCCTATGCATGGCATCACCTCCCAGCATGGGCTGCAGTCCTCCCAAAACTGTGGAGCAGCCGTGAAGGCTTTACTGGGAACAGAGCAGTTGGGAGGGCCAAGAGGTTTGTCTGTGTCCTCACCGATCTCCACGTCCACCTCCTGGCTCCACACCTCGTGGAAGAGGTTGAACACGCGGCAGGAGTAGCTGCCCCGCTCAGCCGTTGTCACCAGCTTCACCTGTCAGCAGGACGGAGCAGGAAGCTGGGGCAGTGTGCCAGACCATGCTGCACTGTGCCACATTGTGCCATGCTATGCCATGCTGTACCATGCCAAAGGTCCCTCCATACCTGGAGCTGGGGTGCCTGTGCCCCTTCCACAGGGCGCCGGTTCCTGAACCACTGGTACTGGGGCGGGGGGTTGCCAATGGCTCTGCACTCCAGCACCAGCGTGTCCCCCTCGGCCAGGCAGCACGGCCGCGGCTGCCGCAGGATCTGCAGCCCTGCCATAGTCGGGCAGTAGCCACTGGCTGGGGAAGGGACAGGGTGGCAAATTAGGCACCCAGTCATGATAGCACTCTGCAGAGCTGCTCCAGACCCCACATTCTTCATCCACAGGCCCTGGCACCCATGATGGCATGAGGCAGCAGGCATAAGAAGGCCATAGAGCATGTGGCTCCTCTGCAGGCACCATCACCCCAGCAAGCCCAGAGGCCTTCACAGCTGAGCCAGGGCATTACATCACAAATGGTACCACTCAGGACTTATCCATGTCCTAATAGGGCAAGAGGTGCCATGCAGGAGATGTCCCAGTCAGGGAGGTAGTTCCCCACAGCTGCCACCCCAGGGGAGGAGATCTCCCATCAGGGAATCTTGAGACCCACCTGAGCTGGGGCTGCTGCTCTTCTCCACCTGGACATGAGCCCACCTGGAGAAGGCAAAGGTGGCCCCACAGTTCACCCGGCAGATGTACCACTCAGGCTGGCCCGCTGGGCTGGCCGTGTCGATCACCAGCTCTGGGGATGTGGCTCCAGGCACCTTCAAGGCAGGAGGAGGCCAAGGAGTAATGGGCTCCTTCTTACCCGTGTGCGTTCCTCACCATGGACAGGTTACAGGGGCCCTGCTCAGTGTGGCACAGTGGGACCTTACCTCCTGCCTCCCACAGAACCACTGGTACACAAGCCCTGGTGGGCCAGTCGCGCAGCAGGTCAGGGACACTTGTGTCCCCTCCACCACCACTTGTGACTCTGGCTGTACTGTGATGCGAATCACATCCTGGACTGCAGGAGAGAGACCAGCATGGGCTGGCTGAGTCCCCTGTCTTGCACTACCCCATACCATCCAGTCCCAACCCCATCCACAACAGATTATTATCTCCCAGCCCAACCCATCCCACAACCTCTGTCCTGTCCCAAGCATTTCATCCTACTTTGTCCTACTTTGTCCCACTGGCATATTCAGTGCTATCCCATCTATGCATCTCATCTTGTTTCTGTCTATCCTATCCTATCCTATCCTATCCATCCCACCTCACCCCACCTGCCCAGAACCTCTTTACCAGAGCAAGACCCCCAGCAGGAATTGCAGTTCTTCATGCCCCATGCCCATTTCCTCCTGCTGAGCCCACTGTCCTTACCGGCAGAGCTGAGGACCCGGCAGGCCTGTTCGTGCCCCATGCGCTCCAGGCAGCCCAGCAGGTACCTGAGGGTGCAGTCACGCTCGGCCAGGAGCTGCAGCAGGCACTGAGTGGGGCTGCCACGGGGCTCCAGCACCTTCAGCGAGCACATCTCCAGCTCCTCCGCGCTGCAAGTGCCCGCAGCTGTCAGAGCTACAGCCCCGTCCCTGCCGCGGTCTTGGCGGGGCCCAGCCCGGGCAGGGGAACTGAGCCGTGTACCCCTTCCTTGCTGAGCCCACGTGCGCTTTGGGACCCGCTCGGGGACAGCCCCCGGCAAGGCTCCCCAGCCCTACCTGCACTTGAAGCGTTTCTCGGCCCCAGCCAGCTCAGCCAGCTTGCGCCAGCCCCGGCCCGCGTTATCCAGTAGCTCACATAGCCGGGCCACCACTTCCTCGCCCAGCGAGCCGATGGGCATGCTCCAGTCCCCCATCCTTCCTGGGGACGCCGAGGGGACGAGCTGTCGGGGGATGACAGGATGACAGGCACCCACCGGACCCCTCTGGACACAGGGTGACTTTGAGGGGAGAACAGTGAGATCCCTGGTGTCAGGACAGGACCTGGCTGTGCTGCACTGCTGGATCTGGCCACCGGCAGCCAGCCAGGACAGACACACACTCCCATTCTGGAAGCTGGGTAGGACAGGGGATCCTGCTCACCCCACAGCCTTGGGCAAGGAGCCAGGTACTTTAGCCTAGCCCCATGAAAGGGACCTTCATGGAATGGGGGATCCATGGAACTAGAAAGAGGGGCTGGCCCCCATCACCTTCTCTGTCCTGTAAGGCCAGAGGACAGAGAATGGAGCCTCAGTACCCTTCTCATTCTGGCAGAAGCCTCAGTGGAGCAGCAGCAGCCCTCTGGCTATCTGTATGGTGGCTCTGGAGCCATCATGAGGGGCCTATGGGGGGTCAGCATAGGGTACATGGGGATCTTGGGACTTGGACCCAGCTCAGCTTGTCCTGAAGCCTGGGAAAGGTTTCAGTGTGACATGAACGACCTGGACAGGGCCAGCTCTCTCCTCCCCTCAGGTCCCTTCCCAACAATCCACCCAAGAAGGGTCCTTGTCCCCAGGACTGAGCTGCCCATAACAGCTGGGTGACACTCACTCACGCAGGGGCCTCCAAGACAAAGACAGGGACCCAGGTGCTACATCTGCTTACCTGCTGCTGGATTTGGGATCTGGACACACTGGGTGTAGTGAGGGATGGGTGAGCTGCAGGCCTGGCAGGATGGGCCCTCACCACAGGGTATGGCCAAGCCCCATCAGTTCCGAGGGTGTGCACTGAGCCCCACACAGAGGAAATGAGCCCAAAATCTCCCCTAGGCCCCCGTGCTGCAGTACAGCACTTCTGCTTCACTCCCTCTTCCTTCCTGTTGTGCAGTGCGTGGGTGCAGAGCTGCCACCCCGCCCACAGCCCCGGGGGAGCTGGGCTGGGCACAGCCTGGCCCTGTCACACAGGGCACACAGCCCCGGGGGAGCTGGGCTGGGCACAGCCTGGCCCTGTCACACAGGGCACACAGCCCCGGGGGAGCTGGGCACAGCCTGGGGCTGTTACAGGGCACACAGCACCGGGGCCACCGCCAGGCCAGGCAGAGGCTCCACTGTCCTTTCCTCACTGCAGGAACCCCACAGGCGCCTTTCTTCCCCTGAGCCCAATTCAAGCCCAGAAGGAGCTGCACGGCAGTGAGTCCAGAGTGCAGGTGAGCTGAGGTGACAGAGGCATCTGCCAGGTGTGCCCAACACATTGGCAAAAACAAGGCCAGGGGAAGCTGCTGGGCTCGGCTTTGCCCAAGGAGAAGCAGAGATAGGTCAGTGAGGTCCCAGTTGCTGTGGGGAAGACCCTGCCTTCACCATCCAGCCCAGCCAAGCCCTGGCATCCCAGC
This sequence comes from Sialia sialis, assembly GCA_009812075.1. Classification (NCBI taxonomy): domain Eukaryota; kingdom Metazoa; phylum Chordata; class Aves; order Passeriformes; family Turdidae; genus Sialia; species Sialia sialis. The sequence goes on from VRYO01000038.1 coordinate 699,447, forward strand.
ACCTGCTGCTCCTGCTGCTGGAGGAGAAAAGGAGAGTGTCGGATGGCACTGCAAAGGGCCATCATGTCCCCTGCCTCACCTTGCCTGCTGCCCCACACAATAGGGATGCAGTGACAAGGCTGGGTTATTCCCCACCCCACATCCCCATGGAGCCCTCAGGCTCAGCTGCTGTGGTACAGCTGGTGATGGAGCAGGGAGCAGGACCCGTGTGCAGCGTGGGCTCTCTCTACGATCCAGAATCCGAGCCTCTGTTTTAACAAACACATTGAGACCTTGCCACCTGTGTTGCCTCCTTGGCATGGAGGAGACCTGCACAAAGTTTTCACAGGGTCCGGGTTTCTCACAGGCTTTAAAACAAGTATCAGCCTCACTAGAGATTTATTTATTATTTACAGCAAGTAGAACAGATCAAAAGCCAGTCCCAGTGCCACCTGTGCCAGCACACAGTGAAGCCCCAAGCTCAGAAGCACCTACAGCTTCTTGCCCTTCTTCAACCTATTGCGCTGCCATGTGTTGTACTTCCGCAGGCGCCTCCAATACTCGAGCGAGTCAGGGTCCAGCTCCTCCAGCTTCTTGGGGGGCCCAAGGTGGATCTTAAAGAGCCTGGGGGTGAATACAGAGGATGTGAGGCTGTGGGAAACGGACAAGCACCGCATGCAGCAACAGGCATGAGTGACCAGGATGCGCAGATCCCCCACCCCACATCCACAGTGCACCCACTCCCGTCTCCTGACCCTGGCAAAGGTGTTTGGGTTGCAGAGGGGTAGTCTGCCTCCTCGCCGAACACTTCCCTGTCCCTCTTACACAGCTTTGTGCCCCTGAAATGGCGCCTCTGAAATGGGACACAGTGGGGAGTGGGGCAGCACGCACCAGTCGGGGTACTCGGAGTCGGGCTTCAGGGCTACCTCTGGACCCTCCTTAAAGTAGTTGACCCCCATGGCATGGGTAGCGAGCATGGTGGGATCCGTGCACACCTCCGGCCCCTTCAACGTCTCCTTCGGCACCCCCTTGCCTTTGGACTTGGCGGCTGTGGGGGAAAGGGCAGGGTGAGGGCAGGGGCTGTACCGGGGGACAAGGACGCACACAGCGGAAGGGAGGAGGGACTCGAGGACAGAGGGCCATCGCGGAGCGGGAGCAAGGGCCGGGGCAGGGTGGGCATGGGGAGCACGAGGAATAGAGCTGGAGCAGCATCACCACCGGGGAGGGCGCGGGGAAGAGGAGGGGGACCGGAGCACGGGGCCGGAGCGCGGGCAGGGCCGGGCCGGTACCAGAGGCGAGAAGCACGGCACCGGGGCACGGAGGGACGGGAGTGACATACGGGGGGACACACAGGGAACACAGGGGACAGAGACTGGGACCGAGGAGCGCGGGCCGGGGTCGGTGCTTGTGCAAGCCTCACCGGGTTTCTTGGCGTAGCCGCGGGCCGGGACGCGGAGCGCAGCTCCCGCCACCCGCAGCAGCCCCCGGGCGGCCATGGGCGCGGGGCACGGCGGAACCGGGGCGGGGCCGCGGCCGCGCCTGCGCGGGGCGAGCGGAAACGACGTCGGGACCGTCCTGTCGTGTCCCGGCCGGAGGGGCCGGTACTGATTGAGTCCGTCCGGGCCGGGCCCCGCCCGGGGCGCCGGCCCCATAGACAGCGGCAACACCATGGACTTCCAGGGAGCCACGCTCCCCGCCCCTGGCGGCGGCAGCGATGAGACCGCGGAGCCACGGGCCATGGACACGGAGGACGGGCTGGACACCCCTGGGTGCTGTGCGGGGGACGAGCGGCCGGAGGAGCCCTCCCGTACGGTCCCGCAGCCCAGCAGCGGCTCCGGGCCGCAGGCGCTCGCGGGAGGCGCGGGCGGGCGGACCGAGCCGTGCCGGGGCTCGGGAAGAGCGATGGAAGAGGAGGCGATGCCCGAGGTGCCTCCGGACTCTGCCCGCTGGGACCCCAGCGCCGGGAGCGCCCCTCCGGGCACGGGACGCACCCGGACCCCCAGCAGCGCCGACCCCGCGGGCATGGAGCTGGATGAGCCCCCCGAGCCCCGCGCCCGCCCGGGCAGCACCGAGTGGAGCGAGGATGTGGAGGACGAACCTTCGGAGATCCAGGGGCTGTTGGCTCAGCTCGAGACCCTCGACCCCAAACTCCGCGACCGCTCGTCCGCCCCAGAAGAGGGCTTGCCATCCCCCTCGGGCGCTGGTGCCCGCCGGGGCCGCGGGCAGTGCCCGGGCAGGTGCCGGCCGTGCCCGCTGCACGTGGCCACGGGCCGGGGCCTGGCCGTGCATCCCTGCTGCCCCCAGCACTCCGCCTGCGAGCAGCCCTGCCACGGGCTGCTCTTGGCCGAGGCTGACCGGGAGGACTTGCTGAGCCTCCTATGCTACGAGGGGGGGCTGCCCAAGGGTGATGCCGAGACTCCCTTGGCCCGCTCTGATGTCCTGGCTGGGACCAACCTGGAGGTGCTGCAGGCTCAGGAGGAACCAGCCACTGTGGAGAAGCCTGAAGGGCTGGGGAGGCCAGAGAGCTCGGAGGAAGAGCCTTCTGGCAGCTGGTGTTATGGAGAGGGGCTTTGTGAGGACGAATCTGCCTGCGAGGGTGCTCAGGAACGGTCCCCAGAGTTGGCGTGGGCAGCTCTGCCTTCTGCTCTGGCCCCTGGGACAGAGCAACTACCTTACGGCGCTGTGACCGTGAGTGCACTGTGCCTTGGGCTGTGATGGGGCAGCAGGAGCCAGGACATGCCCCTTGGCTCTGATCCCTCCTGGGGTCTGGGATGGGGACAAAGGAGAGCAAGGGACGACTTCCCTTAGCTCTTACTGGGCCCTGTGCTGCAGGATTGCCTGGACAAGACTCTCGATACCTGCTTTGGCCCTGAATGCATGCTTGCATGGCTGGCTGATTCATGTGTGCCCTGGGGCAGAGGCCGGTGGGTCCAAACAGCCCCTCTGGTCCTGGGATCCTGTGTCATCCTCTCTTCCAGCCCCAGGACCCTGCACCAGCATCCCCACAGGCCTAGGACTCTATTCTTCTCTGTCCAGCCCTGGGACCCTATGCTGTTTCTCCCATTCCCAGGGACACTCTGCTCTTGCTGTCCCACTGCTCCAGGGCCAGGCAGGCTCAATCCCTGAGGTCACAACCACAGCCTCAGCCTCACTTGCTCTCTCATTGCTTTGCAGAACAGGGGATCCCCATCATCCTGCCCAGCCTTCAAAGACGGTGAGTTGTTTCTGTGCTTGCAGAGCAAGAGCTTTCAGGAGTCCTGACCCACCTGCTCTGACCCTGAATGGGGAGGGCTGGGGAGGGAACAGCCAAGCTCTTCACCCATCTAGAGTGGGTGCACCAGGCTCCATGTGGCTTGTTTGAGCCTGTGCTGAGGAAATGGAGGTGTGTCAGGGATCAGGGTGGGAGTATACTTGGGGGAAAGGGATGCCATGTGTTCCCAGGGGAAGAAGGAAGCGGCCTGTGTCTTCTGGTAATGCCAGGTGCCCATGTACTGAGCTGCTTCATCATGTATAGGAATGCATCTGACAGGCAGCAGGAGTTGGTACCCCCAGTTTCAGAGGTGGGGGAGCAGCCTCTGCTCAGTCCCTCCCAATGCCTCAGTTCCAGGCCCTTGTGACCCAGAGGACTTGCTGGATGGTGTGATTTTTGGGGCCAAGTACCTGGGCTCCACGCAGCTGGCCTCAGAGAGGAACCCCCCAACCAGTGTCCGCATGGCACAGGCCCAGGAGGCGGTGGACAGGATCAAGGTGCAGGAGGGATGGGTGGCATGGCTGCCCCAAGCCATGCTCCCTTGTGGGAGCACTCAGGATCTGCCTGAGGGCACCTGGCTGTTTAGCTGGGTCCCAGCAGGGTCCTGTGACCTCTCCATCCTTCTGCAGGCACCTGAGGGGGAGTCCCAGCCCATGACAGAAGTGGATCTGTTTGTCTCCACACAGAGGATCAAGGTGCTCACTGCTGACACTCAGGTGAGCAGGAACTACAGTAACCACGTGGCTCTGTGGCTGTTTCAACATTTGGTCTCAGGATCTTAGCTTTGCTTCCACACCAGCAGAGTCTTGCCCCGTGATGGCCTACGAATGAGGACACACATCTGGGAGGGAGCATGTCACTTCACTGCTGTCCTGTGTCATGTCCTTGCCTCTGTGTGGCTGCACAAGGCTTCCCATGCAACCTGTACCCTGTGGAGCTGCTGGGATCCCAGACCAAGCTCTGGGGAACCTGGTCTTGAAATCTGGGGAGTTCTTTGCCTCAGGATTAACTTCTGTATTATAGCAAGGGGGAAGAACTCTCGACTGGCAATACCAAGGACACAAATGAGTCCTTGATGAAGGGTCTGTTTGTACCTTTTGGCACAGACATGGTTTTTGCCCAGCATGTGTTGGGCAGCTGCACCACATCCCAGCACCATGGCCAAACCCTTCCTGCTTGCAGTGCTAGCGGGGTCATGGCTGCCTACATGGTCTGATAGCCCCAAGAGGGCTGAACTCTCTGCCTGTGTTCCCCTTGCCAGGAGGCCATGATGGATCACTCCCTCCAGACCATCTCCTACATTGCCGACATCGGCTCCCTCGTGGTGCTCATGGCACGCCGGAAGCTGCCGCAGCGCTCAGAGGTGGCGGAGGAGAAGCGGCTCTACAAGATGATCTGCCATGTCTTCCACTCATCTGATGTGAGGCAACACATGGATCCTTGGGGTGGGAGGGTGGCCCTGGGGACCTGGGCCCATCCCACTGTAATAACAGGGTGTTACAGGTTGGGGCTGCAGCAGACACTGCTCCCTCTCCACAAGGGAGAGGGCAAGAGCATCTCAGCCTGAGCATCTCTGTGACATGCAGAGGCCCAGTAAGCAAAGTGGAGGCAAGGGTTGGCTCCATACAGGGACCCATGCAGGCAGGGAAGGAGCCAGGACACTCTGGAGCTCCCAAGGACGATTCGTGTCCTGAAATCATGCCTTGCGGGGCTCTGGGAGCTGTTAGCTGCAGCCCTGAGCCATAGGCAGGAACAGCCCCTGTTGTTCCCCAGGCCCAGGTCATCACCCAGGCCATTGGGCAAGCATTTGGCGTGGCTTACCAGCGCTTCCTGGAGGCAAACAGCATTGACCCAAGTGAGCTGAGCCCACGCCAGTACAGCCGTGCCCTGGAGGACCAGGAGCAGTACAATGCAGAGCTGACCCACTTCTCCCAGCAAGAGAACTGCAAGGACGTAAGAGCTGCTCTGGGGGCTGGGGACAATGTGGGGAATCTGCTGGCACCTCTGTGGCTGCCTGTACAGCTGGGGTGCTCTCTACAAAAACAAACCCTGTCCCAGCCAGCTGTGAGCACAGCTGTGGCCTGGGACATGTTCTCCACAATTCTGGTGGAGCTTGTAACCGTAACCCACCTGTTTTCCCCCCAGGTCTGCATCCGGAAGCAGAAGGGGGAGATCTTGGGCATCGCCATTGTGGAGTCGGGCTGGGGCTCCATCCTGCCCACCGTGGTCATCGCCAACCTGATGCATGGGGGCCCCGCGGAGCGGTCGGGCGAGCTGAGCATTGGGGACCGCCTCATGTCAGTCAATGGGACCAGCCTGGTGGGGCTGCCCCTGGGCACCTGCCAGAGCATCATCCGGGTGAGCCAGGGCAGGGCGGCCTCCTGCCTGACCCCAGGAGGAAGATGGGGACTGGTCTGAATAATCTGGGAGTGTCTGTGACACCAGGATTCCCTTGGGGCCCCCAGCTTTGGAGGCAGGTGTGCAAAGGTCATACCTGCCCTGCAGGCTGTGACAGTTCCTGCTCAGACTGCTTGGAAGGAAGGCAGGGACAAAGCTGGGGACTGTACTTGCTGTGGCCCTGCCTGAAAAGCAGGGTGGAAGAGGAGGCAGGCACTTGTCCTGAAGGGAACCTGTTGCATCATCTTCATCTCAGTAGGGTGCGAAGGAGTTGAAAGCAAGGACAGCATAGCCTCAGGGGCAGGGAAATCTTGGGCTGGGTTTGTAAGTTCTTGTCCCTGGATTTATATTTGCAATATCTCTTTGTGTGCCTGAGTTGCCCCATTGAAAACAGGTTGCTAATCCTCAGCCCTCACGTGAGCAACATGGCTGCATTGCCTCTCAGCCAGTCTGACTAGCTCTCCAAAGTCTCACCAAGCCCCATCCCACCTTCCAGGAGCTGAAGCACCAGACTGAGGTGACACTGAACATTGTGCACTGTCCCCCTGTCACCACAGCTGTCATCCGACGCCCCGACTCCAAGTACCAGCTGGGCTTCTGTGTTGAGAATGGTGTGGTGAGTTCCTGTGGGATTGGAGCTGGGCCAGGGTCTATCTGAGGGGCAAACAGGGCTGGCTGTGTCTGGGAATCAGCACCCAGCTCCTACACTCCATGTGCTCGCCTGGGCCAAGGGGTCACACGGCTCTGCTGTGCACAGTAAAAAGCTCTTCCCAGCCTTTCTGCAGCACTGATGGTTGTATCCCTCCACCTGGAGCTCTGTAGTTGTTCACTTTCAGGGTGGTGGCTTCTTTCTGGCTTTCTGGGCATGATCCAAGTGGCAGTTGTTGCTGTCTCCTGTGCCCAAGCCACTCCCTGCCCTGGGCTTTCCGGTCACTGTTGAGAAGGCAGAGAGGGGCATTCCTGGGCTCAGTGGGAGCTGGATGGGTGGGTGGCATGCCCACCTCACACACCAACTGGTGCTCCCCTTAGAACTGGAGATGTGTGTCTCTCCTGCTGCCCCAAGGAGGAGCTCAGGCTTCAGCCCAGGTCTGAGGAAGGTTCAGTGAGTGGGGCACCACAACCTTATTGGCCGGGGACGAAATCCTGGGGGCTGGCCTGGCCCCAGCTCAGCACATCACTCTGGTGGCAGCAATGCACAGGGAGGTCCCTGCCCTCACCGCATGCCCAGGGGCTGGAGGAGGTGTGCATCCCAGGCAAGAGCTCTGGCCAGGAGCCAACAGGACTCTGAAGATTTGGAGCAGTGGTGACACAGAACTGGGCTGTGGGCACAGCCCTGCTCTCACAGCACTCTCTGCTCCCAGATCTGCAGCCTGATGCGCGGGGGCATTGCGGAGCGGGGTGGCATCCGTGTGGGGCACCGCATCATTGAGATCAACGGGCAGAGCGTGGTGGCCACGCCACACGAGAAGATCATCCAGATCCTCACTGAAGCGGTCAGTGAGGTAAGCTGGAGCCCCACACAGCTGCTGGGCTCAGAGCTGTGCACCAGCACCCTCCAGCCCTGGCTGGGGTCTCTAATCTGTGTCTTTCTGCCTAGGTACACATCAAGACCATGCCGGCGTCCACGTACCGTCTGCTGACAGGGCAGGAGCAGCCCCTCTTCCTCTGAGCCACCATGCCTGGGGTCAGGCAGGAGCGAACCCAGGGCTGCAGGGGCAGGACTGGCTCTGCCTTCTGCCCCAGCCCTGCATCAGAGCCCTCTTTTGTTTTAGTCAGGACACAGTGGGACACTGGGGGCTGATGCCAGCCTGAGCAGCATCAATGCCTGTGCTGCCATGCTTTGGGCACCTCTCCCCCTCCAATCACCATTCCCCACCTCAGTGCCTGAACAGTGCCTGTCTTGCTGCTGCACAGGATCCCTCACCTTGGCCTTATGCTCGTGGGAGGAGGGGGGAACCCTATGTCAAAGTTCTCCCCATCCAGTCACTGACTGTTGTACTTTTATACTCACCAATGGTGCCCTTCCCAAGGTGGGGATGGTGCTGGAAGCACAGCTCAAGTCCAGAACTCAGCCAGCAGAGCCCCAGAGCAGCACTGACCCTGTGCACCCAGCTGCTGGTGTACACTGGCACTCCTGAGGGGTACCCAGAAGCTCCCAGCCTCGGCCTTGGAGGCAGAAGCACTCTTGGCACCTCCTCCCATGGCTTGGCCTGAGGCCTGTTAGGGTGCAAACTCTCTCAGACACATTGCACCAAGCTGGGAACCTGCCTCTGCATTTTCCTGGTGCTGCCTTGAATCTTTCTGCATGCACAGCCTGGCCCAGAGCCACAGCCCTTGGAGCAGCAAAAGGGAACAACAGGGCATTGCCCAGCCCCACATCCCATGAGCTTGGGGCTGTGAGCCTTTTTGTGAGCAGCTCTCTGGGCCTCCAGTGCTGCAGCAGTGCTGATCTGGCTGTACCCGTGTGCTTGGTTGCTTTAAAAATAAAAATTTTGGGAAGTACAGGAGGCTGCATTTGGGGAGCTGCAGGGAGAATGCAGCAGAGGAGGCTCAACTCTGGGGGACACATCCCAGGCCTGCAGTGGTGCCAGGCCCCAATTCCCTCTGCGATGCTTCATCATACACAGGGCCACTGGCCAGGGAGATTCTTGGTTATCGTATACAAGGCCACCCTGCTGCACAGTGTCCCTTGTATGCTGCCACCCAGCACCTCCAGAAAGAGCCTGTCCTGACCCAAACATCCCTTTTATTCCAGTAGCAGTGGCCAAAAGGGAAGGAGGTACTTGGTGATGCAGGGTATAGCAAGATTGGGCCCAGCCCAGCCTGGTCACAGGGGCACTGCCTGAGCTGTCACCTGCACCCAGTTGTACAGGGCTGTAGGAAGGACAGGCCAGCAGTGCCCCTACACATCTGTGGCTGGGCCCCACTCATAGCCTTCATCCTGGTCAGAGTCATCCCTGGCCCGTGTGAATCTCCTCCTCACTGCCTCGTGCTCATATTCCCTGGGGGACAGAAGGGTGGTGATGGCTCTGCATGACACGGACACTGCCCTTCTGGGCACTTCATGACTGCCATCCCCACCCCACAAGGGAGGGATCCCATCAGCGTACCTGATGCTGTCATAGCGCCTGCCCTGCTGTGGCACCTGGGGAAGAAGAGGGAGGAGGGGTCAGGAAATGTGCACCAGCCTGGGGCATTTGCCCCTGAACACCCAGAGCTGGGCTCAGACACACAGCTGGACCCTACAGCAGCCAGAGGTGACACCCTGCCTCTGCTATGAGGATGGGAATTACACCCCAGAGCCAGGCACTGTGCCACCCTCTTCTGCCCCACTGGGCTCTTGTACCAGTCTGGGCCAACCCACCTGCTCGTGCTGGCTGTGGCTTGGGGCCAGCTGTGCTGGCTCAGAGGAACGGGCCAGCCCGGGCTGGTCATAGGCATCCTCTGCCTCGCCATCAGTGAAGGCACTCGCCTCCCCATCTGTGTCGTCGTAGTCGCTGTTGGCGTGGCTGTCACAAGTCAGGTAGCCTGAGGCCACTGTGCTTGGTGGGTTCAGCAGTTCCAGACTGTCCTCGGGTGCTGCATCTGCCTGAAGGGTGGGGATGACAGAGACATGGGACCCCAGCCATGGGGAGCCATGTGCAGCCCAATCACCTGCCTGGCTGCAGCCCTATGAGGCCAAGCCTTGCCACAGAGAGCCTGTGCCACATACCTGCTCTGCTGTGGTCCAGACAGGCTGGCTTTGCTGTGTCCTTATGATGTCCTGGATCTGCTCATACCAGGCATTGCTGCTGCCACTGAGGCTGATGGTGGCTGTGAAGAGGTGGCTGCAATACTTCTTCATCTTGTTGGCCTGGGCATAGAGGCGCCGGGAACTCTTCCTGGAGTCGGGTGCCAGCCACTGCCGCATGGCCTTGATGCCCTGCCGGCTCTCGGGCTCACAGAACACCACCACTGGGTAGTACTGCACGTAATTGAGACGCTCCACAGCTGAGGGCGTGATGTCCAGCAAAGCATGCTTGTTCTGGGGCAGGGCACAGCCATCAGCCCTGCTGGGAGCAGGGATGGGAGCCATGGGCTTTCCACAGGCCCCAGCTGGCTCCAAGGACATGGGAAAGGTCTCACCTTTTCTGCGATCTGCCGCACCGAGTCCAGCTTGATGACCTTGGACGATGCCCCATCTCGGGGTACACTTGCTGCAGGACACAGAGATAGGGCATGAGAGGGGCTGCACCTCCAACAGCCCCAGGCTGAGCATGGCCTTGCCCAGTCCCAGAGCTGTGTCCCTCAGGGAGAGGAGGGGAAAGGGCAAATGATGAACTCAGGAAGGTGTTGAGGGAGGTGGCATAGGGAGGGAGCCAAAGGTTAAGAACTCTCCTACTGTCTGGCTGCTGGATATCATTTTCTCCTCAGTGTGGAGCACTTACGGGCAATTTCGAATAGCTCGGGCAGCTCCCTGCTCAGCTTCTGCACAGCAATGTCTGCAATGGGGCCCAGAATCACCACTGGCCGCTTGAAGCTGGCTGTGGGAGGACAGAGATGCTCAGAGTGGCTGGGGGCAAGGGCAGAGGTCCCAGCACCCAAGCACCCAACCCCACTCTTCATGGAGCCCACAGGCCTACAAATTGCCCTTCTCCCTCCAGGAGAGGGGGACACATCAGCATGCAGAGCAGGGCAGCCCCAGGACCAATGTCCCCAAGGTGGGTCAGGCTGTCCTGGTGCCTACCTTCCTTGAGGACCACCCTCTCATATGGTGGGTAGCGCCCTTGCTTTGTGAGGGCAGACAGGTCCTCCCGGCTCTTCCGCAGCATCTTCTTGGCTCCCCGCAAGCCCCGCAGCTTCCAAAACTCAGCCCTTGCCCCGGAGGGGTTGGCAGCAGACGTGGCTTTCAGCACCGACTCCAAGCTGGCAATCTGCTCAGCCCTGGGAGAGGAGAAGGCTCAGGACCTGCAGCCTCTGAATTTGAGGAGCAGGTCAGAATCTGGCACCGCTGCTCGGTGGCACACCCAGCAGGGGTAGACTTGTTTCTGTGGTAGACTTCTCTCTCTGGGACTTTCATCAAGTTAACTTGACCATCAGCTGCCCCACCACCCTGAGAAGGGATTTCACCAGCTCATGCTTCCCACCAGCCCTTGCACTTCCTCTCACTGAGCCCACCATCCATGTCCCCAGCTCACTTGGGAGCCTTCTCTGCTTGTCTAGGGGCTGTTTCTGGCTCCATCCCTACCTTCTCTGGTTGGGGATGATGCCCTTCTCCTGCTCCTGTAGGTCCCTGCCCATGCGCACAGCCAGCCAGCTCCCCAGCCTGCCCCGGTACATGGTGTCCAGAACATGGAACACATCCCCACGGACAAAGCTGAGCCCTGATGGTGTATCCTTCTCAAAGTCAAAATGTGTCCGGATGTAGAACGAGTCACCCACATTGGACGAGATCATCTTCCTGTAAACTGAAGCCCAGAGCAAGAGGGACCATTAGGGGAAGAGGTGGCTGAGGAAGAAGATACTGGAGAGATTTGGGAAGGCTCCACAGTAGCCCTTGCTGCCAAGGAGGGTGTTGGGTACACCTTTTCCTCCCATGGCACTCTCAGGCATGCTGGGGACAGTAGGATTTGACTACCCAGTACATACTGGCCTCTCCAGGCTGAGCCATGGTGCCAGAGAGCCCCTGTGCTTCAGGAAGCTGAGGCACAAACAAGTCTGGGATGGCCTTGTCCCCTCCCATCAGCTCTCTCTGGAGGAAGAGGAGGGGGAAAGAAGGACCACCCTGCAGGGATGGGAAGGGCCATGGCAAGTCCAGCATGTCTGATGCTTGCCCAAAAGAGACAGAGGATGGAGAGGCACAAGCTCAGGATAAGCCTGGTCACCACTCACTGTCCTGCTTGCTCTGGATCCACAGCGTGACCTCCTCGCCTGGGGGCAGGGCCATGAGATATTCCACAGCCTCCTCACGGGTCAGGTTCTGGAAACTGGTGTTATTCACCTGTCACAAAAAAGCACTTGGATGTGGTCCTGCCAGCAGGACAGAAGGCATGGGCACCAGCAGGGGACCCAGGGACAGCAGTACCCAGGGCACAGTGGGAGAGGGAACGGTCACCCTGGAGGTGATACCCTGGGGAGAGATTGGACCCAAAAGGGCTGGGGCCAGTCCAGATGCAGCAGCACATGGAGCATTTTCAGCCTTGGATACCTGCAGGATCTGGTCACCTTCCCGAACGCCCTGGCTGTCAGCTAGGCTCCCCTCCTGCACGCTCGACACGAAGATGCCCACGTCGTTCCCACCCGTCAGCCGCAGCCCCACGCTCTTGGCCTTCACAAACCGTACGACCCTGGAGCTGGTGCTGTACCTGCCACAGGGAAGTAGAGTTAGCCCAGTAGGGACATGCAAGGACAGGACAGGGAGGCATTGACCCTGTAACCCAACCCTGTGACACAGCAGCTCTTCATGTCCCAGCCATTCCCCCCTGCCTCTTGCAGACATACTCATCCTTGTGGGCAGCTCGGGCAGTGGGGCTGGTGTGGGGGCTGTGGCCATCCCCCTCCATGGCTTCCAGAAGGTCTGCAGGAAGGAGAGCTGGTCCAGGAGCAGGTCCAGGCTCTGCCAGGGCTTTGGGCAGTGCAGATGCACAGGAGCCTGGAGCCCTCTAAATGCTCCACTCACCTGGGCTGTGAGCATCAGCTACAGTCACCTCAGCCACAGGATCCCTGTTCAATCGTCTCCTCTCCCTGGAAAAAGGTCGAGCAGGATTTAGACAGGGCACATGGGTAGTGGAGACAGAAGAGCAAGCTGGCAATAGCAGTAGCACCTCCAGAGGAGGTGGAGAAATGGAGAGGAATGGAGAACCCGCATCCACCAGACAGGTGGAGAACAAGCAGAATCTGCCAGGGGACAGAGGGGCTCATGGGACAGTGTGGGCCTTACAGTGAATTTGTCCTGGCAGCAGCTGGAGGTCGTGGGGAGGCTTCAGGAGATGCCGGATGGGACAGCTCAGAGTCAATGTCTGAGATATCTGCAGCCACAGGAGGGGAGATGTATCAGTGGCCATGCAGCCTCTGTGCTGTATATCTGACCCTGGCTCTGCCACTGTGTCCCTCACCATCCATCCGGGAGCTGTCACTCTGGCTGTCAACATCAGGGATGTTGACCAGGAACTGACGGTGGTCACGGAGGATGAGCAGGGTCAGGATACCCTCTGTCTGCTCAATCAGCTGCTGGGTTTCAGCCAAGGACATGTCCTGGCTGGCTACCCCATTGATCTGGAGGGGAAGAGTGGGAGGCCTTAGGGCATCTGCTCCTGGGAAAGCCACCCCCAGGAACACCCCACTGGGATGGAATGTCATCTTCCTGGTCCCTTCCCAGCCCCTCCAGCCCAGCCCCAGATCCTGCAGCTTCACCCATTCTGTGTTCCTGTTCCTGGCTGCTTCTGTACAGAGGAAACATTAGCATGGTTCACTAGCACCCACTTTCACCCACCTGGGGCTCTGCCCAGAGGCAGGATTGCACTGACCTCCTCAGACACCTAAAGCTCAGTTTTCCTTTGCCCTGGGCCCAGCACTGTTCTTCCATGCCCTGGCCTGGTGCAAGGAATCAGGCCCCAAGCAGGCCCTGGGGCTGGGATCTCCCTGAGTGGTACCTGCTTTTCCCAACAGACTGTGGGATGTAATCCCTTCTGTTTACCCCAGTCACTTTGACACCAGTTCCCATCAGCCATGAGTCTGGACCAGGTGTGGAAACAAAGGGTCTCCCTTCTATTTCCTCCTCCCCAAATACTTAAAGCATCATTTATCTGGCAAACACCTGTGACAGTCATCCACGGACACACAGTGGGGGACCACACACTGTGGTAGGGTGGACATGACCCACTGTGACAGCAGGACATGCCATCAGCCCTGGCAGCAGGGAGCTGGGCCCTGAGAGGCCCTGCAGGGTCCCTGGTACAGCCAGCGGGGCCGGGGTAGGGACTGGGCAGAGACAGAACTGCCCCCAGCACGGCCATGGCTGCATCCTGCAGTGACACCATCCAGGGATGAGCCCTCCAAAGAGGGGCAGATGAGACCCCCAGTGAGTGCCCTGCACCCCAGGGCCCCCCTACCTTCAGGATTAGGTCTCCCTCCTGCAAGGAGTTGCCCTTGGCCGCCAGCCCACTCTCCACTATGTGCTTGATGAAGAGCTGACTCCCCAGCTTCACACCATACTCTGTGCCAAAGAGAGCCATTATGGTAGCAGAGTCAGGCAGATGCAAGACCCCCTCAAGGTTCCCCCCTCGGTACCAATCCCACAAGCCCCAGCTCTCCTTGGGGTACTGGCAAACCCCAAAGCTGAGCTCTCTAGCCCCCAGCTGAGGGCAGGAGGTTTAGTGCACCCAGCATGGCATGTACTGTCCCTTTGTTGTAGCCAGGCCCTGGCACCCACCCAGCTATTATTTCCTCCCTGGAGGTAGGCATGGCCAAAAATCAGGCAACGAGACCCAGGGACAGCGGGAGCAGGAGGGCCTCACCTTCACTTGGCTTGTGCCTCACCAGGACTGATGTGATGGGCTTCGCTGGCACATCCTGGTGTGGCAGCCGCTTGAACCCCGACACCAGGGCCAGCCCGTTGGTGTCCCCGTCCTGGCCAAAGACATTGGCAGAGCCATGTCGGCCATGGCCTCTATGACCTGAGCTACTCTGCAGCCAGTGGCTGCTGTCCTGGCTTCGCCTCCGGCTCCGTGACACCAGCTTGTGGTGGCGATGGTCATCATGGTGGTGACCAGAGCTCCTTTCACTGGATGAGTCCCCATCATAGCCCTGGCTATGATCCAGGTCATCCCGGGAGCGGTGCAGCCTGTAGTCCTCATCTGAGTCATAGTGCCGGGGCACAGCAGGGGACCCAGGGCTGCTCTTGCTCACAGGAAGGTGAATCTTCTTTGGTCTTTTCAGTGTCTGCAGGTGCAAAGTGAGCAGGAGAGGATGGAGGATACAGCTGTCTCTGCCAGGAGATGTTCCTGGCCCAAACTCTGGGTATGTGTGGACAGGGGACCTGGGATGGGGACAGGCACAGCATGAGCATGATGCCAGCCCCCATCCTACCACAGAGCACACTCACAATGTTGGCGATCTTGCCACAGGTTTTAAGTGTCTGGATGGCGACAGAGGATGGGACATTCTCCATGGAAAGGCCATTCACCATCACGATATGATCCTTCTTCCTGGGAGGAAAAATGCAGCTGTGACACTGTCCCAGGCACAGTTCCCAGCCCAGGTGGGGTGGTGAGTGCACCCCAAGGGACCCCATTCCAGCCAGGCATGGCAACAGTGCTGCTGGCCCTGTCCCAGCAGGAGCAATTCTCCATCCTTCCCACCCTTGCTGGCAGTGAGCACCTCTACAGCCCTGTGTGTCCCTGTGTACTCACTGCAGCTGACCCATTGCCGGTCCCCCGGGCACCACATCTGAAACAAACACCACTGTGTCCCCGGTTGTCCTATTGGGACGGTCACGGCCTCCAGAGACAGCAAATCCAAAGCCCCGGTGAGGATCCTAGTGGGCGTGGGCAGAAGCGGGGTCAGGCAGAGTTGACCCCACAGACCCCATGCCCTCCCACAGTGGGGCCACCCCAGGTGACACTCACCCTGCTCAGTGTCACCGTGTGCTGCTCCCAGATCACCATCTCCTCCATGGTGGGCACCCACCAGCACAAGCTGGGGAGAGTAGCAGCAGCCAGATGGCCGGGAGGCTCTGACTGGCTCCGGATCCTCTTTGCACCTGCTGGCCCCTTCCTCAATTCAACATCAGGCTGCAACAAAGAACAGCAGCAAAACTGAGCCATAAGCACCAGGGGCTATGAGGCTGCAGGGGACAGAGTCCCTAGGTGCCAGCACACTGGCACTGGCAGCTATGTCACACCTCAAGCTAACCCTGCATGGCTCCAAACCTAGAGCTGCCTCTGTGCACTACGAAATCACACCATGGGGGTCCATCTCCATCCCCTCAGACATGTGTCCACAAAAGGGGAGTTTTTATGCAGGGCAAGGACAGGTCTCATCTCCACGGCTGGTACCACACCATCCTCGTGGTCTGACTCTGCTCTGTCCCCCTGGAGCTGGCAGGCCTTTGGTGCTGGTCTGGATGGTGTTTCAGTGCCTGTCCACCCAGTCTGGGCTCCAGCAACTCTGCCAGCTGGTTTGGTAGCACCACTGCACTAGTTTCATCTGGGTTTTCCCCAAATCCAATGTTTTCCACCTAAAGCAGACAAGCCTGACTGATAGAATAATGTCCTTTTGAGGCTGCAACTCCTGGGATGGGCTCAGGGATCTCCACCCCTCAGCTCCTGGCTCCCTGGAGTGAATGGCAGCACGAACCCAGAGAGACATGGGTTCCCATGATAGTGGGAGACAGTAGGAGCAGAGCCTCCCACCAGTTCCCATGGGGTAGGACAGGGACAGGCCATTTTGATCAGGGCCTCACAGAATCATCAAGGCAGGAAGAGGCCTTCAAGATCATCAAATCAACTGCCACTCCAACACCACCATAATCACCCCTAAACTAAAGTACCCCATCCAGATGCATCTTGAATGCTTCCAGGGATGACAACTGCAGCACCTACCTGAGCAACTTATTCCATTGCCTGACCAGGGAAAAAAAATATTTAGCATCTAATCTGAGCCTCCATTGGTGCAACTTGAGGCCAGTTGCTCTGGTCCTGAGACTTGGCAGAAGAGGCTGATCCCTATCTCACTACAATCTCATTTTTGGGAGCTGTAGAGAGTAGTGAGGTCCCTTGAGCAGCCTTCTCCAAACGAAGCACCCCCAGTCCCCATGGCACCCCACAGCCATGGTGTCCAAGGGCTGTGGAGTGGCTGTGCTCATTCCTAACAGCCCCCCAGCACAGCTTAGCCACCCTCAAGCCCAGCCAGGAATGCCCACATTGGTGCCACAGGGAGCTCAAAACCTCCACAAGCCCTTTGGGAATTGGCCAAGGGGCAGCTTTGGTGGGACACAGAAACACCTTGTGGGCAACGCTGGGGTGATGCCACATCAGGGATCTGGCAGTGGGCAGCCGGCCATGGGCAGGTGAGGCAGCTCAGCCCTGGCACAAGGACATCCCATGGGCAGCCCTGGCTGGAGCAGTGCTGAGGCAGCTGGCTGAGCCCCCAAAATGAGACCAGCCTGAGCTCCTGAAACGAGACCCAACTCACTGCAGCTCTGGGGAGGGCTGAGGGAGACCTGGGGTAATCATTTACCCAACAGCCAGGCTGCAGCCACGGGTGTGGAGGGCAGAGTCCCCTCTGCGTCACCAGCTGCCGAAACCAGCCCAAGTGCCTTCCAGCCACTCAGGAACACGTGGGACCAGCGGGTAGCTGGGGCTGGGCAGGAGCCCAGTATGGCAGCACCCACTGTCCTGGCACTGGGAAAGCTGACAATAAACAGAACTCCCAGAGTGGCATTGGGGTGGTTTCAGCTGTGTCACCAGCATTGCTTGTGCTCCCTGGGCACCTGCAGGTGACATGGTGTGAGCTACAGGTCCAAGCGACACCAATCTGAAACAGCCAGATCATCCCCCTCCCTAGGGTGGTGACATCTATTGTGCCAGAGTCCCCCCGATGCCACCAATGCAGCCCCTCACTGACCCCAGCTGCCTCCCACTACTGTCCCACCAGTGTGGTGCCACAAACTTGTGTTCCACTGCTGCCCATTGTTCTGCCCAGGCAGTGGCAGAGGCAGCCTGGGTATGGCAGCAGCTCCACGGCACAGGCAGTGTGCCCATGGTGCCACCAAACCCTGTCCCTGTTCCCAGTCTCCCCTCAAGATCTGGCATAGCGCCTGCACGAGCCAAAGGCCGAGGCTGGCAGCAGGAGGAGCCGGCTCAGCCGGTTTCTGACAGAAACCAGCCCGCACCTGGAATGGCCCCGCAGGGAGAGGCAGTATCTGGGCAGAGCTGACCATGGCTCAGCCCGACACACCCAGCACCGGGCACCTGCAGCACCGGGAGCCCCACAACGCCCTATGGTGCCCCACACATGTACCGTGGCAGCACCTGCCAGGGCTTTTGAAGCCAAACAAAGCCAAGCTGTGCTGGGACAGCTTCATCCCACGGCCAAGTCCCCAGCTCGGAGCGGTGCCTGGCCCCGGGTGACACCACCAAAAATGCCCACCACGGGGACAGCAACGAGTCGGGGGTTCATTTATCAGAAAGTGACACACACTGTCCACCCCAGCCGTGCACACAGCCAATTCCACCACCCATAACGTTTCCCAATCTCTCCCCTCTGCAATCCTGAGAATCTCAGAGCCTTCATGGGATCAGCGAAGTCCCTGCTGGTCCTGGCCATTCATCACTGAAGTCCGGGATTCCCCCAGAGACTCCTCTATCCCAACCCCACCCCCAGAAAAAGAGCGATGAGCTGTTCCCGGTCCCCTGCTCTAGGAAAAGGTGTCTGGAAGGGCTGCTCCGGACCGAGTGTAAATCAGCAGCAGAGAGGCACGTCCTCCAGCCCTGGGGTGTGGAGCTCTGATCCTCCGGGGTATTTCCCTGCTACGGGACAGAGCTCCAGAAGGGTCACTAGGTCCTGGAGCCACGCAGAGAGGGACAAAGCACGGCCAGTTCTCCAGCTGAAAGCACGGCTGAAAGCCAGAAAGCACATCCGACAGATCCCGGGAGGACAGAATTGGGCACTCACCAAGCCTGGGATCCGACCAGGAAGGAGCTGAACTCCCGGGTTGGTGGCAGTGGTGTCACTCCAGGGTGCCTTGCGTAACCCTTTGTGGCCCAGACTCTGCCTGCAGCGAGGAAGGAGCAGGAAGGGGGTTCCGGGGCAGATTCCTGGGCACAGCAGGTCTCCCGGAGGGTGTCTCTGGTGTCCTCCACCGTGATGGAGGATGTCCTCCACCCGCACTCATCGCCCTCCCAACGCTGCACCAGGACAAGCTCACAGGATGCTGGCGGTGGCGGTGCCTGTAGATAGGGGTTCCTCCCCCCAGTCCTTGCCCGTCCAAGGAAGCGATGGGACTCTGCCCCAAACTGCCAAACCCTCCCAGCATTATCCACTGTCCCAGGAGCGGACAGACACGGCGGCCAGCCTGGGGATCCCTGTCCTGGGAGGTGTGGGGGAAGGTGGTGATGGCTGCTGCCCCCCCACTCCCCTTCCCTTGCCCCTGTCCGCACCTGAGCACCAAGCTCTCGTCATCCCTCGTCCCGCGGGGCCGCTTTCCGGCGGTAATTGCGATCAGGTCCACGCCACGGGTCTCCACCTCCCGCCGGGGCCGGTACCGCTCCCAGCCCAGCGCCGAAGCGGCGTGGGGGGACCAGTTTCTGCGGAAGCCCCCGGCCCGCAGCCGCCACCCTGGAGCTGGGACCATGCCGCCGCCTGCCCCTCCGCTCGCTCCTCGGCATGGGCTGCTCCCAGCCGAGCCCCGCGGGGAGCGTGGAGCAGCTCCCGCCGCTCCCCAGTCGGGAGCCCCTCGGGCGGGGGCCGGCGCCGCCGAGCAGCTTCATTAATGCTGGTGGCTCCAGCGTTGCCTGCCAGCCTGGGCTACCCATCCGGGACACGTGTGGCCCCGGGGCTCCGAGAACCGGCGGGGCCGGCCCGGGCTGACCCGCGCTCCGGGGCTGACTCGCACCGGGCGGCGCCACTAGATGGTGCCGCGGGGCCGGGAGGAGCTAGGCCCCGGCCCGGGCTGGGACCCGGCGGCTCTGAATGGCGCCGGGGCCGAGCAGGGGAAGGGAGCGTATCCGGGTCCCTGTGCACGGCAGGCCCGGTCCAGCCCAGCGGATTGTGCGGCTACTTGGAGACGGGAAGAGGGGCGGGCAGACGGCGCCCGGGGCCGGGAAGACTCGTGGAGGCCCCCGGTGCAGCGGGGGCAGCGTGGTAGGAACCACGAAGGGACGGGAGATGCGGGCTGTGAGGTGCAGAGCCGGTCACACCCCCCGAAGCCCCGCCCCTCCACTGAAGCCACGCCCCCCGCTGTCATGAGCACCTACAGGTCACGCCTCCTCTGCCATAGCAACTGGAGGGCAGGCCCCGCCCAAACGGAGCCCCGCCCCAGTGCCATGGCGACCGCAGGCCCCGCCCCCCGACCCTGTGGTGTTTCCCCCTCCACCGGAGGTGTCGCGGTCGCCGCACCGTGAGGGACCGGCGGGAGTTGCTGCGGCCTTCCTTATCCCTCCGCCCCCCGTCGAATCCCACAGCCCGCCGGTTATCGCGCCAGCCCTCCGCCGCATCGCAATTAAGTCCGGCGGAAAAGCCCCGCTGTGCTTCCGGCACTGTTCGGGGCGTGTCTGGCCGCGGCGCCACCCGCGTTCTATGGTCCGCGGCGCTCCCAGGGTCCCCCGCGCCGCGGCCGGTACCCGGGAGGAGCGCGGCGGCGGGCGCTGGCCTGTCCGGGGCCTGTCTTGCCCCGGGGCTGCGCCTGCCCGCGGCCGCCATGGAGCTGGAGGTGCCTGAGGAGTCGGAGGGCTCGGCCGCGGCGGGTGCCGGTGCCATCACTCCGGAGGCCGGCGTAGGGGGACCGGACGCGTCAGGAGGTAACGCGCCGCGAGCACCGGGGACCGTCCCTGGCTGTCCCCCACCCGCCCGGGCCCCGGCGTGTCTCCGTGTCTCGCCGGCTCGCAGTGGTTCAGCCCAGCCGTAACCCGGGCCGGGTCCCCCCGCGGGGCGTTCGGAGTGGTTCGGTCCAGCGCCCCCCCCTCCCCGGAGTGCGCCCTCCCCAGATTCCGCGTGGTCCCGTCCAACTGCTGCTTCCCCTCTCCCCCGGACCCGGGATGGTTCCACCCCCGGTACGGGATCCTCAGACACCGGGATGGGGCTCCCCCGTCTCTACCCTCGAGAATCTTGGAGCTGCGAGGGGCAGCGGCGATGCCCAGACCACTCTGTGGGCCACAGGCCGCCCACCTCCGGCGCTACTCCCAGCCCCGGAACCGACCCGGGTGGGCATGGAAGGCCGTGGTGGGGCCGTCCTGCCCCGTCCCTTCTCGGGGGTCGCACCCCGGAGATCGCAGGGTTGGGGTGGAGGGGTTGCTCGGGGGGCTGGGCAGACCCTGGCAGTGGAAGCAGGGGGCTTTGCCGCCGGCCGGGGTCCCTCCCGCCGGCGGGGACCCATTTGTCAAGGCCCAGAGCGAGCCCGAGCCCGGCAGCAGCATTAGCAGAAGGTTTGGGGTTCCTGAATACAGGATGGATCCATGGAGCTATGCCTGTGGACCTGCCCCCGCCTCCACTGCTGCCTAATTATTTCTAGTTCATTAACAGCCTCAGGATTGCTGGCTGAGCCATGCTCGTGATGTTCGGCCCCGCTGCTGCTGGCCTGCCGGAGTCTGGGGTGCTCAGAGGGTTTGGCTGTGTGATAACAGCGATCTCCGAGTAGTCAGGCCTTTAAATGAGCATCATTAGATCTCCTGAGAACCAGCTAATTACAGTGGACGCTGTGCTCGTTTCGCAGATGTCATCTGCTGTGCCGGGGGTGTGGGTGTCGGGTAGGGTGCCGAGCTTTAGCTGAGGGAAGCCGTCCCCAGCCCTCTTGCTGGGGTTCCTCGGTGCTGTAAAGAAATGCAGGGGCTGGCAGCTTGCAGCCTGCCTTCCCGAGGCTGCTTGCTGTGCTCCCACACACCCTTAGACCTCTTTTTGGGAGTATTCTCACAACATGGACACGGGTAGCAGGTGGTGCCAAGGGATAGAGAATCTCTTGCTGATCAGGGTCACAGAACAGTTTGGTCTGCAAGGGACCTTAAAGCTCATCTTGTTCCCCCCTTGTGCCATGAGGAGGGACACCAATGAACAATTAAAATATCATTTATCCTTCTGATTTGTCTGTCACATATCTGGTTTTTGGGGAGGGCAGAGGGTTGTTGCTCCAAACTAGGCTAAGTGTCTATGGAGACTCTACTTCAGGAAGGGTTTAAGCAGGGAGCATATATTTTTCCTCTTCCATGAGCAAGTAAATCTGAATTTATGAACCCATAGGCTGTCTTACCTTACGCTGATAGTAAAAAAAGATGAAACAGAGCCAGTAATCTCACCGATGCTTTGATTTCTCAAGTCAAGTTGCTTACTCCTCACTTGGGTAGCGTCCAAATTGTGTCACTTGGCCTCAGCTGCTCTTGCAGCTGGAGTTCCTGGGGGCTGGGGACAACATGCACAACAGCAAATGAGTTTTTGCTGGAGAAGAGTAAACCTTGGGGGATGGAGGTGGCCTTCGATGGGCTGTGGGTTGGCATGGCTGCACCTGCACAGGGTAGGCTGTGCTGCAGGTCTGGGGTTGTCACCGTGCTCCATGGTCTGAACTGGGTGACAAATCTCCATAACACTGGTGCCTTTGCTGCTGTGTGGAGGTGTTGAAGTGCCCATGACCCACCTACACGGGTGCTCCGTGCTGCTCCCCTCGTGCTCATTGCTGTTGATGAAGGATCACCAGCGTGGCTGAAACTGCTGCCTGGCTCATGGCTGGAGAGGAGGCATCTGGGTACGGTGCTCTGCCTGAGCAACATGGCAGAGTTAATCCAGACTGTGGGTCAGACCACCACAGACCCTCCCTAAGCATTCAGTAATTACAGAAAAATTACCAGTTAGTCTGATACAGAGTAAAACTGCATGGAGAAGGGCTGGAAGTCAGGAAGGACTTGGCCTTAGGTTGACTTAAGTTACAGAGTGTTCTAAAGGGAGCTGTTGGAAATCTCGTGCTTTGAGGGAGAAAATCTTCCTCACTGCCAGCAGCAGGGCTCATTCATGAGCACACAGGCCCAATTTGTCCCTTCCTGACACCTTTGCATCGAAGTTTTTAAAAGTTTTGTGACCAACTAGTTGAAAGAGAGTTTCAAAATCTAATGGGTGCAGATGCTGGCTGTACATTCTCCCTGAATCTGTACCCTCATGCCCTGGGGAAGGACGGCAGGGAGTGTAAGGGGCTGTTCCAGGGTTCTAGTGAGCTGTGGGCAGGAGCAGAGGTGGTGTAGGGAAGTACAGTGCTGTGGGTGACAGGTGAGTACTGGGCTTGTTTAGACTGGGGTACCCTGATACTGGGGATGGTTAGAGAAGCAATTCCTCTAGCCAGGTGCAGTCTGGAAACACAGGGTCTGGAAGCCTTATATTCAAGAGTAGTTGAGTTATTGGAGAGCTATTACTACAAAAGAACTGACATTGTCCAAATGTTGGACAGCAGAACTGGCCTCCACTATTGCCTTTCTAAAGTGGGAATTACCAGTCTGATAGAGAAAGAGTTGACATTGGATTTATTTCCATTAGTCACTCTCCTATTAACAGGTTGCAGTTTGCCCATTACTTACAGTCCAGAGCTGGAGCAGAAGCCTCCAATGTGTTCTTCAGGGTTGGATTCTAATGCTTTAGGGAGCTGATACGATTTAACAAGGATTTACACTCATGTTGGACAATTGTCTTTTGTACCTCTGGCTGAAGGAGCAAAATGAAGATCCCAGGCATGCTGTGTGCTGGTGTCACCTGTGTGGCTGTCTCCAAAAAGCACTGGGAGAGCATTGATTGTGACAGCCCAGCAACAGTATTGCAGCTCTTCCCTCTTAGCAGTGATAACTTTGAAGTGACTTTTGAAGCGTTGCTGGAAGCAATTTTTCAGTAAGCAGATTAGAGATAAGAGAAAAATTCCACCCTGTGGGGCATAAGCAGTTCAATTCATATGAACTTGATGGAGAGGGGAAATTGAAGAGAGCTTATCAGCTTGAGGAAAAATCAAATGTAAACATCATCCCCAGCATGATTATGGTTCACAGCTTAGCTGGATGTCACATGCCTCTGTGGCGTGAAATGGTGCTGGCGAGGATGATTACAGAGGGAGTCAGCCAGGCAGGAACAGGCAGAAAAACACCCCGCGCCTTGAACTCTTAAAGACCCTGCAGTAACTTCACAGTCAATAAGTCACAGCTCAGCTGCAGGGAAGGAGGAAGGCAATGAAAATAGAATTCAGGCTGCTCTGGCAAATTAATTGTTCTTTAAGATATGAATTGGCTGGAAGCAGTCAGGGAAGCTGGGATGATGGGAGCTGTGTACAGCAGGTAGGTGTGGGCACTGCCCAAAGAATGCTGAGCCCACCTGTAATGGTGTCAGGGCAGGCTGGAGAAACGAGTCCCTAAGAGCACACGGGGTAGGGAATGATTAGTCTCATTTTCATTATCCAGCATTTGGCACTGACCTGTATATAACAGCCAATTCCACCATGGCTGAGGCTGAGGCTGGCAGAGCTGCCACTTCCTCGTCCCACTTGGGAGGCACATGGGCCTCTCTGGATGAGCTCCTCAGGGAATGACCTAAGTGGATTCAGTATGAACAGTGTATAATTTGGGAACTATTATTGAAGTGATTCATTGATGTGACCATTATGGGATCTTGCCAGATGCACAATCTTAATAAATTGGTTTTCCCATATAAGGTGGTTATAGCCTGAAAAGCAACAGCGGGAATTCCAGCACTTTCTTCCTTCATGGACACATCTTTCAGTTAGCACCAGTTGACTCCAGAAATAGTCCTGCCATGGCTGTGTGATACCCTGACAAAGACTTGAGAGCTCTTCTCATAGCTCTGTGCTTCAGTTTTGTCGGTGTTTGATTATTCCCATCCATCCTTTTGGGCTGCTAAGCATATTCCAATGTGCCATAATTAATCTCTGGAGGCCTGGCAGGTTCCTCACTCCCAACATGGATGCAGTACCGTATGCTTGCTGGAACCTACTGGTATGAGATCTGTTCATCTGCACATGTGGGAGCTGTAGGTGTTACGTGGGGGTCATTAACTTGTGACTCAAAAAGCAGAAATCACCGCACCTTTTGCACTGCACTGGGAAATGTCAGAAGCAGAGTGGGAGGGGGAAATATTTGCTAATTCCAGTGCAAAGAGGGTTGGCTTTGTTTACGTGGAAGGGAATGCTCAATCTACAGCTTGAGGAGGGAGCTGCTGGCCATGTCGCTAGCAGGAGATGCTCCCTCTGGAATCCTGGCTCCAGGAAAGTGGGAGCCAAAGCATGTCTTGCCTTCTCCAGGTGTTCTGATCCCATGGGTGCACTCTCACAGATCTCGTCTGCGTCCCAAGGAGGACAGTGGGGGCAGCAGGTATTGGAGCAGGCTGCCAGTTTCGGCACCTCCTTTTCTCCAAGATGCTTATGTTGGGAGAGTAGTGACTCCGAATGTTTGAATCATAGAATGAAAGAATGGTCATTTTATTCCAGCCCTCTGCTATGGGCAGGACACCTTCCACTAAACCAGGGTGCTCCAAGCCCAATCCAGATTGGCCTTGAAACTCATAAATAGCTGCAGTGGTGGTGGGGTATTTCCTTTCCCATTAAGTCTTTCCAAGTCTCTAACCAAGATCTCTGATAGTCCCCTTTGATTTTTTTAGTAACCCAGTGACAGTGTTGCTGTCCTTCACCCATTTCCCAGGCCTACAAGCTGTATTGCACATGAATGTGCCCAACAACATAATTTTTTAGTCGCTTCAGGCTGATTGTCTGATCATGTCTGTGGGAGCAGGCAGAAGCATTGTGCAAACTAGGTGCAAAGCCCTAGTTGTTTGATGCAAATTCCCTGTAAGTATTTACTGTTAGAGAGATAGACATACCTCTGTGGTATTTCACAATTTCTATATCCATTGTGAGTGCAGGAACACAATGTAGAAAAATACTGTTGTGTTCTGTAAGTCTTTGGCAAAGCAGAAATCCCGGCCAAACATGATCTGGATGTTTGCTGCTGGCTGGGGGTGCCTGTGCAGCACGTGTATTTTCCTTTGGTTCTGGGATGAGGACACACACCATGCTGAACCCCTGCTGTCAGCTGTTCTGCCACGGGAATGCACTCACAGACAGGAAAAGACATGAGCACAGCAGAGAGGGAAATCAAGGCACTGCAAAGGCTTGAAAGCCAAAGACTCTTCAATGCTGAAATAAAGCAAAAGCACAAGGAGGAAGAGGGTCATGTAAAAAAAAAACTTATGGCCTGTGTCAAGTGGGCTTGGTCTTGATTCCCATCAGCACAAACCTCAGCAGAGCGCAGCATTGCTCACCTGCCTGCCTGGGGAGCATGTGCCAAAGGAAAAGTAGCTGCAGGCTTTCCCAGGCTCTCCATTTCCTCTGGGGAGAACTCACAGACTCAGTCTGTGGACAGGAACCTGGCTTCTCCAAGAGCCCTGTGCAAGCCTGTGATCGTATAGTGATGTTGGGGTTTTTCCTTCTTAGGTAGGTCTTTGAAATACTCAGTTCCTAAGCAGCCTGGCACTTGTTTGACTTTTTCAGTGGTACCAATAGCTGGGTTAACCTCCAGACTTTCTGGGAAGCATTTTTTTGTAATTAAAAAGCTAAAAGCGATTAGAGCAGCGTCTATGTTACTTTGTCTCTTCATCCACATATTTAGCAGAAAATGCTATCAACCCCTAATTAAGTGTCATTGTCTTCCATGGTGTGTTCTTGTGGCTCCCCCAGCTTACATGTGGGTTTTGGCACTGGTTTGTGGTGAATTACCAGGCTGAGTCAGAGGACATGCTGTGGTGGAGAGGAAACCTGAAGCTGTCAGTATGCTGGGTTGTCCCAGAGCTCCCAGCCCTGCCCATGCAGCTGGTCATCACAAAACATGTCATGGTAAGACATGTTTCTGTCTCAGATCTGGGGAGAGGCTGCAAGTCCCTTTGCTTCTCCTCCAGATTTCTTTGAAAGCTGCAGGCTTTCAGCTACAGCAAGCCCACTGCTCTTTCCTAATTCTACTGAAAAAAATACAAATGTGTTCAGCTAGGGAGTCCATGTGTGATGTGAGGGATTCTCTTAAATATTTACTGTAACACAGAAGCAGACTGGAATAATCTACATGTGCAGAAGAGCTGTGTTCTTTTATAGCATGGAGCTGGCATGTTCCTTACAGTGGCACCTCTGGCAGATGCCTGTGAGAAGTGCTGTCCCTCTGGATAACTGCTTGACTTTGGATCTGGAGTTGCAGGAAACAAACTTTGCTGTGTCCAACCACTGCCTGTGCAGTTTGTATTTAGTATGAGGAGTGTAAATGTTTTGCAGACGCATCAAGGGGTCCAGTCCTCATCTCCTTTGTAATAAGCAGAATCTGCACGTTGTCTTTGCAGAAATTGCTACTCGATAGGGTGGGGAAGACTTCCTTGGAGAAAAGAGAAGTTGTAAACCAGCTGTTTGCCTTCATCCTTGAAGACCTGCTTGTTGCATGAGGACTGTTTGAAAGGCAAGGGCCCACATTCCAGGAGCTGCCTCTGCTGCCCAAGGCACTCCTTGATCCAGGAAAGGGAACGAGGTCATGGCCTGGGGTTTGTCACAAGACCAGCCTGGGCAAATCCATGTCCATGACTGAAAGGGCCTGGAGATTAGCTGAGCATGGGAACAGCACAGGCAGCAGCTCCTGTCTTTGTTCTGGGTGAAACAGCTCAGTCTCCTGAACTGGGAGGAATTAATGGATTACAAGATGAGGGCAGCGTTGCCTTGTTTGTGGTCATTAAAACACAGCAGCTCTAATGGGTTGGTGCCACTGGCGCCGTGGCTGGTGGGGAGCTCACTCACACTGGTCAGACTCCACAGAGCTCAAGTGCTACTTTTTGCTTTACTGCATATTGTTCCACCTTTCCCAGCCAGGGGAGTGAGGTTTGGTTCAGCTTCTGTGCTCTGGCTGCCACTGTTAAAGCTTTCCTGCTTCTGCTCTCCTGTGGGAGCTCTTGCATGGGTCTTGGTGGCTCCTGCAGAATGAGTTTTTGTGCTCTGAGGACTTGTTTAGGCACAGCAGCTGTTAACTCTTGATTTAAACTCAGTAATGCTTTTTCAGACAAAGCTCTGTCAAACTGCTGACTCTTCACATTCAAGCTGTCTGCATTCCTGTACCATGGCAGATACCTCCTAATTTATTTTCCAGAAGATCTGGTAGCACTTCGACCTCAGCCATCTCCTGGAGGAAATGTAGCTCACCAGAGGAAGGGCGTGCTGGGCTGGGAGCCAGTCAGGCCTCTACTCCTTCCCTGAATTTAGTAAATCAGAGTAATTCCCCAGCTGTTTTGTGGTTTTTTTCCATAGGAGAAGAATTCTGCTTTTGGAGCCAGGGACCTGAGTTCACAGTCATTCATCAGGGCTGGTGTTGTAAGCCTCTCCTTCTTGTAACCCAAAATTTTCGCACAGGTTGCTGCCCTTCAAAATGGGGGTCTTGGATGTGTCAGGCTGTGCTGGTGACCACGTTGTGCTTCTGCAAGTGTAGATTGTTTTGCCTGATCATTTGCTGCCTGACAACATGTTTTAAATTGCTAGTTAGACTTTTCTTTCTCTTGGAGTTTGCTGTTCTCAGTTGCCGCTTTATATTCTGTCACCCCAAGTTAAGTGAAGGTCCAGATTTCCAGTGGCTGAGACAACCACTGAGACAGGTGAAGTGCAGCCTGGTGGAGTTGAGGACTGACACAGAAACATCTGTCATCTCCATTGAAAGAGCATTGTTTGCAAAGTCAGTCTCTTGGGAGTTTAAGCTTGATGCTCAAACTTGCTTTCTGCCTCCCTGGTTAAGACTGGGCTCATCCCACCTGGGGCAGAGGGGTCTTGCCAACCCTGTGTGGAACAGGAAGGCCAGGGAGGAATGAGGTAGGTAGAATAAAAGCAACTCTCCTCTATATTTAAAGCGGGAGTAATGTAGGTCACCTTAATCTGTTCTCCCTCCTCCCTTTCTTACGGGATGGGAGAACATCCCAGCCACGTGTGCTGCAGGGTGATGATGAGGGGGACCACCTTTGTCTTGCTACTCTCGACCTGTGGAGCATCTTATGTTCTTGGGAAGCTTCTCTACCTGTTTATTTCCTACCAAAAAAAATCAAATCTAGCTCTCCAACAGTATAGCAGAGCTGTTGTGTTTCTGTGCATGAGATTAATGACTTCAAGGTGATTTAATTCAATTATTTCAATTATTCTTTGAGGTGTAATTCCTGATATGTGGATGGAACAGTGATTCTGTTTTTAGGAGCAAGATAACAGCATCCTCTTGAGCTCTAGGAATTTACCTGTTTTTTCACTAGTTACAGTTCAGCAGCAGTGTGGTCACAGCACTGCTTCGGATGCTGTTCAGTGCTCATCCTGTCAGCCCTCCAGTGATGGAATTGGCTCAGAATGGCTGTGTATGGATTTTTATCTCATTCAAGGCTGTCTGAGCTCAAGTAATTCAGGCCACTTGGCACCAATTTGAGCAATTTGAGTGGGAGCAATTTGGGTTGGTACATTGATACAACTCACAAAGGGTTCAGGGCATTTGAGTATTTTTATGTAATTGTCAAGTTTTGAGAGATTTCATGAAGTCCTTTTAAAGCTCAATACTCATCTCCTAAGTCCTGTGAGGCTCCCAGCAGACCACAGTGCCAGAAACTAGAGTGGTAGAGTCTCCTGAGTTGGAAGGGATGCACGAGGATCATTGAGTACAGCTCGTGGCCCTGCACAGGAGAACACCAAGAATCCCACCAAGTGCCTGTCAGGATTGTCCCAACACTTGTGGATTCTGGCAGAGTTCAGGTGACCTGAGCCACCAACAGTGGCGTGTCCTGCTTTGTCAACGCAGTTGATAAAATCTTGGGAGTCACAGCTGCTGAGGTGGGACACAGCTGGTTTCTGCCCTTGCAGCCTGCTCAGTTTTGTTACCACTTTGTCCACAGTGGATCCCACAGAGGGGACAGCTCAAGTCAAGTTGTCACCTCTGGTGTCCATTGATTTCATCTAAGCTCCTGAAAAACTGAGGGATTTAAGAAAAACATTGGGGCTTGGCCTAAGCCTAGAAACACACGTGTTCATTGTGCAGAGTAAAGTGAAGGTGATGAACTGGAGTCTGCCATGGCCAGTGATTGGATCTTCCCTTAGGATGTGCAGCTCTTCCAGAGTAGGGCTGGAACTGGAGCTCACCATGGCTTTGTGACATTGATGGTATTTACCACGTGGGTAATGAGGGGAGCGGGAAGAGTTCTCTGCAAGGCAAAAGTGATGGACTTCGTTTACTGCTCTAAAAAATGAGGGAAGGTCTGCCTGTCTTTGTGCTGCCTTGTCATGTTTGGTGCATTCTGTGACCTAGGCTAAGACACAAGGAAATCTTGCCAAAGCCTCTGCTTTGAGTAGGATGCAGCAGCTGAAGACAAAGGTGCAGCAGTAGTTTTTCTTTCTGTAGTTTCTCTGCACATCTGATAGACCAGACTTTTATTTCAGTAAAATTGTCCATTATTACATTTTTCAAAGGGAGAGATCTGACTACAATCCTCCTCTAGCTGACTGCTCCTTCCCTGAATGTGCTAATGGCACTTCAGCAGTCACAGTCACTCCACTTGAATGCTGAAGTGGAACTTGGTTGTCTCTCTCTGCGTTCTTGATTCCGCAGTTTCTGTCAGTGTAGCTGGTGCCAGCATGAAGGGGTGGTGTGCTCAGTCTCACATGCAGCCGAGAGGGCAGAGGTAATACCTGAAACCATTTGTCTTCTCTTTAAATGTCACTTTTAACTGAGTGTCATCTGCAAAATGACAGTTTTCCTCCTCTCTGTACGTGTTGGGTGCCGCTCTCTCCATCTGGCTGGCTGTGTATTGACGGGGGCAGTGTACAAAATGCAGAGCATTTGCTGGCAGAAATGCAAACTGTAGAGATAAAAAATAGTCCCTGACTTCAAAGCTGGAATAAGGAGAGCAGAAAATGAAGCTGAAGTCTCAAAGCTGTGCTTGTCACTGTTAATGACATGCTCAGTTGAAGACACTTGCTGAGGTGGAATTCAGAAATAAGGCCTTGGTTTTCATTCTTGCCTAACAGGTGGATTATTTGAGGGTTTAAATAGCACATGTTATGGGGTGGTTTTTGTGGTTGGTAAGGACTGTTTGTTTAGTGATAAGAGCTGAAATCTGGAAGGTTAACATTTGCCTTTGCTTAATGTAATGGTTTTTTCACCTGTAATCCTGATTTACAAGACAATGGAGTTTTTCAGGAGGTGGATATTGTGTTGCATTTTGTAGCTTTTCATAGATTCCTAGAATATCCTGTGCTGGAAGGGATCCACAACATCATCCATTCCAACCTCTGTCCTTGCCCAGACCCCCCAACAATGGCACCCTGAGCATCCCTGAGAGCGGTGTCCAAACGCTCCTGCAGCTCTGGCAGCCTTGGGGCCGGGACCATTCCCTGGGGAGCCTGGGCAGTGCCCAGCACCCTCGGGGGGAAGAACCTTTCCCTGAGCTCCATGCCAAGCCCTGACACAGCTCCAGCCCTTGCTGGGCTCCTGTCCCAGAGCAGAGCTCAGCCCCTGCCCCTCTGCCTCCCCTCGGGAGGAGCTGCAGCCCCTGAGGAGTCTCCCCTCAGTCTCCTCTGCTCCAGCTGAACGAGCCAAGTGCCCTCAGCTGCTCCCCAGACCTTCCCCAGCTCTGTGTCTCTCCTTTGGACACTCTCCAACAGCTTTGGGTTCTTCTGATCTTGTGGTGACCAAACTGCCTCCAGAACTCAAAGTGCAGCTGCAGCCTCATACTAATTGATATACATGTGGATTTTTTGAATTCCAAGATCCTTCTTCTCAACCCAGCATTTCTTCAGGCTTAAATTAATTTTGATGGTAGAGAACTGCTGACAGTCTTTCTCCTCTGTAGTCTCAGATGATTGGATATTTGTTTTCCTTTCAGTATTGGGCAGGAGTCACTGGTGGATTAACTATCTGGGACACTCTCTTGAGCAAGTGGCTTCTGGACTGATAATGCCAGAAAATGCTTATTAAACAAAATGAGAAACATTGCAATTTGGGAGGAACTTGGTTTAATATGTGCAGGCTCTGGTTTTGTACGGATGGGATGGCAATGCACAAGCTTCCTCAGGGGATGAGACTTTAGGTTTATAGCAATCTCAGAGATACTGTGGCTCCCTGAACTCCCAGATTTTAAAATACAAAGATTGGATTTATTTTTAATCTTTTCTAAACTGAAAACTGTGCGTGCACAGAGACTGGAAGTGCCCAGCATGAAGAGTAAACTGACCTGGAGAAAAAAAGGTGTGCTTTAATAGCAGCGGAAGAAATTAACTTTAAATGCAAGTTTTGCTGCAAAGCAGGGTAAAAACTTGATCTCTAAGGGTGAGGTGGGGTGAAAAATTATTTAATTCAAAACGTGTGGGAGGGAGGGATGTGTCTGAATGGCAGCTGCTCATCTAAAGGAAAAAAAGAGTGTGTTGCAGGCTGGAGTAGAAGTGCTGCTTGGTACTTCATGTCTTTTATTAGAGCTCCTGCTTTTGACTTGACAAGGAAACAGTCTCCAAACCTCCTTTGCCTTATGACTCACCTTTAAGCGCTGGCATAACCAGTGCACTCATTTTGATGAAAAGGAAGCCAAGAAGCCCCATCCAAAACTGCAGAGCTTGGTCAGGCCCATCCTTAAAAGGGGCTGTGGTACCTGCAGGATGGTTCTGCCTCATCACACTTGCCTTCTCCTCTTCCCACGGACAGCCTTCAGCCCCTGGCTGCTCTGAGCCTTTCAGCTGCCCTTCTGCTGTGCTTTGTGAGAACTCCCCCACTCAAACCTGCTTGGCTTCCTCGGTGTGGCTGGGGAGCCCCACTCCTTGCTGGGGACAGAGCTGTAGGCTGAAGCCATCTGGTTTGGAAGGAGGTTACTGGATTGGAAGCCAGGAAATGTAGACCTTAAGCCATGAGACTGCCCATGCCAGCCTGTGGTTTCCTTTATCCCCTGCTGAGAACTGTTGTGTAAGTGTTGGCCAGCATCACCACACACCTCTCTCTCTTCCTGCCTCCCTGCAGCCACCACCATCAACCAGAAAGCTGGTGGCTGGGAGGAGAAGCCTGAGCACACAGCTGGGTTGTCCTCCTGGAGATGCTTTTCTTAGGGAGTATTTGATATCAGTGTGCCTGGCTGTTACTTCTGTTTGTCTCCAAATAGAGGAGCAGATTGTGCTGTTCCCCCTCTCTTTTGCAGGTCAGTGGTAGTGTGTGTTTGGCTGATCCAAACTTGTAGTGCTCTGGTTCAGGGGAACAAATTCATTTCTTGTTTTATTGAGGTCTTAACAAACAGTGTTAAAGAACTCATACGGTTCTTCTGTGTAATTCAGAAATGCTAAGCTGAACTTCACTCTATGGAGTTCATTGGCTTGAGTTGTATGGCCAACAGGACCAGAGCAGGGACCACCCTCTGTGCTGGGCACTGCTGAGTCCCCACCTCAGATTCTGGGGTCATTTTTGGCCCCTCATAACAAGAAAGTCATTGAGGGGCTGGAGTGCATCCAGAGAAGCGAATAGAGCTGGGGAGGGGCTGGAGCACCAGGAGCAACTGAGGAAGCTGGAGGAGCTGAGCCTGAAGAAAAGGAGGCTCAGGGAGGCCCTTCTGGCTCTGCACAACTCCCTGACAGGAGGGGACAGCCAGGAGGGTTGTGCTCTGCTCCAGGGAACAGGAACAGGAGAGGAAATAGCCTCAAGGTGGCCTAGGGGAGGTTCAAGTTGGACACTGTTAAAGTTTCCTCATTGAAAGACTGGTCAGGCCTTGAAACAGACTACCCAGGACAGTGGTGGTGATGATATTCCTGGAACTGATAAAAAATCAAGTAGAAATGGTAGTTTGCTGTATGGTTTAATGGGCATGATGAGCTTTAGTCAGAGGTTGGACTTGATGATCTTGAGTGTCTTTTCCAACCTCCAGCATTCTATGATTCATCTGGCATCCCAGGTTTTTCCTTGGGAAAGATGCTGAATAAAGCCCTGAGAAGGACACAGGTTGTTCATGGTTCAGGGCTCTGTTTGAAAACCTCAGAGACCAGAAGTTGTTCCCAGTTGCATCTGGAGCTTACAAAGTGATTTCAGTGCATTTATGAGCCATGTAGGCAGCCAGCCTGGGCTCTTCCTGAGGTGGTCACTTGTGTTTGGAGCCCCAATATTTTTTAGTAGTAGTTCTCTCTGTTTAAGGCATGCCTTTCTTCCACCCCCTCACTGGAGTAGAGCTGCTCTGAAATCCACAGCCTAAGATATGGAGGCTCTGGAGAGCTGGGAAGAAAGCTGACCCAGCAGGCTGGGATACAACTCCAAGGTAACGTGCTGCCTTTCACCTGTTCAGAGTCTTCTATCAGACACATGCTAGAAACCACAGCATCACTTCAGAGAGACCTTCACCACTCCTCTGTCCTGTGCAAGTGCAGGAATACTGAGGGTGAGGCACATCTTGTATGCCCAAACTGATGCTGCTCCTAGAGCAACTCTGCTGGGTACAAGTGTGTGCTCAGCCTCAAGGAAAACAGTGTGAGCAGTCTGCAGGGTCCTCAATACCTGGGGGCCTGAAGGAGTTCAGGAGAACAAGCTCTGCAACAGCCTCAGTTCTGCCTGAGCAGCACCTTAGGAGCCTGAGTGCTCTTTTGGATTTTGCTCTTTGTTTGGGCACATAGGTGTGCAGAGTCTGGAGGTCTGGTTCCCAAATGAATAAATAAATGGGCACTGCTGCACTTGATTAAGTAGAAGTTACAAATTTCTGGCTCAGCCTCTGAAGTGCAAGTCCTCCAGGCCAGGCTGGAGAAGCTGCTTTTCTGCTCCAGCTTTGAGCAGGCTGCAGGTGTGTGCCAGAAAGAGCCTGTCCTTCAGCTTGTGGCTGCTGTGCTGCAGGAGGCTGTCCCTGATTGCTGGTGTAACACAGCTGAGACGTCCCTGGAGCCCAGCATGGGCAGTAGGTTGTCTCTTTATGCCCTCTTTGTGTGTCTCACCTGTTTGAATTTCCTAGTAAGAGCTCTAGAAGTATTTTTTTTAAATGTTGTTTTTAGGTACCTTCTTTTCAGCTGCTAGCTGAGTCACTAGCTGCCATGCTACAGCCAGGATCCCAGGGAGAGGAGAGACTTCTTGCTGAAACTTTGAGTTACGATTTTTGGCAGCACACTCCATCTTTGGAGCTTTTTCTACTGTGGCTTGTTTTCTTCCATCTGTTCAGGTGCCTTTGTGAGAGCAGAGCAGGAGCACCTGACCAAAACACTTGAGTCACAGAGAGCAGAATGTCTTAGCTAGGGCAGTGAGAAAAGAACATGGTAATGAGTAATAATGTACATTTATTCTTAACCTCCAACTCCCCACACCTTGTGTCAGCTTTTGGCCTGGAGATCACTCCTGAGTCTGATAGCACAGGGGCCTGTCAGTCTAGAGCTGCTGCACCTATGGGGGGATGTCTGCTCACAGAGTCCCAGCTGGGGCAAAGACTGGAGACTCAGGACCCCTCCTGGGTACCAGCTCCCTCAGTCTGGGAGGGAAGAGAGGAGGTATTTGCATGTCCAGGGAGGGAAGGGCTCATGGAGTCACAGAATAGTTTGAGTTGGAAGGGACCTTAATGTCCATCTTGTTCTACCACCTCTCATAGGCAGGGACACCTTCCACTAGGCCTGGTTACTCCAAGCCCCATCCAACCTGAGCTTGAACACTGCCGGGGCTGGGACAGCCATAACTCTTGTGAACAACCTGTGCCAGGGCCTCACCACCCTCACAGTCAAGAATTTCTTTCCAGTATGTGATCTAACCCTTCCCTCTGGCAGTGGGAAGCCATTCCCCCTTGTCCAAAGTACCTATCTGGCTCTCTTGGAGCCCCCTTAGGCACTAGAAGGGGCTCTGAGGTCTCCTTGGAACCTTGTCCAGGTGAACACTCCCAGCTTCCGATCACAGAGCCTCCATGGCCTCCTGGATTTGCTCCAGCAGCTCCCTATCCTGTTGATGTTGGACCCCAAACCTGGAGGCAGCTCTGCAGACGGGATCTCACCAGAGTGGGGCAGAGGGGCAGAATCCCCTTCCTCAGCCTGCTGGTCACAATCCTTTCGATGCAGCCCAGGAGGATCCATCTGGATCTACCTGGAGGGAAGAATTTGCAGTAGCTGGGATGGATTAAGCAGAGCTGTCTCCTGAAGTGCTGTGCCAGCCCTCACTTTGTTGTGCTGTGGGATCTGGATGGGTGGTGCAGCAGAGGCAGCAAGGATGGTGAGGTGCTGCCAGGCAAACATAGAACATGCTGATGGGAAGCAGTAGAGTTGGAAAAGTGAATTTTGAATGAGGCCAAGAAACCAGCTCAAATGAGCCATATCTGCAGCCTGGAGAGCTTGGGTTTCTCCTTTTTACATCAGCAAAAATTCAGGTTTGTTTAGAATAGAATCATGGAACCATTAAGGTTGTAAAAGACCTGCAAGATTATCAAGTTAAACCTTTGGTTTCTCAAAGAAAGATCTATCACTGCTCTGCTTTTTTGAGCATGTTTTCTTAACTGTGTATTACCCAGTCAACTTGAAAACCGTGTCTGAGTTGTGCAGAGGATGTGCTCTTTGAGGGCTGTATCACAAACTCACACTCTAAAAACTGGAGATGCAACCTAATGCTTTTGCCTGGACATCTGTTTTTGAGATAGAAGTTAAAGATGTCCCTGCCTCCTTTCCCCCCAGCCAGGCCTTGTCATCAGTGTTGGGATGCAAAACTCTACATTGCAGTGTTGTCAGCAGCACCTGTAGCAACCTGGAAGTGTTTGATGAAGGAATTTGTTGGCTGCTTCCATCAGGCTGGGTACAAGGACTTTATCTCCAGTGACGCATGTTGTACGTATCTTTGCTCTGAAATCCCCTTTCAAGTCTCCAGTGCTTGAGCACCCTCAGAAAATCTGTGTCAGGTGACATTAGCCAGAGTGGAATTAAATCTTACAGGATTTAGCCAAGCAGCTTTGGCTGCAGAGTAAATCAGGAAATGCCCCACTAGGTAAAAATCCAGGTGCATCTTTGGGATGTCTTGTGAAGGGTGGCCTGCAGACAGAACAGAAGTTTGTTGGTTGGGTTGTTGGATCCCACAGGTTTAAAGCTGTATTGACTGTGGTGACAGCTCTATATCATGGTGGTGTGGTAGGTGGTTACTGGGAAAAGTTAAGGTTTCCTTACCTTCTTTGACTATAGTAACTGGACTTCAGTATGTTTTTTAGAATGTCAGTAAATGGTGGGTGTCTTTAATGGGTTACATTCTTGTATTCTCAGACTAAATTAGAATAATTCCTGCTAGTGAGTGAGCAAGGAGGGCAATCTTGTTTGAGGAAAACACTTTAAAAAGTGGAAGTTATAAATTATCTGTCCAATCCCTCCTGGAGGGAGACAGGGCTGAGAGGTAAAGTCGAGGGGATAGTTTGTCACTGTCTCATGCAACCTGCAGTCCAACCCTCTTGCTATCTGCTGTGTTGCTGCTCCTGCAAGCTGCTGGAATGATTCCTTTGCATTGCCAGTGCTCCCCTCAGACAGGCTGAGATCCTTTGCAGGATACCCAGAGAAGGAATATTGGAAAGGGAGCCAAGCTGATGTGCACAGGCATCTCCTGCTCTAGTTAAAAGGGGGCTGTCCATTCAATAACAATATCCTGTGCTGTTTATCAGCGTAAGAAATTTTGAGATTGACCACAGTGAATATGTCGTTTTTCCAGCTAGCAGTTCCTTGTCCTTTGCCTGGCACCTGCTTTGCAGGTATCCTCACAGAGCCAGCGAGTTCCAAAAGGAGCTTGGCTGGTTAAGAGGCTCCAGCAACACTAACCTGCACCTGGCTCTCCAGGTGGTGCTGTGGGCTGACACTAAGCCCCAAAGAGCCAAAGCCCTGAGCTGTGCCACAATGGAAACCCTGGATATTTGGGACAGAACAACTGTTCTGGCTGTGACAGGCAGGGTGTAACCTGGGTTAGTCAGGTCGTGCTTCTCTCTCTTTATTAGTGGCACTGGGAGAGCAGCATGTTGGAGGAAGGAGGTGAGCCTGCTTCCCTGCACATAAGTAGGACATGTTAAAGGTCCTGGATCCTGCTTCTCAGAAGGAGTCTGCAGGCAGGAAAATGAAGGAGGGAAGTGAATTCCTTCACTTTCTTGTTCCTTGGTTTGAGAAGTGGCTCTTGGGGACCTTGTGGCAACTGGAAACTCCATCTGAACACACAGAATAGAATCCCAAGGGCTGCCTGGGGTCATGTGCTACATTCAGGTC
The DNA here is from genome assembly GCA_009812075.1 of Sialia sialis. Classification (NCBI taxonomy): domain Eukaryota; kingdom Metazoa; phylum Chordata; class Aves; order Passeriformes; family Turdidae; genus Sialia; species Sialia sialis. Next base: position 736,982 of record VRYO01000038.1, read on the forward strand.
CCCAGTGGTGTTGCAGCACAGCTAGAAAGGCAGCAGGAGGTTCTGTGTCCTCTTGCTGCCAAACCACAGCTCTGGGCAGGCAGGAGATTGCTCGAGTGAGTGAGTCGGTGGGTTGGAACTTGCGAGTAGGAGATTTGAAGCTTATCCTACTCTTGAACAAAGGTATGGGCAGCTGAATGTTGCTCTGGCTCTTCTGGATGATTGTGAGGAATGTGGCTTCAAAGTCCTTCAGCCTTTTATGGCCCTGCTCTAAATTGGCGTCATGGTTTTAATGCGGCACCTCTGTGCTTGAGTGTGACACAGGCACAGTCCTGCAGAGGTGACACTTCCTGCTCCACGTTAGCTGTCTCTAATCCTGATCAAGCTTTGTTGTCAGTGCTGGTAGGCAGATTGGACTTGCAGGTTGTAATAAACAGAGAAGCCAAAAGCAGGGATGGGGCTGGCGTTTCCAGCACTGCCGGGTGCCTGACCTTGGGAACCTCTGGTGTTCCTGCCCCCGCTGCCCGTGAGGGACGTGCTGGGAGCGTGTGTTCTTCCACTCCCCAATCCTCCTGTGGCCGGTGCGTGGAAGGGAGCAGGAACACGGTGTTCAGATAAGGCTGCACCTTTCCCATGGAGCAGATGTTTGCCCGAACATCCCACTGGATTGCATAATTACTGAGCCGAGCTCTGTTCCGCTGCTGGGTGGCAGCTATTGTGTGCTGCTCTTGATGAGATTTTTGTTTTGCTTTTTGTCCCTGTGTCACACGCTGTGGGCTCAGCACTCCAAAACTGTGCTTTTTCTACATGCAGCTGATCCAAAACAAGAAAACAAATCAGTTCTTTTTGAATTTCATTTCCCTGGCCTTGTCCTGCTCATTCCTCACTGTAATTGGGCTTTGGCTCTGTAAGTGCTTTTCTGGGGAGTTGTTAAGGAAATGTTTCCAGCGTGGTGATGTCCTGGCTCAGCTCCCTGAGGAGGGCTGCACCCGAGATACTGCACCCCGGATGTGGTGGCACCTGCAGCTGACGATGAGGAAGGGATGTGTTAACTCCCTGCTTACATCTTCAGCTTCAGCCTTGCCTCTTGAGCTGGGATAAACGGATTTATTTTTGAGGCAGAAAGAGTTTATGCATAAACCCAAAAATAAACCAGGCTGGTAGATGCCTTTGCTGCAGAACGTGTTTTTGTGGCAGTCCCTGGCAGTGCTGATGCTCCATAAGCTGGAAGTTTGCTTTTATCAGCCGAGCTGGGCTGCAAAATACAGGTTCAGTGCTGATCCCTGGGAGCTAGCAGGGGAGCAGCTTCTGGAGGCTGAGGGTCAGAAACCTGAGCGGGTGGCTGGGACAGGACTTGGGGCTCCCTGTGCCTATCTGTCTCTGCTTAATGGAAGAGCATGTCCATGCCTGGGGTGGAAAGGAGGGGTCAGCCATGTCACTGCTCTCAGCAGGTACCACAGCAGTGCCCCGAGGCCCAGCCTGTACATTAAGCTTCTTCCCTTCATTTGTGCAAGCCATTTATTTGTACAACCTTGCTGTTCTCATCGCCAGCATTTCTGCTGAGAAAAACAAGTCAAAGGCCATGGGAAGAGTGCAGCACATGGAGCTGGAGCAGCAGATCCTGGTGTGCAAATGTCATTTTATATGAAGGTGGCTCCTGTGTGCTTCAAACAAAGCACGGAGCCTGTGTGGGTGATGAGAAGGAGCAGGGGACTGGGAGGAGGTCAGGGTGACTGAGGTGGGATTCAACAGGATTATTTATCTCTGGCTACTCCTGGTAGCCCAGTTTGGATGCTGACTGGTGCTGTCGGCATTTCTGCTTTGAATGCTGGCTAAAGTGTCCTGAGGAATGTTCAGCTACCTGTGCTGCAGGTGCATCAGAGCCAATCTCTCCTCCACCTATATGCTCACCCATAGGGATGGGGCCAGCCTTGCCTGAGCACTGGGATGAATAATGGGGTGAACCAGGTGGTAGAGACGGTTGGCTGGGTTTGACCAGCACCAATTTGTGTGGATGATCCCAAAGGTCAGTCAGGTAAAGCATTATGTATGTTCTACATAACAAGCAGAGTTTATCTCAAATTGCTTTATTTCTGTATTTCTCCAAGCTCTCGGATGGCAGGAGCCATGCCCAGGATGCAGAACAGCTACAGCTCTTTCTGCCAAGATATGGCACGTTTAAGAGGGAAAAGCCCCAAATTTTTAATTTCATTTTGTACCTTACTTGATGATTCTCATCTGAATCAAATTGTGTTGAATTACAGGGAGGAAATATGTTTAATGATCAGAAGTTGGTGCCCGGGAAGGGCAAATTGTACTCAGCTGCCTTCTCTGGGGGGTGGTTAAGCCAGCTCCTGCTCCCTGTGGTGTCTCCTCCCCTCCCAGGACTGCTCTGTGTGCTGAGAGCTGGAGCCACATGTGTGAACTGCGAGAAGAAATTCAGGATTGCTTTTTTCTGTGCCTTGACACACAGCCCAGTGCTTCTGCTGGCTCCTTGGGAAGCCCAGCTGGCTGCTGCTCTGGCTCAGGGGCTGCTTCCCAGATCAGGAGTGTTTTCTGGCTTACAAGAGAGCTGGAGAGGAGCTTTGGACAAGGGCCTGGAGGGACAGAAAAAGGAGAATGCCCTGTCAGAGGGCAGGGTTAGATGGGATATTGCAAAGAAAGTCTTTCCTGTGAGGGTTGGGAGACCCTGCCACAGGTGCCCAGAGCAGCTGTGGCTGCCCCATCCCTGGAAATATTCAAGGAGGGAGCTCAGAGCACCCTGGTCCAGTGGAAGGTGTCCCTGCCCATGACAGGTTGGAATGAGATGAGCTTTTAGGTCCCTTCCAACACAAACCATTCCATGATTTGCTGAATCGCCTTCACGCACTCCCCCTTAATTTTAATTTGTTTTTACCAGCAGGGCCTTACAGGCAGTAACAGCCATCTCTTTTGATGGATGTGCTTAATTTCCATCTTTTCTGTATGTATTTCAATAGCCATACGTGTGTAGGAGCTTTAACTTCCACAGCTCCTGTCCTGGCATTCTTGTTTCTGCCTTTGCCTGTAAGGCATTGACCAAGCAAGTCTATGTGAGGGGTCTGATGGAGCAGGGAATTGTGTCCTGGTTACAGTCTCCACATCCCTTTATTGTCCAAATGGGCTGCTCAGGTGTGTCACATTGTCCTGCTCTCAATGGAGAAAAATGAGATAGACACACTTCTTTGGGCCACCTTCCACCAGACCAGACTGGGTGTGAGTGGCAAACTGCCGGTCTCTGGTGTGCAGGATTTCTGGGGGAGTCATGCTGTTGCAGCCTCCAGCCAAGGAGCTGACGTGGCATTTATATTTTCACATATTTTTAGTTCCAGTCACATTGTATATCCTTATAAACCCTTAAATAAAGTGAAGCTTTTAGTAGAGATGCAGCAGCAGCAGTTCTGATCAGAGAAAGGAGTGCACTGGTTATTCAGATTTGTTTTGACTTCTCTAGGGCGTCATAAAGCATCAAATACTTAAAATTTGTAAATATGTGTCTGTGTGTATAGACCTGTCTTATAAAGAAAAATTCATTATTAGATCATGTGGGCATTGCCCAGGCTCCCCAGGGAATGGTTCTGGCCCCAAGGCTGCCAGAGCTCCAGGAGCATTTGGGATGCTCAGGGTGGGATTGTTGGGCAGGGACTATGCAGGGCCAGGACTTAGACTCAATGGTCCTTGTGGGTTCATCTACTCAGGATATTCTAGGATTCTGTGATCTTAAATTAAGCTTTTGCTGGGTTTTTGTAAACCTTTTAAGAAATTCCTTTCTGGTGAGCAGAAGCCTCTAATGCCTGCTTTGATGATGAAGGGTTTTGGCAAGTCAACCTACCTCAGCTGGTTTGGAGGGAGTGGGAAGGACACCTTCCACTAGACCAGGGTGTTCCAAGCCTTATCCAACCTGGCCTGGGACACTTCAAGGAATGGAGCAGCCACAGCTTCTCTGGCCATCCTCTGCCAGGGCCTCACCACCTCACCTTGTGGGAGTTTTGCTCCTCTGACTGGTAGAGCTGAAACCTGAGCCCTTTCCTGTGCAGAGACTATCCAGGAGGAAATTCCTGCCTGTCCTGCGTGGTGTCAGCTTAGTGGTGGAGATGGCCAATGTGACTGTGAATATGGAAAAAACACAAGTAAAGTCTGAGATGGGAATTGCTGAATGCCATAACTGAAGTGTTTATTGCAGAGGCTCCATAGAAGCTCAAGCATTGGGACAGGGTCACTCAAAGCCATGCACAGATGAGAACAGAACTGAAGGCAGCAGGTCAAGCATGCATGAAGTGCCTGGCAGAGCCCAGGCACGGACTGGAGGCATGGCAGCAAGTTGGAGTTTTGTCTCAGGGTTTCCCTGCTCATCACATTTCTGAGCAGAGCCTCATAAGCCACACCAAATCGGATAAGAATCATTTCAATTAGCTTGTTAAGTGTCAAAACTTCCTGCAGCAGTGCTCCCACTCCTGCAAACCCCAGCACTGTCTCATGGCTCAATAACCCCTGGAGCTGGAGTTAAATCAGATTTTGCCGGACCATCTGTCAGCTTGCTTGAGCTGAGCACAGCCATGTGCCATGCACAGAGGAGCCAGTGGAAGATTTTTACATTTTCTGACTAGACAGCTGATTACTTTTTATGAGTGGTGGGGACAGAGGGGAATTTTGCTGGGGTTGCTCTTGACCCATCAGGCATCATTTCTCCCAGAGATCTGTGGTTCCTTGCCTCTAATACCTTTCCTTTGTGTGGATGGTTGGTGTTGATTCCACATTTGGTACGTGTGCAGCTGCAAACACTTAATAGCTGGGAATGAAAGTGGCTTGTTGTAATTATCACAAAATTGAAGATAATCTCCTGCTCTGGAATTGTGACAAAGTACAGAAATGAGATTAGTGCAGCAGTAGAGCAGTGACAGCCATGAACATTCCCCTGGCCCAGGGCTCTCAGCTGCATTCCCAGCGATTTGCAGTGCTCAATCTGGAGCAGCATTAGCTCCTTTGGATTCTCCCATGGTCTGGAAATGCTTCTTCAGCTTGTGCCCTGGAAGCTCTAGCCAAAAGCTCACTCAGAGCCTTATTTCTTGCTATTTCTGGGCTATTGCAGGATGTTTTGTTCAACGATCACAAAATTGTGTTGGCTTAGGCAAAAGAACTTGCAGTGGTCCTGAGCCATGTGCTGCTGCAGTCTGAGAGCTGGAGGAGTGACAGGGTTCATGTCACTCGTGTCACCCGTGTTAGTGACATCCCCTCACCTGGGGGGACCAGGCCTGAGTGTATGAGTGAGGGGAGATGCTCTGCACATCTTGGGTTCTCACTCTGCTCACTTTCCTCTGCCTGTTTGCAATGGGATTGTGTGACACAGGGAGTGGCATTTCAGTGACTGTTCCTGAGGCAGGAGTTGGGCACTGTTTTAAAGACAATAACAAGAAGTGACTCTTCCCGTGCTGCCCTGGCTCTACCCTGCAGGCTGGACTGTTGGGCCTGGGGGTGATCTGCAGACAGCTCCAAATGCCATGTGACAAGACCTGTTTCACATGAGGGACTGCCTATTTTGTGGAGATCAGGGTGGTGAGACACCTGTAGCACTTCCGAGTCAGAGCAGCTTCATCTCCCCTGTCATCACCAAGAGTTTTTTGTTGGATTTGTTGTTTATTTGCTCTCTAGAGTCTGAAATATTTTCCAAAATGTAACTGAGTCACACGCTTCCCTAGTGTTGTCATCCCATTTTCATGGAATCTTGGAGTGTTTTAGGTTGGAAGGGATGTTAAACCTCATCTACCCCCTGCTGTGGGCAGTGACACGTTTGACCAGACCAGGTTGCTCCAAATCCTGTCCAGCCTGGCCTTGGACACTCCAGAGATCCAGGGGCAGCCGCAACTGCTCTGGGCACCCTGTGCTGGGGCCTCTCCATCCTCACAGGGAAGAATTTATTTGCAATATCCCATCTAACCCTCTCCTTTGGCAGTGGGAAGCTATTCCCCCTTTTTCTGTCCCTCCAGGCCCTTGTCCTGGCCCTTTCTAGCTCTCTTGGAGCCCCTTCAGGTACTGATGCCCAGGTTCTTGCTCAGGCTCCTTCTGAAACAAGCCTTGAAGCAGCATCACTGCCTCTCTTTGAGGGCTTGAACAGGCACCATGGGTAAACTATTGAAGTTCTTCCTTTGCCAAATGGGGAAGATGCTGAAGCAGTAGAGGTTGGCTGGGGTGCTCCAGAGCTTTTCCTGCTCTCCAGCCAGGAGGGACAGAGGACATCCACTCCCCTCTGGAGAAGATCACTCCTTAATTTGAGTGTAGATGGACTCAAAACTGCACTTGGTGGTCTCTTGCAAAACTAAGCCCTTTATGAATGGATTGATAAGGATCTGTGCCTGTAGGAACGATGTAGTACAGGAGCAGGGAGCGGCAGACTCCTGCCTGGAAGTAAGGCCTTAAACCTGTCCCTTGAATTTTGTTCTGTGCACACAGGGGCTGGGGGGGCTGCTGGGGTGGTGTGGGGAGCTCCTCTTCAGCAGCTCTTGATTCTTCATGGTAGCTCTTGGGAGCCAGCTGAGCTGGATCTCATGGTCCCACGTTCCACATACAAGCCTGTGCTCCCTGCTGAAATTAAACTTGGGCTTTTAAAATCTCAGAAAAACAAACTCAGGCTAGGAAATGGGAGATGGCCTCTTGTCAGAGGTTTGGGCCTATATTTCCAGCTCTGATTATATACCTAAAAGCTTGAGGCAAAGCTCTGATTTCCACCATTGGCTGTAATGGAGCAGCAGTGGCTTCCCCTGAGGCAGCGATAAAGATAAATGATGCATTCATCTGTGTGATATATTCGGACAGAGGATTCTAAAAATACATTCCGTTATCAATATAGTTTGTCAAGTGCCTTCTGAGTGGCTGGAAAACACCTTCAGGAGAGTCTCTCTGGGCTTCTGTGTGGAGCCAACTCAGTGTAGTGTGGACCCATTGCTAAATGGGGCAGCAGAGATTTGCAAGACCTCTCTGCTGAAGCCTCTAGGAAATACTGTTGCTGGGAAAAAAAAGTGCATTTTTGTGCCTCTGACTATGAAATTGTTCAAATGACGCCTGTACCATCAGATTCTTGCACTAGTGAAGGCTGAAAACAGAGTAAAACAGCTGCTCTAAAGGCTGGCAGCTGTACTTGAAAAGACAAAGCATTGAGCTGTTTTTTCAGAGTTTTGATGATTGGGTTGGGGAATTTTATTTGATGTCCCTACTTTTCCTGATGCTCTTCCTTTTTATCTGCAGGTCTGGGTCCAAAGAAGACAGCCATCACTGAGGTGAGATGTGTAAAGCTGGGTTTGACAATCCTGTGTTGAGAAATGAGAACACAGAGCCCTAGGAAGCTCTTCTGTCTGCTTTTTTTGAGCAAAACTGCATTTCAAAATACTGATGAGATTACTACAAAATTGTTACAATTATTTGGGAGAAATAAAGTTAGTGGCAGGTCTCTGGGTTCCCTTCATGGGCATCACCACAGCCACAGAAGGGATGTGGAGAGACTGTGCCCATCATGGGGCCGGTTTTGGCTGTGTCATCCACGATGCCTCTACATCAGTGACTGAGGGCACCTCTTCCACACCAGCACCTGGGGGTGGTAACTGGAGAATGCATGTATTGGGCATCTCCAGGCCTATGTGGTGGGTCTTACCCACTTGTGGGAGCGAGTCAGGAGGCTGTGATTTGTGAAGCCCTAAAACAGGGGAACATCTCCAAGGACTCGTCTTCTCTCTAGATCAGGTCACAGGTTCTGAGTCACTCTTACCTTCTGGAGCAAAACTCTTCAGAGCTGGCAGCAGGGAATCTAGTAGGAAGCTCTGTGCCTGAAAGCTGTTCCCTGAAACCTGCATGCATTGTTTAGGGCATTGTGTTCAAATTATTTTTGTTTGATCAAATTTTTTTTTACATCCCGCTTCTCATTCCTCACCTGGGATGATGAGCAATTTGTATACATGAACAGCAAAATCTTCCCATAAAATTGCCTGGAATGTGACACTTGATTCTTTTGTACTTTATGTGTAGTGGGAGGCTTAGCTTCTGTGGAAGTTGGTTGCATTGTTCAGTGCATAAATTGGGCTACTTTTTCTTGCCCCAGAAACAGCCATAGGCAGAGCAGGAGATTGGAAGAGATTTTGTCACTGCAGTTCCTAGGATGGCAGTCCCTTCTCCCTGCCTGTGTCTGCTCATCACGTTTGGAGGATGGTGGTGAGCCATTGGCAAGGCAGGACAGCACAGCTGGGGCTTGCATGGAGTAAGATCCAGTGGGTTGGTGGAAAGAGAGGCTGAGCTATGCTGCTGCTCACAGCTGCTGGAGGAGGAGTGCTCAGAAGCAAGGCTGGCCCTGATAATGAAAAAGGGTATGAAATGGGATTTTTGAAAGAGAACTCAGACTGCCCTTAGTACAAGTAGTGCAAGCAGATTGACCAGAAATAACTGCAAGCTCTTGATCAAAAGCTAAAGTACAAAGAACTTCTTAGTCTGAGCCAAATTATCCATTGTCTGCTGGAACCATTGGTTTGGGGCTGGGTCTGTGCAGCACTCAAAAGGGACAGGGATAGAACAGTGTCATTTGGGAAGTGACCTTGGATCTCTCTGCATGCTGCTCAAAGGAACATCCAAAATGTACTGCAATGTACACCCAAAATGGTGCTGGTCCCTCATTAGCCTTTCTAGCTGTCTGGTGAGCTCCAGGACCCATGGGGATCAAGTGGCTGAGAGCTTGGGTGTGGGTGCAGTGTTGACTGGTGGTGGAGTAGAGAATCCCTAGGGCTGCAAAAGGAGCTACAGGGAACTTCCCAACATCTGGTTGCACCAGGCTATTAGGGGAGCAGCCACAACCTGCTACCTCCTGGATTGGCAAAGAAAGGCCTAGGCAGACTCAGAGGTAGGAGAAGACAAGGGGACAGGAACAGGTTTGTTGTCGCCATGAAGTGCTGGCAGACTGTAGCATTTCTGTAAACTTCAAAGTTTGTGGAAGAGACATTCCTGTGGCTCACCCTGTGTGGGCTCAGCCTTGGAATTACAAACAGATGAGATCTTGCTTACATGGATTTATCTCAGTGTGAGTGGAGCTGGGCTGTGTCTCTGATCTCCCCAGCAAAACCCGAGGTGTCAGTGTGACACCTGAGGGCGTGGGACTTGAGGAATAAATCTTTGTGGCTGTTTGATTTAATACATCACTGTTTTAAATCAATGGGCAACCGCAGCCAAACACCAAGGGAATCTTGGCAGCTGGATCTTTTCCGAGCTCAGCATCTTCACTGAGGGCTCTGCCAATGAGCAGTGAGGGTTCAGGTGGAGTGTTGCTATTCTAACTTGTCTTGAGGGGTGGAAAAGTTTCAGTTTCACCTGTTGGCACTCTGCAGGGTTTTCTCCAGCAGTACCATGATCCTTGTGTGCAGTGCAGTGTGGGAATGTGGCTGTGCTGCTCTATATGTGCTTGGTGGCAGCTCAGCCTGTGCACTGAGTGTCCTTGTGCTCTTCTTGCAGGGCCCATCATTGCCAGGACAACCAGGCCAAGGAAAGAAGATTGGCCATCGAAGCGTGGATGCTTCTGGGGAAACCACCTACAAAAAGGTTTGGGTGACAGACTGAGAGAAGTTATGGCCCAGTAGTTATTAATCTGGTTGAGATTTTTATGCAGCACTCTTGGACAGTAAAGTCCTGCAAACAGCAAATCTAAAGCCTTAATTAATCTCTTCAGCAGCTTGAATAGCAATGTGTGGTACCTGAGATGGCCCCACAAAAGTCACAGACATGTCTGTGTTGTAATGCAGGGGATGTTACTGTGATTGTCTGCTGTGCAATCCTCACTGATTGTTCTTTTGCTTTGCCAGACCACCTCATCCACTCTGAAGGGGGCCATCCAACTGGGGATTGGATATACTGTGGGCAATCTGAGCTCCAAGCCAGAGAGAGATGTCCTGATGCAGGACTTTTACGTGGTGGAGAGCATTTTTTTCCCAAGGTAAAGGAGAAGGGGAAAAGAATGAATGCATGAATTATTTCTTTTCTTTTCCTCTCACTGATTTTTCAAGAGAGCTTCCATCTGTCTTTAGATCAGAGTTGCATGCTCTGAATATTTTAAATCTGCTCCATGATATACAAACAGAAATCTTACGCAGTGGGAAATGTTGGAATCTGCAGTGCACTGGCCTGCAGGGAAGCACAGTGCAAGATGCAGTACTGTGAACTCCAGTTTATTACCCTTCATACATGCTTGTTTTTCTAGCTGTCCATCTAGAATTTTGTCCACAAAATCATACCATGTTTTAGATGGAAAAAACTCCTTCTGGGAGCTCTCTAACTGTGAATAAACAAAGCTCATAAAGGTTATGTTCTCTGTGTAAATACATTCTGCTTGGCAAGTGGTTGTTCCTTTAATCTCTGAAAATAGATTTTGGCAGATAATTTGAAACCTATTTTCCTACCACAGAAGAAAGATAGTGGTTATTGTTCCAAAGATGTCTTTTTGCAAGGCTCAGTGCATCTGAAATACCCAGTAGCTTTGGTGTGACTGTCCATGTCTGGTGAATGGTAACAGGCCCTGCCCCTGTGTGTGTTCTGTGCAGTGAAGGCAGTAACCTCACCCCAGCTCACCACTACGCCGACTTCAGGTTCAAGACCTATGCCCCAGTGGCTTTCCGGTACTTCCGAGAGCTCTTTGGGATTCGTCCAGATGATTATTTGGTATGGATATATTTTTAGATTTCTGTCTTTTCCTCCTTTTTCTACCTTTACCACGAGGGTGGTGAGGCCCTGGCACAGGTTGCCCAGAGAAGCTGTGGCTGTCCCATCCCTGGGAGGGTTCCAGGACAGGTTGGACAGAGCTTGGAGCACCCTGGTCTAGTAGTGGAAGGTGTACCTGCCCATGGCAGGGGGTGGAATGAGATGAGATCCTTTAAGATCCTTTCCATCCCAAAGCATTCCATGATTCTGAGTGTGCTGAATGGCAGCTGCCTGCCTGTACTGGAGGGAGGCCATGACCTGCACAGTGTGAGCTGTGTAAGCCCTGCAATGGGCTTCCCTCTCTGATCCTTGTGGTAACAATAACTTACTGTGTTTACAAGCCAAAGGAGTTGTGTTCTGCTGGGTGTGACCCTGAAATGTCCCCTGCAGCTCAAGGGACAAAGATGGGAATTTTTTCTTGTGTACTCACTGGAGAGCTATGTAAGTATAGTTATTTTAATCATCTTAAAAAGACAGAATAAATCACAGCTTGTTCTTATGCTTCAAAAGCTCCTCAGAGCTGGAAAGGCTGGTTTTCAAATACCTTGGAGTACAAGCTGTTGGGGCTTTGAGTGCAGTGTGGCTGAATTTGGGCCCTTGCCTTTGTGTGACATCCTGTTCTCTGTGAACTGGGGAAGGAAACACATCCATGAGTGCATACCCTCCCCTTCTGGAGCAGTCCTTTTTGTGTGACTTCACCTGTAGATGGGGGTGATGGCAGCTGAACACCTGCTGGTGAAACAAACCTGTGCCAGTGCCCGGTGGGAGGGTAACAGTGATCCCCTCTTGTGCCAGCCAAGGCAGTGCTGCGTGATGGTTGAGTGTTCAGAGCTGAGGACAGGAAAGGAAGGAGTTTGCCTCAGTTGCAAAGGTCATGGCTCTGATTCACTGTTTCTGCTTCTCCTGATTGTCTCTTGCCTGCTACACCAGCAAATGCCTTTAATTATGCACGAGATGATTAACTTGATCAAGTCTGGAATTGTTAATCTGTGCAGAGCTGAAAGCTGTTTTCATTACATAATGATGAATATTAAATTCATTGCTCTGATCCCCTCCATTCCATGCTCCACCTCCCTCTCCCCATCTCACCTCTCACCTGGGCAGTTTTGTGATCCTGCCCTGAATCCACCTGACCCCTGCAGTACCTGGGTGGGCACTGAGCTAAAAAGTGCATCTGCCTGTTTTGCCTTCTCCTTTGTGTTTCCTTTGCTGCTGGGCAAGTCCTTATTTGAGGACCTGCTGTTTGCATCCTGATGACTAGACGTGTAGTCCCAGTTCAGGTCCTAGTGCAGAATTCGTTGTGCTTGAGCAGGGCTCATCCCTTTTGATTGCACACCTAGGATAAGACTTGTCACGTGTTTTCGGCAGGATGAATGAAGTGTGGCTGTAAAAATACAGCCAGGTTGTATGGAGCTTGAAGCAACCTAGTCTAGTGGAAGGTGTCCCTGCCCATGTATGGAATGAGATGAGCTTTAAGGTAATTTCTAGCCCAAACCATTCTGGGATTCTGTGAATCAAGCACTGGCTTTTGTAGAGAACAGGGGAGCACAAGGCCAGGGAGGCTGCTGAGAACAGCCAGTGTGTCCTGTTCCCTCCAGCACAATGATATGTGGCTCCCTGAGCAGACTGTGGTGTCCCCTGAAATCCTCTATGTCCATCAGCATGTGCTGTCCTCAAAGAGCCTGAATGTGATACGTGAGTGCAGGCACAATGGGAGCAGTAAGATGTCATTATGAAGGCTGGATGTTCCTGAAAGCAGATGATTAGTTGGGTACTGAGCAGTTGGGATGCTCTGAACTGTAATTCTAGTCTCTAATTATAAATTGTCCATCAGTTTGGCTGCTCAGACCTAACCTATAATGAAAACAGTTCTCACTTGAGCTTTGCCTACCCCATAATCACCCAGGGAGATGACATGGTGAGGAAGGCCCTTGAGGGCATAGAGCTCAAATCTGCAATAAATAGGGGATAAAACATCAGCTTCTTTTCTTTTTCTCCCCAGTATTCGTTATGTAACGAGCCTCTGATCGAGCTGTCCAACCCCGGGGCCAGTGGCTCCCTCTTCTATGTCACCAGCGACGATGAATTCATCATAAAAACTGTGATGCACAAGGAAGCTGAATTCCTGCAGAAGCTCCTTCCTGGATACTACATGGTATGTATCACCCAGGACTCAGACTCAGCTCAGCTTTGTCATGGCAGAGCGTCTCACAGGGCCTGTCCTCCATCTGGTGTCTTGTGGCCTGCCCCCATGCCAGGGACAGTGTTAACAGCATATCATGAAGCCAGTCCCAGAAGCACAAATCCTGCTGGTTGTTAGCAAACTCTGTGGATAAACATGAGGCAGATAATTGTGCCATAGTTTGGAGGCACAGTTCTGGCCTCAGAATGGCTTTCCAAATGTTTGTTTCTGAGTGTCCTTTTCCCAGAACTAGTTATTCCTCTTCACTTGGCATCTGCCCCAGCCTGCATTTGAGGGTGGCTGCTGATTGCAATCATAGAATAGTAAAACTCTTAATGTTGGACAAGATCATCAAGTCCAACTTTCAGCTCAGCACCATGATGGTCACTACTAAACTTTGTCCTCAGTTGCTGCAGACACACATTATTTGAATGCTTCCAGAAATGGTGACTCTTTCACTCCCCTGGACAGCTTGTTCTAATCCTTTGCAACCCTTTCTGTGAAGAAATTTCTCCTAATATCCAACCTAAACCTCCCCTGGCACAACTTGAAGCTATTTCCTCTCATCCTCTTGCTTGTTCCTTGAGAGCTTGACCCCTGCCTGGCTGCACCCACCTGTCAGGGACTTGTGGAGAGCAAAACGTCCCCCCTGAGCCTCCTTTTCTCCAGGCAATAATGCAACCACCTTGTTTTTGTGGGGAAAGCACTGATGTCCCTGAATTTCTCCCATTCCTACTGTTTGACCGTTACTCTGAGGATTGTCTTGACTGCAATTCCAAGCTGGAGGCCTCCATGATAGCAGCCAGCTTTGCACATCAGTCTGGCAAGGCAGCATATTGAGACCCAGAGACTTGCAGTTGGTCAAGTAAATTGGACCCAAATGTGCTGTTTTGGTGTAAAAACCAGGAGCTGGTCTACCTGCACAACTGTGCTGGAGGCTCCAGCGTTATGGATGAGGAGTCTTGATATGCAGTTACAGTGACCAGGGATTTGTTTATTGTGAAGATGCCAGGGAAGATGATGAGAAGCAATGCTGCTACCCTGTCTATGTGCTTGGTGCAGTGGGTTTATGTGATCCTAACTGGTTCTGTGAAAATCCTTTCCTCGCTTAGTATTTACTAGGGAAAGTTTACCCAAGAGAGGCAGATTATGGGATGTTTGTGTGTTAGTCACAGCCAGGCCAGGAAGAAATTTTTCCATGTGAAGGTAAGGAGGCCCTGGCACAAGTTGCTCAGAGCAGCTGTGGCTGCCCCTGGATCCCTGGGAGTGTTCCAGGACAGGTTGGATAGAGCTTGGAGCAACCTGGGACAGTGGAAGGTGTCCCTGCCCATGGCAGGGAGTGAAACCAAATGGTCTTTACAGTCTTTTCCAACCCAGATCATCCTGAGATTCTATGAATCACTTGCTTCTGCAGGTAACACATTCCTGGACAGGGTGAGTTTTCTTGGACAGCACTGCCTGTTGCCTAATGTGTGTAGTAAATCAGATGTGAGTGGGAATGGAGTTGCACTGTTAAACCTGCTATCATAGTCAGTGAATTAAACTGAACTTACCTGTCTCATGCAGAATTCTGAAGTACCTGTTGCAATTTTCCAGTGTCTGTGGATTTTGGGGTGCTACCCTTGATCACCATGCTGATCCTGGGAAACCACCTATATCAAAGGAGTCAGGGAAAGGAAGCAGGGTGGTTTCATCCTGAGTTACTTTAAAGCTGTTTCCATTAACTGCCTCTTCCTATTTTTGGCACTCTCCAAGAGGGCTCACTGCTGTGCCCAGGTGCATGAGCTGAAGGGAATAAAATTTTAATACAGTCACGTTTCTGCTGTCTGTCAGAACCTGTCAGATATGTCCTTCCTGCTACCGCCTGCAGACAAGTTCTGTTTCCTTTCCAAATGTGCCCAAAGCTGAACAAGCAAATCCTGCCTGTCATGTCATTCCTAATTATTCTGCTGCCTAAAAAAAGGAGATGACAGCAGAACAGGATATCCGTGCTCTCTGGTTGACTGGCTTTATAAAGCAACTCTGCAACAGGAGGAGAAAATTTATGTTGTTTTGTTTAAAACACAACCCTGTCTCTGGTTTATTCTGGTCCAGAGAATGGCTCTTGATTCTGACACTTGTGGAGAGATAAAAAGAGCTGTTATTTTTAAGCTTGAAGTTCCCACTTACTGTGTTTATTTTCTCCAGTTTGGTTTCCTTTTTTGAGCTGCTGTACCTGGGGAAAGCAGGGGATTTCCGGACTCAGTTATTTGCCCAGAGAGTGCTGAATATCTCAGTCCCTGTATTTTCAGGTCCTAAAGCCACTGAAATACAGGACTTTGTCACTGTGTTCACTGAGCTCCTGTTAAGTTCAGAAAACAAACCTCTCAGCAAAGAATCCCTAGTCCAACTGTTTACATGCTTTATGGTGACACAGCAGGAATTCTCTGCTCAAATGACCTTTCTCCATGCTTTTTTCCACCCTTGCTACAGAATCTGAACCAGAACCCTCGGACACTGCTGCCCAAGTTTTATGGACTATACTGTGTGCAGTCTGGGGGCAAAAACATCCGTGTGGTCGTGATGAACAACATCCTGCCTCGAGTGGTGAAAATGCACCTGAAATTTGACCTCAAAGGTTCAACCTACAAACGCCGAGCATCCAAGAAGGAAAAAGAAAAGTCCAGCCCTACATACAAGGATCTGGACTTCATCCAAGACATGCCCGACGGCCTGATGTTGGATGCAGACACCTTCAGTGCTTTGGTGAAGACGTTGCAGCGAGACTGTCTGGTAAGGAGGGGGCAGCTTGGGGTAAGACACCTCTGTGGCTCTCTAGCATGAGGAAGAGCAATTCCTGACTGAGAACCTTATTAATCTGCTGACCCCAGAGCAGGATCAATGCTTTCTCCTGCCCTTTTCCCTGAAAGCCAAGCAGTAGAGTTGGATCTTATATGGCAGCCTCTGAGGACTGAGGTTGTGCTCCTTTGCCTGGCGCATCACACTTTGGCAGCCTGCTCCACTTCTAGCTGCTCTGCTGGAGCATTTTCCCAATCACTGTGCAGCAGATACAGTGGTGTTGTTTGCAAGTCTTCAGGCCTTTGGTGTGATTGTGGGATGGCCAAACTCTGTGCAGTCAAGCCCAGACATGGCTGTTGGTTCAGAAATTTTCAGGGTGTGTCAAAAGAGTTGTTAGTGAGGATGTGAATGGGCATTGCTTTGATTCCATGCTTCGAGGTCTGTATTTCTGCTGCTGGCTTGATATTTTGTCTTTGTTCTTGAACTCAATACTAATCTGTAGGTATTGGAAAGTTTTAAAATCATGGACTACAGCCTCCTGCTTGGGGTTCATAACATAGACCAGCATGAGCGGGAGCAGCTGTCGGAGGGAGCCCACAGCACGTCGGATGAGAAGCGTCCCGTGGGGCAGAAGGCCCTGTACTCCACAGCCATGGAGTCCATCCAGGGAGGGGCTGCCCGGGGCGAGTCCATAGACACGGATGACACGTAGGTGAAACCTGGGCTCGGTCATGCTGCTGGGAGGGCCAGAGGTGGAGGCTGGAGTGGGAAATCCCTAATGAGGCTCACAGGAACTGCTCAAGGGAGCAGCTGTCCTGGGGTTTTCATAGTGCTGCCATTGTGGTAGGACAGGGGGAAGCCAGGGTGGGAAATAGATCTGTAAGCTCTGGCCTCACAGCAGTCTCTTTTCTTAGGCCAGGCTGTAGGCTGTCGGCTTGTGTACCAGCCTCTAAACATCCACCCGTGCCCTGGGGAGGAGACACTAGCTCAGTTCCAGCTCAACACCCAAATACTTGAGCAGAAGTAGGGATCAGCCTGTCTTTAGGAGCTTGGAGTTCTCCATCACTCTCACCTTTGGAATCCTTGGCAGTTCCCTGAGGCCATCCCAGTGGGGTTAGCAGATAGCAGTGTAGCCAGGTGCTGGAGTCACTGGTTGGAGCTGGAGGCTGGGGACTGCCCCTGTGCTGTGCTTCATCTGGGGTTCTGCCTGACTCCCTGGCTCTTGGGCCAAGGAATGGTGGAGTTTGCTGCTTGCTGCTGTCTGAAACCAGCTGCTGTGGATTTGATGGAGGGTCAGTCCTGAGAGCTGAGATAGTACCATGATGTTTGCAGTCCTTCAGGTAGCATCAATAATTGCAGTGGCTACCTGAAGGAGTGTCTGGTACTCCTGTGCTTTGGTTATGTGCTGGTGCTGATGGTTGCTGCATCCTTTGGCAGGATGTCTTTAGTGTGGGTGGGACTGGGAATACCTCGTCCTTAAGGATTTACTGCCCTAATGGCAGACAGCTCTTGCTCACCCGATAAATAACCTGACCTCCAGCATAAAGTAGGCAGGAAAAAACTCCATGGTGCTTTCTGGCCCTGGCAGAGCTGTGCCACACAATGCAGGTTCTGTCATGATAGTGGTGTTTGGCCACCCTGGGACACCTGGGGTCAGGCCAGGTCAGTTGATGACTCCTGAGGTCACGAACAAAGTGACCATGTTGCTTTTGGAATGTAACTGACACCACACCAGAGCCCCTTAGTGTGGCCACTGTTGCCCTTCCCCGGAGCTGGGGTGTTACAGGTGCTCTGGCTGAGGCTGCACCTGCTGAAGTTCTGCTTCACCTGCAGGATGGGAGGGATCCCAGCAGTGAACGGCAAAGGAGAGCGTCTCCTACTGCATGTAGGAATCATAGATATCCTGCAGTCATACAGGTAGGTAACCTGGCAGTGTGTCTTTTCTGGCTGATAACATCTCTTTTAGTACCAAATGAAAGCGGGGGGGATGTCCTCTCCTGGAGACTGTGAGGATGAGTAGATATGGCTGCCCCAAGCTAGCCATGGGCTTCCTTTATGTCCTTAGAACAGCTGGGGACACATAGGCCTTTGTCCAGGATGATGAGCTGCTCATAAAGAAGTAGTTTCCCACCTCAGTGTGGGAAGCATCTCTCCAGAGGTGGAAGGTGCACTTCCTCCAGCCCAGCTTCTCCTTCCCTGTGGTGTTCCCAGGCAGTCCTGGCTGGGGAGATGCTGAGGAAAGCTCAGTCCTGGTGGCATTGGCAGCTCAGGGATCTCCCCCAAAGGGTATGAAAGGGAGCGTGGTACAGAGTACATGCCTGAATCTGTATCTTTATTTTCTCTCCACTTCTTCTTGGAATTAGGTTCATCAAGAAGTTAGAACACACCTGGAAGGCCCTTGTCCATGATGGGGTGAGTGCCTGTACAGAGGCAGGAGTTGTCCAAGCCTCCCAGGATTACCTGGTAGCTGTTTGTAGAGCCCTGACCTGGCACAGCTGCAGCTGATGAAAGGAGCAGTTCTTACCTCTCATTCCTGCACAGCAGGGTGGTGCCACTTATTCCCAGCCAGGTTTCCTTGCTCAATCCAGCTCCTCACATGCTGAGCTGTTGTGCTCACAGCTTTCCTCCCCTGGTCCTGTGTGTCCCTCTCTTCCTCCCGTGACACCAGGAGCAAACACCCAGGTGGGTGTGTTCCTGGGCTGTCAGAAGCTCTGTGCTGTTCTCTTTGGTGACTGGCTGTTTCCACTTCAGCAAGCTCTATGCCAGCAAATCCCTTTCCATGTTTCCCTGCTGGTGTCATTCCTGCAGCAGCCAGGTGTGTGTTTCTGAAAGAGCAACCTTGGATATGGAAACCGTTTTTCCACCTTGCATTTCCTGGATTCCCTTATAGTGGCAAAGGAAATGTGGAGATGCCAAGTCACGGGAGTGCAGTCAAACATCAGAAGAAGAAAAAGCTTCAGTTTTACTATTTTAAACAAAAACATTTGAAGTGTGTGGAGACCCTTGGCTAAATTTGGGTATCTCTGTGACATGCAGAGGTATCCAGGTGTGCTTGGAATGGCAGCCATCAAAGGCAGAAGAAATTTCAAGTATGCAATCAGGCCAGTGTTTAAAAAAAATCCAGAAAGTCTACAAAGGAATAAAATCACCAAAATTCATTATAAAATCACAGCAAGAATATAATCAAGTGAATCAGAGGCAACGCTTCAGGGCTATTTATAGCATTAATTAGAGTGTTTCAGTTAAGCCTTTCCATTTTAAGGCTCTGTCAGTGCTAAATGTTGGAATAAAAAAGATTGTGTTGGTTGTTACAGAAATTCTGCCTTGAGAGATCATTTTAAAATTAAACAATTGCTTCTTGCTGTTGTAGGACACAGTGTCAGTACACAGACCCAGCTTTTATGCAGAGAGATTCTTCAAATTCATGACCAACACGGTGTTTCGAAAGAATTCCTGTAAGTACCAAGTTCAGGGGCTTTGAGGCTGCAAGGCTTTACCTTGGCCTTGCTGCTGCAGACCTCACAAGGAGCCTGGGTTGGAGCCTGAGCAGGGTTTCCACTGTGGTATAGCTGAGAGAGCTGGGGGTGTTCAGCCTAGGGAAGTCTCTCAGGAGATTTTAGAGCCCCTTCCTAAACGGGACTTAGAAAAAAAAAGGGGGAAGGACTTTTTATACAGGCGTATAGTTACAGGCATGGAGCAATGGTTTTGAGCTGGCAGGGTTAGATTAGAAGTTAGGAAATCAGAGTAGTGAGACTCTGGCACAGGTTGCCCAGAGCAGCTGTGGCTACCCTGTTCCTGGAAGTATCCAAGGACAGTTGGACAGGGCTTGCAGCAACCTGCTCTAGTTCCCGTGGAGGGGGTGGAATGAGATGGGTTTTTAAAGTCCCCTCCAACCCAAAACATTCCATAATACAGAGCAAAACTAAGAACTGCCAAGCCCTCAGATTATCACAATTTGCCGTGGTCTGCTCAGGCTCCTAGGCAGTCCCCGCACCTGACCTGGGTTCAGTCCAGGAGGGATGTATGTGAGGGCAGAGCCTCTCCTTGTGAAGAGAAAAATACCTTTGGTGTGACACTAGCTGGTGGTGGTACTTGGATCTTTTGTCTTCCTCCTTCCATCCCCCAGCTCTGAAGTCATCCCCCTCGAAGAAGGGGCGCAGTGCCTTGTTGGCTGTGAAGACGGTGGGTCCCACCGCAGCGTTCTCAGCCAGCCAGCTGGCCTCCGACAAGGATGACACCCAGTACGACCTGCGGGCAGCCAGGAGCTACCCCACACTCGATGATGAAGGTGACAGCCCCGCTCAGGGTATTGGCTTTGTGGTTACCCTCTCTTTCCTAGCAGTTCCTTAGGATCCTCCCTTGTTCTCATCAAGTTCCCCACTGTGCACCGACTGCAGATCTTTCCTCATGGATAGCTCTTCATTGCATGTCTTGCTGTGCTTTGCAGGTGCTAAACCTAACCAGGACAGGGAAGAAGGTAAGAGTGCATTGTTTTGTCGCAGCACCAGGTACTTGATGCAACACCTCTGCATCAAAGGAGACCAGACCCCTTCTTTGCAGCGCTGTGGAGTTCTGCAGTAAAAATGGTCACCTGCATCCCTGCTGCGAGACAGCTGCTGCCATGGGGCACCATAAATCATAGCCCAAAAGCCAACAGAAAGCTGCATTTTCTACTCTTTAAAAAAAATGGGGATGGGAGGGTAGTGACTGGGAACTGCAGCACTCCAATGACAGTGTTTGGGCAGTTATAATAGGCAGGATCTTGCCACTGGAAAACAGGAGTGGGCTGCTTCTGTGCTGCCTTTCCTTCACTTCCATCTGGCTGCATTTCCAGCTGAGTGCTGAAGGACAAGCTCCTCCAGTGCATGGATGTTGGATTGCTCCCAACACTGGGCACTCACTTAATCTCTTAATTCACTTGGATATTTATCTCTGGTGATCCAAGCCTTTAATCCAGCTTTGGTCACCAGTGAGAAGTCTCCATTGGCATTCTATTTCCTGCCTATTGTGCTGGAAGTGATGCTGACTGGCTCTCTCCAGAGGATGCCTTGGGAGAGGCTGTCATGTTCATGGACCCAGCTAAACTTCCTACTTGTCTGTGGTTTGAGTGCCCAGTCCCAGTGCAGGTGTGCAGATTCATGGTGGAACAGCCTCACATGGGGCTGGTGTAAGTGAAGTGTTGGTGTTTGACTTAATCATCTCTTCTTCCTGCCTCTCCCCTGACCCTGCTCTGGGCCAGCAGGCAGGCCAGACCTGCTCCCTTGCACTCCTCCTTCCTTTGAGGAAGCTACCACGGCCTCCATAGCCACGACACTATCGTCAACATCTCTGTCTGTTCCTGAGCGATCACCCTCGGAGAGCTCTGAGCAGCCCAGGTACAGGTGAGGACACTTTCCCTGCTCCCACTGGTGGTGAGTGGTTGCCATTCCTCTCCATGCTGCAGATCAGGGCAGGCTGCCCTACACTCTAGAATGCTAATGACCGATTTTAATTAAATCTCTCCTGGGGGCAAGCAGACACAGCTTTGATGGGATTAATTATTGCTGGAAGAAGTGTCAGCTGTTAAGTAGAACATCTCCCTCAAGGAATGAGGAGGTAGATTTGGGGACAGTAGAGGATTTCTGGCTTAAATTGCTCCTCCAAACTCTTCTGTTTTCTTTCCGCAGGAGGCGTACACAGTCCTCAGGGCAGGATGGCAGGTGAGAAATGGGTCTCCTGTCTTCTTGTCTCATCTTTTCTCTGCTGCACAGAGACCTCATGTTTATCCCTATGCAAAGGTCTCTTAGAGGGCTGAATGGGAATTTCAGCAACTCCAGGATTTTGGCATGGATGCTGAACTGCTTCTGCAATCAGATGATCCCCATTTCTTATACAGAATTTTCCTTGCAGAGCAGATCTCTTAGTGCTTTGAAAATACCACAGTTATTTGATAGGAAAGGGGAAAACAATGTTGTCGAAATTAATCCACCCACCCACCCAGCAACCAGAGTCAAGGAAGGTCATTTAAGTCCTTTTAAGCAAGTAAGTGAGCCCTGACAGCAGGAACATTGCTCCTCTGAGCATCTTCTTGTGGCCTGGGCACAGTGAAAGGGCTTTGACTTTGTGAGGCACTGAGTACCCTCAGTCCCCACAGAAGTACCTTCCAATGTTTTCAGAAATCTGTGAGGCTTTTTCCCTCCTGTGGTGTCTCAGAGCCAAGGGTAAGGTAGAACAGAAATGCTGTGCTGCAGAGGGGTGTCTGATTTTAGAGGTTCATATATATAATGAAATTATTGTGCATTATTGTGGAATTATTTTGCACCAGTAAAAATCATCCCATTGCCCATGTCAGCAGAATATGCACGAGGAGCCAGTGGATGCTGCTGGCTCTGCTCTCGCTTTCCAGGACATTGTGTAGGTGTAGTAGGATTTGAAATTACATCAGAGACTCAGTCCTGGGATGTGCCATAGCCAGAGGAGTCTGACAGGCCGATGTCCTCTCTCCCTGCAGTCAGTGTTTGGTGCTTGGAAGGAAAGGTCGTTGGAAGATGAGGGTTTGCCTCATGTTACAGACATCTGCTGCTGTTCCAAGCTTTGAGTGATTTGCTGAGTTTTGTTGACACGCCCTGTGAAAAAATCCCTTTCTGTGGTATTTCTGAATGAAAATACCTCTGGATGCTGCATGTTGCTGAATCCTGGTAAATTCCTGTCCTTGCAGGGCAGGGACCTTGTCCCTGTGTGAAGTGTCAGGGACTTGTGAAGCACCTCATATCTTGCAGAATCCAGTGTTAGAAATTGCTGAAAATTGGAGACTTAAACCCAGGCCCCAGTGGTGGGGCCCATGTGGCAAATGCAGTGACTTCATCCAGAATAGTTCAGATTCAATGGTACCTCATGGAAGGAAGGAGCTGCTCACCCAGAAATAGGTCAGGTGAATCGGAGTGACCTGAGAGTGTTCAGGGAGCTCAGTGGCTTGGTCAGAGTAGATCTGTCTGTCACAGATTTGCCAGAGGTACACCAGCCATCTGCAGGTGTGGCCACCCTTGATGTTTTTTGCCTAATCTGTCCCTTTCTAGAGCCAGTGCCTTCATATGCCCTTCCTGGGAGAGTAGGGACCTTTGCACTTGTGGAGCTCTCTGGTGAAAACCAATGAGGACGTAAATTTATTAAAACAAGAATTTACATTCCTGAGCTGAGATGGAAAAAAATGTTACCCAGTTTGCTCAAGACTGTGTCATGCCTGTGGTTATTCTGGTCTGCTGGGGTCTACTCCAGGTTTGAGGTCCAGCCCTGTGAGAAAGAGTGTAATGAGTTCCTTGAATGGAGCTGGACAGAAGTGCTGCCCACTGGCCTCAGCTCTGGTCAGAGTCAGCCTGGAGCAGGGCAGTGCTGTCAGTGAACCCAGAGCTCAGCCTTTCTCTGACAACTGCCCCTCAGCTTGGCAGGCTCCTGCTCCTCCTTCCCATGGGGACAGTGGAGCCAGCCCTGCTGGCACAAGTACAGTAATTTCATAACTATAAGGTGCACCGGATTATAAGGCACACTTCCGGGTTTCAATCAAAATTTTAGTCAAAAGGGTGCGCCTTATAGTCGTGAGATTACTGTAATCAATAGCATGTGGTATTAAAGTGAAGATTGTCAGAAACAGTTTGAGAGTGTGCAGATCAGTCTGATCTCAACCTTGGAGCAGCTTTGGTGTAGTGGGAGTCTTGGAAGAGGCCAGAAGCTCTGGCCTGGTGCCAGGCTAACTCTGGATGCAAGTTTTCCCTGGAGGCCAGTTCTCTTTGCTCCCATACTCCATCTGACACTACCTGTCTTTCCTGCAGCACTGTCTGTTTAACCCCTTTGCTCTTGTCCCCTTTTTCCACCTTATTATTCCTGACTGCTGCAATCTTCCAGGACTGACTCTTTTTCCTGGGAGTTTTGGTTATCCAAACCCTCAATCCCAGGAGGTCTGAGTGCTCCTGCTGAGCTGAAATCAGCCACTCAGTCTGTGCTGGGAGCCCAGTGCCACGGTAGCAGCAGTAGCAGCTGTATGCTGGGGCAGAGCTACACATGAGGCTTGGCTGGCTCTGGACTGATTCAGGCTGACCTAAAATTGAGGGTTATGCATAACTCATGCCCAGCTGAGTCTTTGGACCTGTGTCTTTGGTTTCCAGGTCACACGAGGAGGTGCGGGTCGAGGAGGAGGTTCAGCAAATCAGTGTCAAGCTGGAGCCCAAGTGTGACGTTGAGATTGTAGCTCCTGAAGAAGAAGTAGTCAAAGAGTGAGTGTTTCAGAGTGTTGAGCGGGTTTTGAGCTGTGGCTGCTTCTGCTGGAGGCTTTTGCTGGAGTCACGGGTATTCAGTGAGGCTGAGCACAGGTCTGACCTGACCTGCCCTGACATGACGTGACCTTTCAGGATGTGACAGCATAGCATCTTCAGCTCCTCTGTAATAAATCAATTTTTCTTACTCCTGTCCTGACTGCAGTGACTAGATTGTCATCTCTTTCCCCTCTGCAGAGAGGCAGCTTCTTCAGCCTGTGCCATTGTCACATCCACAGCCACTGTAGAGGTGGAGACGGCCAGCCAGGCCTCAGAACCAGCCAGCCAGGCCTCGGATGAAGATGACGTGCCAGTCACAGACATATACTTTGTAAGAGACTTCCACCTGACCCTTGGGGTGTGATGGGAAGGGTTGGACAAGGCTGTCAGTATCCATTCCAGGCAGTCAGGTGCAAGGCGGTGGCTGCCCTGCACCATCTTGGTGTGGAACACCTTGAAACCTCGGTGCTGGGTGGGTTTTTGCAGGGAACTGGATTAAACTTGGAGAACTCAAAACAGCATCTAGTGGGGCTCACACAGGTGGCACTCCTGCTGTGGATGTAGCTGTAGCAGTGCTGCTCTACTTCCAAGCAAAAGTGCTTATCTAGGCCAGCACATTTGCTCCTGGGACAAGCCAAGGTGATGTGGGTGCAACAGAGAGGTTCTTCGTTCCTCAGCCACAGATCTTGGCTGCTTTCCTGACACAAACATGGCCTAGACCCAAAGGGAGGTGGTTGCAGAGGGTGACCTTGGGCTCTGGTGAACTCCGGCTTTTCCTTTCCCTGCAGGCTGCATTAGGTGATGCAGTGGGAGTCTAGTGCTGAGCCAGGGAGTAAGTTGGTGGTTGGCAGCAGAGTGCCGTGGAGCCTGGCGCTGGTCCTCACTCAGCTCCCACAATGGCTGAGCAACTTCTGCAGACCAGAGAAGAGGTTTTTTTAGCAACACGTACCTGTCCCATGGATTTCCAGAGCAGAGCTGAGTGCCTGTCCCGTGAGAGCTGAGCTCTCTCTCATGCCTGAGCACTGGAACCCTCATTGAAAGAGGTGCCCGGCTGCTCCCTCCTCTGACTTGTTGCTGTTGGTTCTGCGGTGCTGGAGATGACCTGAGCCCATGCAATGGGCTCCTTCGGGCTAAATTAAACTGCAGCATTGGCCTTTCCCTGGGCTCTTGTGACTCTGCTGCAGAGCTGCTCACTCATTGCTGAGTCACTCTGAGGCTCGTGGGAGCTGTGGAAGGAATCAGCCCTGTTTTACAGCTTGTTTGGAGTTGGATGCATGCTGTTCAAAATGCAAACGGCTCCTCTAGTACCGATGGCCCCTCCTTGCCTGTGGCAAGCTGTGTGCCGGCAGAACCTGCCTGCGCTCCCCTGGCAAGTGTCTTTTAACTAGGGTCAACTGCTCTTCTTGTCCCTGGGCATATGACACCCCCAGCTTGAGGGGCTCCTCAATCCAAGAGAAAATTCTGCAGAGTGTGTTCACAGGGACTGTGACTGACTGCTCATCAGCATTTCATACTTCATCTGAGTCAGAGTTTTGCATTAAATGTGTGTCGTGTGCTGTGGAGTGTTTGTCACTGCTGGGATGAAGGGAAAAGCTGATTTGAGTTCCCATGAGCACTCTCCTTGGAAAACAACTTGAGCTGGACTCAGGTGAGGCTGTACACATGTGCTCAAGTAGCACCACAGCTGCTCCTACAGGAGTGCTCAGGGGCAGTGGTGGGTGAAGGGATGGTGTGTGCAGAGGAGGATTTGGCCAGTCCCAGGGGACTGTGATCTGATCACTGGAAGTCTGCTCCTAGAGAGCACTTCATTCTCCTGTTCATCCCCAGGGAATAAAAGTGCAGTGTGGCAGGGCATGGGCGCCGCTCTCCCCTGCACGGCTTTCTCACCTGCTCACCCGTTGAGGCCTGGAGTTGCCCAACCCCTTGTTTTTTGCTTTCTCTTTCATCCTCTCTTTCATATCACCCTTTTTTTTTCCTCTGTTTCCTTTCTCACCACACTTGTCCTGGGGCCACTCAGTTCACAGATGGGAGGTACTGGATTTACTCTCCCCGCCAGCGCAGACTCCGAACTACCTCGCGTTCCTCTGGGATTGTAAGTGACCACGCCAGCACAGCATGTAGGGGAGCAGAGCTGCAGCTTTGAAACACTGGGGGCAGCACCCCATTTCTCTCAGTGGCTGGGGCTCTGGATTGAGTGGGCCTTAGGAGCCAGCCCAGCAGAAATGGGGGAAGCATATCAAAATGACACCAGTGAATCTCCTTTTAGGATCTGAGAGAATCATGAGCTCTGTCCTTCTTTTCTGCAGACTGGTGACATAGCTCCTATCCTGGGATGGGCTGTAGTGTCACCCAGGCCTTGGGAAAAGTGAGAGCAGTGAGGCCCTGGCACATGTTGCCCAGAGAACTTGTGGTTGTCCTCCCCGTGGAAATGTCCAAGGTCAGATTGGATGGGCTTGAAACAACCTGGGACAGTGGAAGGTGTCCCTGCCCATGGCAATGAGGGGTACTGGGTGATCTTCCAACCTAAACTGTTCTGTGATTCTAAGAACCAGATCTGGCCAGAGAGGCACCAGGGCCTGTATAGGTGATGTCAGGCTCAGATCCCTCAGTCCAGGAAGAGGGGTTTTAAAGACACCATTAAGATACTTTGAAGCTTCTAAAACTCCAGTTGCAAACAGATCTGTTTTGGTTTGTGGAGAGCAGCTCATAAACCAAAAGAGGCAGGAGCTGGTGCTATTAGGGCTGGTTTCAGCTCTCCAGCCCTCCTCACCATCACCAGTGTATTCCCTCCTCACTGAAGATGTTCTGTGAGCAGGGAGGATTTTCCTTTCCAAAAGATGGAGGAAGGCATTAGAGATTATAGGGGCTGAATCTAGAGCTGAGTTTGTTCTGGGATTTAGCATTTACGTACTCAGGCTTTGGGAAAGCTGCTGTCCCCAGGGGGTGGTGGCAGTGCTGCTGGAGCCTTGCTGGTGCAGCCTGGTGCTCCCATTTGGGTATTTGGGTTACACGCAGGGTGCATGGGGAAGGAGAGGCAGGAATATGACCCTGGCCATGGCTGATGGCATGAGGAAGGTGCTGCACTTCAGTGGGCAAACAGGCAATTCCTCCTGCAGCTCCTGTCCCTAAGCTAGGTTTGGCTGCTCCGGCACCCGGAGGGGTAATGCCAAGCACTGAATGCTCCCTTTATCTCTCACAGCTCCCCGCATGCATCTAAGCTCCTAAAAAGCTCTGAAAGAGACTGGCTGGAGCATGTGGTTCAGTCAGGAAGGATGAAGCATCATGGATGAAAAAGAAGATGTGGGACAAGCTTGATGTGGCGGGGAGCTTTCCCCAAAGAACCTCTGACAGAGCCCTGTGAAAAGCTCCAAACAGGGGTTTCTCAACCTTCCTTCCTCCCAGCAGTCTCTGATAATGGAGCTGCAGCTACTGGAGGGTTCAGTATGTGGAGCCCAGTGCTTCAAAGCTTCTCTGGCTTCTTTGTAGTTCCTTGTACATTGTCAAGTGTCACGCTTAGTTACTCGGCTGGGAGCACTGCAGGCTTCTTCCAAGCATCCAGTTCTGCTTCTCTTCCTTTGCAAATGTCAGGCTGAGTCAAAGGGGGCAGTTTCTTCTCTGTGAGAGCTCCCCTGGAGACAAAAGAGCCTGTTTGCAGTGTAAATGGGGCTCCCCTTGGTAACCCTGGAAGCAGAGACCAGCCCTTGAATCTGTGCTGTGTACGCAGCAGTGTGTCTTCTCACACCAAAGCCCAGTGCTGTGATAACTGTCCCTCAAGGCACACCTCCCTTCCCCTCATTCTTTCCAGGGTCCAGTTGTGTTTTGCCTCCTGTGTTGTACTTGTTCCCATCACCCCGCTGTCACCAAGATCTCAGCAATAACTGTTTCCTTTCTGTGGCCGCCATCCAACCATGGTCTCACCCCAGCTCCACTGCCTTCTGCAAAGAAGGAGGAAGGCACAGCAAACAAATCCAGTTTCCCTGTAAAAGCCCTCCTGGACATCAGTTTGTAGCATGCATAGGGCTCAAAATGGGAGGGTGAGAGCTGGTTGCAGGTAGAAGGAACCCAGAGCTGTTACTGCTTTTAGGTAAGTCACTTCCCAAATCTCTCGGTTTCCCTGGAGCCAGGTGATG
Organism: Sialia sialis; assembly: GCA_009812075.1. Lineage (NCBI taxonomy): Eukaryota > Metazoa > Chordata > Aves > Passeriformes > Turdidae > Sialia > Sialia sialis. The sequence continues at coordinate 765,073 of VRYO01000038.1, forward strand.
CCATGACAGGGAGATGAGTTTTCCCTGACATCTCAAAAGCTCTAAAACTCTGTCCCTACAAGAGGAGAGGTACCCCCACTGCAGCTGGCACAGGTCCCATGTCCCGTTGGGAGGAAGCAGGTATGTGCTGAGGATGAGGAGGGCTTCTCTGCTGAGAGCTGGCTCTGGGCTCAGTGCTCTCCTCCAGGTGGACAGCTGTTCTTACTGTATTGTTTCCTACTCTTTTTATTTTCTCCTTTTATTTTTCCTCTTTTCTCCTTTGCTCCCTGCTCTGCTGCTGCTCTCCCTGCATTCTCCCTGCCGTTTCTGGCCATTCTGGCAGCCGACAGACGAGAGGAGTTGGGTTTACTCCCCGCTCCACTATAGCGCTCAGCTCCACTCTGTCTCCGATGAGGAGAGCGATACAGTAAGTGTCCAACTGCTGGGTGCCCGGTGGGTCGAGGTTGGAGTTTGTGCTCCCTCTGCAAGGTCAGCTTGGCCCTCTGGCCAAGTGTGGGGCTCCTGCATGGCTGTGGCACAGCCTGGCTGCCTCTCAGGTCAGCTGTCTGCTGGTAGAGCCCAGGCCTGCTCAGCAAAGGCTGTGGCTTATTCCCAGTTGTTTGATGCAGGGAAAGCTTTGGGGAGCTCAGGTTTTCCAGACATGTTGCCGTTCTAGAGGATGTAGAACAGCCTCTCTGGTTGTGCTGGGAAGCTGGGGGAACACAGACCTGGCTGATGGGGGCACTGGTGCTCAGGGGTTGATCCTCTTTCCCCTCACTGATGAGCCTGGAGCATATTCAGAGAGGGGACTGGAGCTGGGGAAGGGGCTGGAACACAATTGTGATGAGTAGCAGCTGGGGGAGCTCAGCCTGGAGAAAAGGATGCTCAGGGGAGACCTCGCTCTCCACAACTCCCTGAGAGGAGGATGTAGCCAGGTGGGGGTCGTGTTCTGCTCCCAGGGAACAAGGGACAGAACAAGAGAAAACAGCCTCAAGCTGTGCTAGGGGAGGTTTAAGTTGGATATGTGGTAAAATTTCTTTACTTGAAAGGGGATGTTCAGGTATTGGAACAGGCTCCCCAAGGCAGCGGTGGCATCACTGTCCCTGGAAGTGTTCAAATGATGTATGGCTGTGGCATGAGGAGACATGGGTTAGTGGTGAACATGGTGGTGGTGCTGGGCTGATGGCTGAACTTGGTATTCTTGGAGGTCTTTTCCCACCTTAACGATTCCATGATTCTGTGACTCTGTTCTCTCTGCCTCTTGCAGTAATCTCTATGCAGACACAGAAGTCCCAGAGAGCAGCGATTCCCTCTGCAGGTCGATGTGTTCCCTTTTCGTTGATGCAGCCATTCCAGTGGGATGGGGAAGAGCTTGCTGACACCAGTATTGCTGCACTGCAGGATCCCGGGCACTGCGTTTCAGAATGGAGCAAAACTATAACCATGTATTTCTACTTACCCCAGACGTGGGCAGCAAAGAAACCACCCGCTCACCCGCAACTCCTAGCAGAGAATTCCAGCTGGGTGTAGAGAATCCTGGGTAGTAACACAGTGTTTTCCAGATGTGCACTACCGTAGCTACCTATCCATATGTGATACTGTGAACCTTTTTAATTTTTTAATCATGTATTTATTTCTTTTATCTTTGCACAGAGACAGCACAAATGTGCTTTTTTAAACATTTAGTTTACTGCACTTTTTTTTTTTCCATATATTTGTGCATCAAAAAGGAGCATGACACTTCACTGAAGAATGGGTAGGAACACGTTGCTGGGGAGGGCAGGGAGCGGAGTCGCTTCATGTGAGGCAGCAGTGTGGTCTGACCAGCTGAGGGAGTCAGGAGGTTTAAGGCTGCCCAGACTCTGCCACAGTTTTTCCAAGTGGCCCAAGGCGAGTCACTAAACCACTCTGTGCCTCGTTTTCCCCCGTGCTAGTGGGTGCGCAGTAGCTGCTTCTGTTACAGCACTTAAACCCTGGGATGAAAGGTGCTATGAAAATGAAATGTATTAAAGGCCATGGAATAGAATTGCTCCCATGTTACCGTAGTCCAAAGCAGGCATGCCGATTCATTTGGATCCAAACTCTCTAGTGACTTCTCCTGTCTGTAACACTGTGCGGGGCAGCACGCATTTCCTGGTGACAGTGACGTGGACTCCTCAGCTGTCCCCGAAGTTGTGATGGGTTCCACCTTCACCCAGTTCTGCACTGCTGCGCCACCCCTCCCTCTGTGCTTGGAGTCCACACTTCATCCGATCGGCCGCCACCTGCTCCAGCCCCACAGGCACGGACAGATGGGAACTGCGCACCTCCCAAGCCTGGCCACGTTGGAGGGCGAGTTCCCCACTCTGCCCAGCCCTCATGGGGCTTCTCCAGACCCTGCATCCTCCTGGAGCCACTCAGCGCCTTATGTGCTCGTGGGTGTTCACTGGGTTCAGAGACACTGGGTTTACATGTGCTCTCCGCCCCTCAGGGCAAGAAGGGAGACGAGGGCACGTTCCCATGCTGGAGGCAGGAATGGGAGCCTGGCTCTCCCACGGAATTGTGCCAACTGCTGTGCTCGGGGACTCTTGGACAGAAAGCTGGGTGACTGGGGTGTTGCCTGGGGTCACGTCTGCTGGTGGAAATCCCTGCTGTGGGTGTCTGAGAGGGTTTGCTTTGCGAGGGCTGCGTGAAGGTGAGAGAATTTGATGTCACGGGGTAGTGTTCAAGCTCATCCATCGACAGGATACATAGCATAGTCTGGAATCCAGCAATCCCATCCTCATCTCCCAGAGAGAAACCAGGCAACCCTTTAGACCAGAGGGAGACAGGTCTTGTTCATGTGATGAACCTCACTTGAGAAAAAGGATTGAAATCTCTTTACTCCCTTTACAATCTTAACTTAGGATTCTTTGTAGAGGGGTGGGGAAGCGGGACCCTGCTCTTAGGCCTCAGTCCCCACAATCTGTCTTCACAGCAGCACTCAGGAGTGGTTATGTTGGTCCCAGAAGGTAGCTGTGCTGATGGGAAGCACTTCCTTCTGTACTGTGCTGAACTTAGTGAGAATCTTCAGGAATTGATGGTTTCTTCTTGCCCAGAATGCAGGACCTGGACTTCCTTTCCCTGCCTGTAGATGCAGAAGGCTGTGAGTTGTGCTTCTTTGGAGCACAGTCTGGGGATTGTGCAAGTTGCTGCTGTTCATGTATCCATGTATTTACCAAATAGTCAATCAAAAGTCAATCTCAAGAAACTCGCCCCTTTCTATTGCTGCTTGGCAGCTCGTTCTCCCAGCTGCAGCTCCTGCCCCATCCCACCTTTCTTTGCCACTCAAGGGGCTCTGCAGGCTGGGGGGGGCTCGGGGGTTGGTCGAGGGGAATGAGAGCCTTGCAATACCTACAGCCTCACCTACCTTTGGTCTCAAGGCAAGGGGCTTCAAAAAGATAAAAATTCAACCTCTTTTTCCTCCAGCAGTGTGTGTGGAACAGCCAGAGGGAGGCACACCTGTGCTGCAGCTCTTGCTGTTGGGTGCTGTGCTGGAGGAGGGGACTGGGCTCTGGGGGACGGGGGAACCAAGGTGGGCTCAAGCTGTTCTGGCCCAGACCCCTGCCCTGGGACCACCTCAGTCAGGGGCTGGAGGGTTTGACCTCATCAGGACTTTCCAGACACCTGAAATCAAGCATCTTTTTTGAGATGGTTTAAGCATCACTGAGATTTTATTTCTTCCCCTCATTTCTAGGGGGTCTCTAAAGCTTCTTGGCCTCTATCCAAGAAGTGTCCCAGAGAATGAGATTTGTGAGCTGGAGCTGTACTTGGGTCCTGAGAGAGGGGGTGAACCCAGAGCTCCTGCAGTATGTTCATTCAAAGAATTGTCTTCCCTTTTTGAGATGACCCTTGTGCAATTCTGTACACTTTGGAGCAGGTCTGCACGAGGTGGGGTGGTCCTGTAAGAGGACAGGCAAAGACTTAGAACAGCTTTGTCATGGGGACAAGGAAGAACCTTCCTTAGGAAGATACTGATCTGAAATGGAAACTGCCCCTGTTCAAGCTGGCACAGTCCCTGTCATGTCACCTCCTGTCCCAGCAGCTCAGTGCTGAGGAACTGTTCAGCCTCTGCTTCCCATGGAGGCTGAAAGGACCTTGGATTTTAGAGCTCATTCTTGGCCCCCTCTGCAAGGCACTGCAGGGGAGCAGCAGAAGCTCTGGAGCATGTCACAGGCACTGCCAGTGCTGCCTGGGCAGGAACAGCACTTGCCCATGGCAAAGAGCACCCTTTGTCTGAGTGTTCCTCCATCTGTACTTCAGCTCATTGTGGACATGAATGATGTTCTCTGCCGTGTTCTACTGAGTGACGCAGCAGGTGCTGTCCGGGCTCTCCATCATTAAAGGAGGCACCACAAGTCTTGTACTCTGAGATTTGACCCCACAGGACAGCCCCTTCCTACAAAGGTCTGTGTGCCACTGCTGTCCTTCATCCCAATCATCCCAGCTGGGATCTCAGGCCCTGTGTGACATGCCCTGACCATTGTCTGATGCTGGAGCTGCAGGTGAGCTCTCCCTGCCACGTAAGGGACTAGCAGGCGAAAAAGAGCATCTCTGTCCTTGAGTTTGCAGTCAGGCTCCTGTAAAGGCTCTACGGCAAACCCAGAAGCTCGTAGAGGCCCCTCAGCACGTGCAGAGGGGATGCAGCTTTTGGTTGCCCCTGCCTCTCTGGTCACATGTGCTGGAATTGCACTTCGGAGAGTTTTTTAGTGAAGCCAGAGCACTCATAGGCCTTGGTCCGAGACAGGCAGAGGTGCTTGCAGGGCTCCATCGCCCCCCGCATTCCCCTTACCATTCCCAGCCACTGCTTCAGCACTTCCCAAATGGACAGGGAGAAAGCCAGGGCTGAAGACGTCTTGGGTCATGTCTGAGGGGTTTTTTTCTGTCCATGTCTACATGCGCCAAGTCTGTCCTGGTGGCTGTCCCTCTTCCCACCCACGTCTGTCCTGGTGGCTGTCCCAGTTCCCACGCGTGTCCCGATGGATGTCCCCGTGGATGTTGCTGTTCCCACACATGTCCGTGTCCGCGCTGCGCGTGCACCGTGTGCCGAATGTACGGCGCAGGGGACGCCGATGTTGGGGTGTTATCCCGTCTCTGTGTTGCGGGCTGGAGGCCTGGGCGCTTTTTTTCTTTTTTCGGTTATTTTGAGGGTTTTTCTCCTCCTTCTCCGGGGAGCCCATTTTCCAGAGATCTGTACCCCGCTCTGATAAAGCGTTCTGCAATCTGTGCTGTGCTCTCCAGGGTGTCCCCCTCCTGTGTGGGCGCCGTGTGGGCGCGACCCGGTTTGGGGAAAAGGGGCGCGGATGGGGACAGACGAGAGTGGCCGCACTCCGCCCCCGGTGCGGGGCTGGCCCGCCTCCCGCCTGTCTGCGCCGCGGCCTCTGGTGAGGCGGGGTGGGTGCAGGCAGACGGCAGGGCAGCCTGGTGCGCTGAGGCCCCGCGAGGCCCCGGGGCGGAGCCGCCGCTGCCGATGGGCTCCGAGTCGCGCAGCCCGGCCCGGGGCGGCCGCTCGGAGCGGGAAAGGGAGCGAGACCGGGAGCGGGAAAGGGAACGAGACCGGGACCGGGACCGGGACCGGGAAAAGGAACGGGGCCGGGAGCGAGAGAGGGAGCGAGATCGGGGGCGCTCGCGGTCCGGGAGTCGCGGGCGGCGGCACCGCAGCCGGAGCAAGAGCCGGAGTCGGGGCCGACGCCGAGAGCCGACGTCGAGGTGAGTGGGCACCTGGCTCGGAGCGGCCGCGTCGTGTCTGTGGGGCAGCGGGTCCCGAGGAGCGAGGCTGGTGTGCTGGGGCCCGCGCGGCCCGAACCGGCCGCAGTCCCCGGGCCCGGCGGAGGACGGCAGGGGTTGCTCGGTCCCGCCGGCCTCGGCGAGGGCCGGGAACTAGGGCGAGCGGTCGGTCCCAAGCGCTGCGCTGGCCCGGGGCGATCAGGGGTGGGGGATGCAGGTACTCCTCGCTGTCTCGGCGCTGCCGGTGGCGCCGGTGCTGGGCCGGCCTCACTTGCGCCGGGGAAACGCTCTTGCTCGGCACGGCCGTGGCGTCCTCCTGCTGAAGCCCGGCTGTCCCCCCTCCAGCTCAGACTCCGGCGATGAGAGACAGAAATGGAAAAAGAAGAAAAGAAGCAGCAGCCGGGACCGGCATCGTAAGGACCGGAGGAAACACCGCTCACGGTCCCGGGGCCGTTCCTCCGGCTCCAGCCCGGAGTGCGGGCGGGACAGAGCGGTGCGGAGCCGGGAGCGGCGCCGCAGGAGGGATGGATCCAAGTCCTCCGTGTCCTCCGTCAGCTCCCCCTCCCCGCCGCGGCCCCGGGGCCGGGAGGAGCCGGGGCAGCAGCTGAGCTTGCAGGAGCGGCTGAGGCTGAGGGAGGAGAAGAAGAAACAGGCGGCTCTGCTGAAGGCCCTGGAGACACCCGAGGAGAAGCGAGCACGGAGGTTGGCCAAGAAGGAAGCCAAGGAGAGAAAGAAGCGGGAAAAGATGGGCTGGGGTGAGGAGTACATGGGCTACACCAACACCGACAATCCCTTCGGGGACAACAACCTGCTAGGCACATTCATCTGGAGCAAGGTGAGTTCTGCCCTGTTCCTGCAGCCAGATGAAACAGGCAGGGAGAGTCAGGGAAGTCTGTGCCCGAGGTGGGTTCTGTATCCAGAGTGGTGAGATAAGAAGATGGGTCGAGGACAGGAGAGGGTCTTGAAGCTGCTAGAAGCTGCAGGCTGAGTGCTGGACAGCGTTTACTGGGTCAGGGACATGAGGATGGTAACAGGAATGCAGCACTTCTGCTGTAGGAATGACAGATGGGATGTTCAGAGTTAGGGAGAAGAGGTTCTGGGGAGACCTTAGAGCTCCTTCCAGTGGCTGAAAAGGGCTCTAGGAGAGCTGGAGAGGAACTTTACAAGGGCCTGTATGGGCAGGACAAGGGGAATGACTTCCCACTGCCAGAGGGCAGGGTTAGAGGGATATTGGGAAGGAATTGTTAGCTATGGGGATGGGAAGGCCCTGGCATAGGTTACTCAGAGCAACTGTGGCTACCCCTGGATCCCTGGAAGTGTCCAAGGCTGGGCTTGGAGCAGCCTGGTGTAGTGGAAGGTGTCCATGGCAGGAGATAGACCAAGGTAGTCTTTAAGATCCTTTCCCTCGTGATTCCATGATACTATTGTGCTAGCACTTGCCTTACCAGGCCAGGTGGGCCATGTGTCCTGAGCCTGGTTTTGCTGGGGGACTTCAGGAACAGTGTCTGAGTGATTTAGGAGCCTTCAACAGTATCAGACCTTACTTGAGCAGCAGAAACAGGTGAATGGAGTAGCATTTGCTGGCCAGTGAGGGGCTGTGGAGCTCCTTGAGTTCCACAGCTTCCCTTGGTCATTCTGTTCCAGGCACTGGAAAAGAAAGGGATCAGCCATCTGGACGAGAAGGACCTGAAGGAGAGGAACAAGCGAATCCAGGAGGATAATCGCCTGGAGCTGCAGAAGGTGGGATAAGATGTCCTTTCCATGTCACTGTCTGTTTACAGCCTAGTTCTCTCCATTACTCTCTGGGAAATCCCCTTTTTCTTCTCCTGGGTGTGTCCAGTCTATAGGATTTTGGGAGCCATAGAATCCTGTCTTCTTTTATTCTGAAACTTCTTCCCTTGGAGTTGAGCCCAGGAGCTCAGGAGGTGCTGAGGAGGATAATGCCAGGTCATGACACTGAGGCACTCAGTTGTGCCTGTGTCCCCTGTCTTCCACAGGGCTGGCAGTGAGCCCAGGCAACCTGGTCCCCCACTCTTCCAGACCTCAGGCTGATGGCAGGAGCCAAGGCAACTCAGGGACAGGTCATGTCATGGCTGTGTCCTTGAGCAGGTGTCTGTGGCATCTGCAGAATGACCCCTCAGCAGTGGCGTCACAGCTCTGTCACCCTGGGCAGGTGAAGCAGCTGCGCCTGGAGCGGGAGCGGGAAAAAGCCATGCGGGAGCAGGAGCTGGAGATGCTGCAGCGGGAGAAAGAGGCAGAGCACTTCAAAACCTGGGAAGAACAGGAGGACAACTTCCACCTGCAGCAGGCCAAGCTGCGGTAGGTGTGCAGCTGCTCAGAGCCAGGCCTGGCAGGGAGCAGAGGATGGCACTGCTCAGTGTCCACCACTGTCTCTCTGTTCATCTCCCTTCCCCAGGTCTAAGATCCGGATTCGGGATGGGAGGGCGAAACCCATTGATCTTCTGGCCAAGTACATCAGCGCAGAGGATGATGACCTGGCCGTGGAGATGCATGAGCCCTATACCTTCCTAAATGGCTTGACTGTCTCTGACATGGAGGACCTGGTGGAGGACATCCAGGTGCCTGCTCTGCTGCCCGTCTGCCTAGGCTCAGGGCTCCTCTACCAGCTTTGCTTTCCTGATGATGGTATGGAGCAGGTGCCTGATGTGTCTCCTGCCTGCAGGTGTACATGGAGCTGGAGCAAGGGAAAAACGTGGACTTTTGGAGGGACATGACCATCATCACAGAGGATGAGATAGCCAAACTCCGCAAGCTGGAGGCCTCTGGGAAAGGAGGACCAGGTGAGCAGGAGAGCAGTGCCTGTCAGGGACTCTGAGTGGGGGGTCATGGAAGGCACAGGGTCTGCCGTGAGTGCTCAGGCTCAGAGGGGCTCTTGGACCTGCTGGATGGAGGCTGTGGGTCTGGCAGCTGTCCCTGGCTGAGGTCCAGCCTCCTGCTGTTGGCAGAACCCAGATTAGTGCAGCTGAGTGCCTGGGGACTGACTGGCTGCCCTCACCTTTCCAGGGGAACGTCGGGATGGTGTCAACGCTTCAGTCAGCTCAGATGTGCAGTCCGTGTTCAAGGGGAAGACGTACAACCAGCTGCAAGCTCTGTACCAGGGCATCGAGAGCAAGATCCGGGCGGGAGGGCCCAATCTGGACATTGGGTACTGGGAGAGCCTGCTGCAGCAGCTGAAGGCTTATATGGCTCGGGCCAGGTAAGAGCAGAGAGCGAGGGCAGTGCAGACCCTGCCAGGGGCAGAGCTGGAGAGGGATAAACACAGTTGATGGAGGGAATGGGATAGGGTGTTCTACCTTTTCTGAGATGGCTGATTTCTAAGAGGGGGAGCAGGGCAGGACACCCAGTCCCTTCAGCAGTGGTGATGTTTAGTGAGGACTACCAAGAGGGAACTGAACTGGGCCTTATTCAGCCCAAAGCCATCCAACCCCAGCAGGTTTCTGCCCATGGAGGTGTGTGTCACAGGTTTGGGTAGTCAGAGTGAGGTGGTTCTGCTGGGCAGGAGCTGACTGCTCCTCTCCTCTCTCAGGTTGCGGGAGCGGCACCAGGACGTGCTGCGTCAGAAGCTGTACAAGCTGAAGCAGGAGCAGGGGGTGGAGAGTGAACCACTCTTCCCCATCATCAAGCGGGAGCCAGCTTCCCCCAGTGACAGGTGAGCACACACCTGGGCCTGTCCCCAGGCACAAAGGCAGTCCTGTGCCCTCACCCTTCCCGAGGCAGAGCTGAGGTGAGCAGCGAACAATGATCACATACATACTCATTCTCCCTTCCACGCAGGCTGGATCCCGAAGAGAGCCTTGAGATACAGCCAGGGCCATCCTCAGAGCCAGAGGCAGAGCAGGATACGGAAGCCAAGGGAGAGGCGGAGGGGGAGGCCGTGCTTATGGAGGAGGATCTGATCCAGCAGAGCCTGGATGATTATGATGCGGGCAAGTACAGCCCCCGGCTGCTGGGCCCCAACGAGCTGCCCTTTGACGCCCACGTGCTGGAGGCCGAGGAGGACATGCACCGGCTGCTGCTCCTGCGCCAGCAGCTCCAGGTGACAGGTGAGCCCCAGGGCAGGCCCTTTGACCTTTGCAGCCTGCATGGCATGGAGGGTGTGCAGTGATTTGGGGTGCAGCACTGGAGGGGAGACTGCTCTCAGAAAGGGCAAGAGCTGGATCTAGGGCAGGCACCCAGAGCTGACCTAGCAGAGGGGTGTCCCTGGAGCAAAGGGCACTGTGGCCTGGGCAGGAGCAGGGAGATGGTGCTCAGGGGGATCTGCCTCAAAACCACCAAAGTGTTTGGGTGCACACAGGCAGGAGGAGGGGTGTTATGGTCAAGTTTTCCAGCGCAGCTTAGCCCAGTGCCCACTCGGAGCCTGCAGGGCAGCCCATGCATTCCCATGTCCAGTTCTGCATCCTCTGCACAGCAGCTCCTTCTCTGTGTGCCTTGGAGCAGCAATGTAACATGGATCAGGCCTGGCTGGCACTGCAGAACCTGATGTCGTCACCTCTCCTCCCCTACAGGTGATGCTTCCGAGAGCACTGATGACATCTTCTTCCGAAAGGCCAAGGAGGGCATGGGCGCGGACGAGGCACAGTTCAGCGTGGAGATGCCGCTCACGGGCAAGGCCTATCTGTGGGCTGACAAGTACCGGCCACGCAAGCCCCGCTTCTTCAACCGTGTGCACACAGGCTTCGAGTGGAACAAGTACAACCAGACCCACTACGACTTCGATAACCCACCCCCCAAGATCGTGCAAGGCTATAAGTTCAACATCTTCTACCCCGACCTTATTGACAAGCGCTCCACACCTGAGTACTTCCTGGAGGCCTGCCAGGACAACAAGGACTTTGCCATCCTGCGCTTCCATGCTGGGCCACCCTACGAGGACATCGCCTTCAAGATTGTCAACAGGGAGTGGGAGTATTCCCACCGCCACGGCTTCCGCTGCCAGTTTGCCAATGGCATCTTCCAGCTCTGGTTCCACTTCAAGCGTTACCGGTACCGCCGGTGAGGGGCTGCTCAGCACCCTCGGACACCTGGCATGGGGTGGATGCGGGTCTCATCCCACAGCACAGACACTGTTCCATACGTGGCCCCAAGGCCTGGCCCAGCACTGGGCATGTTCCTGAGGCTTTTCTTTGTCCTTGCAATTATCATGAAGGACCCTGAGACTTCGGTATAAATAAAATAAGGGTTATTTTAACCATGAGATCCTGGACGTGGGCACTCCCACTGCTCCTGCATGACATCACCAGCCAGTTGCACACCAAAACTCTTCTGAGGATTGGGTAGTGCTTGGGGTGGGGTGTCGTCACCCCTCTGTCTGTGGGGTCTGTTACCCCATCCCCACAGAGTCGGCCTCACTCCAGCCCACTCCCAACGCCTCTTATGAGTGCCAGATGAGTCTAGCTGCTGCTCCCCAGCTGGAGTCACAGGGCCCTTGACTTCACCATCCCAGTGCTGCCCTGTGTCCTGCTTCACAGAGGGGCCCCTCACCCTGCCCCGGGCCCCATTCCTGGAACATGGTCTCCTGGGATCGGGCCTCTCCAGCCTCGGATCGCTGCCACATCCCTCAGTCCTGGCTGTGGCATAGGAGCTTTAGTGCTGCCAGGCGCCTGCTCTGGTGGAGTGGAGGAGATGGATGCTGGTTGGGATATTTCCTTACAGGGAAAAATCCGGATTCCAGCGCCTGCAGTCCCTCCCACACCATGGCTGTGAGGCTCTCCCTGCCCTGGGCAAGAAACGGCTGCACTCCCCAGTGTCCTGTTCATGAGGTGGGGGTTCCTAAGGGTTTCTAGTGGTGTTTAGATGGGTTTTGGACACCTTAGAGGCTGTTGTTGTTTCCACCAGATGATGACCATGGGCACGGTCACACTCCTCTGGAATCACCCCACATAGCTCCATCCCCACACGCCTCCAAACCCTGAGGTATACCCACTCAGGCAGGTGGGATGGGGTGCTGGTGAGAAGTGCCCAGGGGTGCAGGAACCCTGTGCCCTGGCTTCAGTGAGATGCCATTTCCTACCTGTGTCCAGCCTCTCCCCAGTACAGGCCCATTGTCCAAAGACTTAGGACACTGCTCAGGTTCCCCAGCCTAGGGCAGGGCCAACCCTGCTGTGCAAGGCCTTGGGGGCTGCCCCATGCTTATCCAAGTTGCCTTGTCCTGCTCCTGGTTCCTCTGGCTCTGCTGGCAAGAGCCAGAGCTGCATTAGGAGCTGTGCTCAGGAGGCTCCCGTGCCTCCCCTGACCACCCACAGTTGGGGGCTTGGCCTGCCTGCAGATGAGGGGTGGGGGACCCCAACTGCCTTGGTCCTGCACACGGGTACCCCCTCCACATCCTGCCAGGCATCCCCAGGGCCAGCAGCTGCACTGGACACATTTCCTTGGCCTCCCCTTCCTGTGAGTTATTTCCAGCTGCTGCCTGTGCAGGGGGGTTTCGGGTCTCAGTGGAGGAAGTGAGTGAAGGCCTGGCCAGGGAGGAGGAAACAGGGGAAAAACTCAAACCCAAAGCTGGTGATTGGTGCCTGTCCTGCTCAGCTGCAAGGCATAGCCTCCCTCCCCATAGCCCATCCCTTTCCTTCCTGGGCACACACAGAGCGGGGGGGGGATCTCCCCCCAGAAACGTCCCAGTGTATCTCTAGCCGGAGGAGATGTCATCTTTCAGGCACTGTTTTCCTGCACGTCAGACTCCGGGCCCTGGGCAGGCACAGGAGCCTAAATCCCGAGAGCTGGTGCAGCCTCCGGGCATGTGCCGCGGCCAGATCAGGGACTGGATCCGGCTGAAGCCCCTGGCGGCTTTTCCCTCAGTCCTCCTCCTAGTCTACATCTCCCCAGCGTTTCAGGGACGCTGCCACGGCACAGCCCTGTTTGCAGGGGGACACAGCGGCTCGGCCGGTTCATGCCCGGGCGGGGCAGTCGGTGGAGCTTCCCCGTGTCCCATCATCCGTGAGCGCAGCGGCTCCCGGGCACAGCCCGGCCCCACCCGGAACAGCAGCGGCTGCCGAGCCCCGCGGGGGCATGTGGGGCTGCTCCTGCTCCTGCTCCCAGCTCTGCGGCCCTGCCTTGCCTTCCGCCCAGCCTTTCGCTGCGACAATCTTTGCTCCAAACCAAGGGACAGCCCCTCACTACCGAGCCAGTGCCGGGAAAACCTGCCTGGGCATCCACCTGAGCGCCGAGCCGCTGTGCCCCTCGCTTGCCCTGATGGGATGTCCCCGCGTCCCCCGCTGGGCTCAGGCGCTCCCAGCTCTTCAGAGCCGAGCTCTGCCCTCTTCGGCGGAGCTCGGGGAGCGGCAACGGAGGCTGTGGCGTCCTGAGACCATGGGAAGGAACATTGCCTAGGGACGTGCCACCCCAGCTGGTCTCGGGTTGGGACAGCGCAGCGACATCCCGAGCTCGGAGCTGCCGGGCTGGGAAAACCCCCGGGAGCCGAATCCCTGCAAGACGGGGATGGCTGGGGCTGCGGGAGCACCCAGGGACCCTGGCCCTTGGCCACCTCAGTGCCCGGAGCCGCACCTGCCTCTCCCTTCTCGGGCTCCGGGGTCGCTGGGGGGCTCGGCGGGGACGCCCCATCTGGACCCCAGCGCGGTGCGGGTCCCGCTGGAGGGGCGGCACGGCCGGTACCCCCCCGCCTCAAGCCCGCCCGAGCAGGGACTCACTCGCTCGAGTAAACAAGTGAGTAAGGGGGCGGGAGTCCAGCCCCGACACGGATCCAGCCGCGGGTGCCTCCGCCAGGGGGGCTTTGAGGGCCAGCGCCGGGGGGGCTGCACCGGAGGGACGCTGTCGAGTCGCCGGGGCGCTGCCCGGGCAGGGGGCGATGGGGCCGGGGGCCGACCCCTGCCTGGAGACTGTCCCGAGCAGCGAGGGAGCGGCAAGGGACGGAGCCGGTTCCGGGGGGCGCGGCGAGCCCTGCCCTTCCTCCGCCCCGCCGCGGAGCTGAGCTGAGCCTGGCTGAGCCGAGGCGGGCTGAGCGGAGCCGAGACGGGTGAGTCCCGCCGGCAGCGAGGTAGGGCTCAGGTCTGCGCGGGAGGGAGGCGTTGGAGGGGGGCGAGAGATACGGGGCCAGGGGGGCTGGGAAGGACAAAGAGCCCAGAAGGCTGGGATGGACGGACAAAGAGACCGGGATGGACGGACAGAGACTGGGATGGGCGGACAGACGGCAGGGTTGGGACGAACGGAGCGGCTGTGCGGGGCTCTTGGGCTGTGTAGAACGTTCGGAGCTCCAGGGGCTCCCAAGGTTCTCGGGGAGCTCGCCGCCGGTTCAGCCGCCGGGTTCGAACATAACCCCGAGGATCGGGTGCGTTTCGAGGAAGGGAAGGGGAGACCCCATAGTGGGGGACGGACACATGGTGTCCCCCCCTCCCCCCAGTGTGTGTCTGGCCCCGGGACCGAGGGTCCGTGACGGGCATATCTTCGGCTTCCCGTCGGAACCAGGATTTCCTTTCGGGGCTCCCCGGCCGGGACGGGTCTCCCCCCTCTCCTGCCGCCGCCCGCTGGCTCCTCCGGGAAGAGCCGGAGAAGGGCTTGGAAAGGCTCAGGGAAGGGCTCGGAAAGGAAGGGTCTATTTCGGGATGTTGGAGTGGGCGGCCCAGCAGCCTTGAAGCCTCGAGATGCCACTGCGGGTGAGAACAGTCGTGGGGCAGAGGGCCCTGGTGCCCCAGGGCTGCCGAGCCCCAGCTTCTGCTTTCCAGGGTACCCAGGTTTATCCTCCATCCACTGCCTGCCCAGCTCTGGGGCCCTGGAGATTGGAATAGGGATGGTGCCAATTGTTTCCCAGTCATCCGAGAGGCTGGGGACCTCTGCCCTGGGCCACAGCAGAGACAAGCGAGGATAGTTATCATGTCTGGCAGGAACCATCCTGTGTGTCCCTGCTTCCCATGAATGTCCTCTGTTCTGGGTTTTCTAGAGATGTCCCTGCTCTAGACCAGGCCAAATTCTTCAGGAGTGATGGTTGTGAGCCCAGGGAGGAACACTGATGCACTGCCAAGTCCTCATCCCCATGGCTTTCCTGTTCAACCTGATTTGATACCCCAGAGCCCCAGCCTGGAGGGAAGTGGCGACCACATCCATCCCTGACAAGTGACACAGTGTCCCATGGGATCACCCACACCAGAGGCATCAGGCTGTGGAGACAGAACAGATCATGCAGGGAAAGTCATTGTCCTGGAGAGGCCAAGCAAGCAGAGACTGGCCATGCAAGGGATAAATGCAAACGCCCTGCAGCACCTTCTGCATGGCTGTCCTGTGGCTCAGCACCACATCCAGGGGCAGACCCCAGGTCAAGAGCACACGTAGGGTGTGGGGGGAGTCACTGCTCTCTGGTTTGGGGGTCCCTTTGCAGGTGTGTGGTGCCTCTCCCATTCCAGCCCCCACCATGATTTGATCTTGCAAGCCCTGTCCAGAACCCATGCCCAGTCCTGCCTGGGGAAGCCTGGGGAAACAACGGGCTGGAGCAGAAGCTGATAAGGAGCAGCCTCCCACACTCGCCATTTGCCTCTCCCTCACTCCCCTCGGATGTGGCTAGGGCAGGAAGCAGTGCCTAGCAGAGGCAGGGCAGCCTTGGTGCATCTGCAGCAGGACCCAAACCCACAGGCTCAAGCACTGCCAGGAGCCCCATTAGTGCCTGCACCAGCCCCCTACACCCCACTGCCAGTGCCTCACAGCCTCCAGCAGAACATTGCACAGCTAGCTCCTCTCCTCCGGGATCTTACCCCAACACCCCTTGCCAAACCCTGCTCCAATGGCATGTCCAATTTTGCTGGGTCTAGAACCCCAAAACCAAGCACAGGGGATCAGGGAGGACAATCTCTGCACTCAGGATTTCTCTTCTGCAGGACCTGCTCTCCCCATGTGCATCCTCCTGCAGTGGCTGCCTGTGATGGGGGGTAAACGGCAAGTGGGGACCCCCCAGAGGCACCACTGGTGTGTTCTGGCTCACTCCCAGCCCTGCAGCTGCTAAGTGGCCCCTTGTAAATATTTAATTTCCTTTAAGTGCTGGCCCAGCTGAGGCAGCTCTGGGTCCAAGCTACTCAGTCCCTGAGCCCAACCGAGTCCTCTGAGCCCCTGGGGTTCCTGTCAGGCCACAGTGGGCAGTGAATGAGCGTCCAGGTTGTGGGCAGGAGGTGAAGTGGGGGGATGTAGGTAATGGTGGGATTTGGAGCTTCTGGGGCTGCTGGTTCCTTACCTGGCCAAGGTACCACTGCAGGGAGACCTCCCACCCCACGAGACACTGTAGGGACAGGTCATACCCTGCCACAGAGAGCCAGCGGGCAGCCAAGAGCATCCTGTGGGTGTGAGTGCACAGCTAACAGGGACAGCAGGGCAGCATTGCCCCATGGGCTCTTGAACCCCGTGAGGAGGGAGCACCCTGGGATAAGAGGAACATGTTTGGGGACAGCACCCTGGAACTGTGGGCAGGTACATGGCAAGGGACAGCTGGAGTGGGACTGGCACACCAGGCACTATGGAGCATCTCTGTGGGGCATTTCTCAGAGGATCTGGGAAAGGCTGGTGACTTCTCAGGGTCGTAGAATGTCATGCTGAGGCCTCAGCATGTGTCTGCAGGGCTGACGCCTCTGGGGCTGATGCAGTCCCTCAGGGACCAGTGAGAACAAACAGCAGCAAGTTTTCACTCTTGGCTCATGGAAAAAGCTGGGCCCACCCTCACAGTGATTCACCACCACGCTCTGCCAGCCCCCCACACCAGGACAGGAGAGAGATGAGGACGAGCCACCATCACCATTCCTGACCCCTTCCCTGCTCTGCACCGGCAAGGCCGGTGACGAGGCACGGTGGGTGCCAGCACTATCACCTCATCTGTCACTGGGATGAGAACCCAGAGGATGTTGCAATGCCTGGCCCCATCCCAGTCCAGTGCGATCAGTGCGTGCCTCGGGTGTGCGCAGTGACTCCCAGCCCCGTGCACCAGGAGCCTGAGAGGTGTCTGGGTGTGGGACACGGCCTGGGGACCCAGAGCCAGACCAGTGGTCAGGGCTGGCAATGATCAGGGTTGGTGTGAGGTTTAACTTGGGGACAGAAGACAAGTGGCAGTGCCACCCTGCACAAGGGAAGAGCACTGCAGGGGGGGCTTTGCAGGGGTGGCATGTTGGGATAGGGCTGGGCCTCCCCCTGGGCATCTACTGGGGCCACTGGGCTGAGGACCACATCAGCCAGGAGGGTGGGCTGGGGCAGGTGGGGTGGCAGGAACATCCACAGCCTGGAGAAATGGGTCCCAGAAGGAGAGGAGGGGTCTGGTCCCTGTGGGGGTCTGTGTCCCCAGGTTGTCCAGTCCCCACTGTTGCCATGGCTCTGTCCTGTCCCACATCATTCCATTTGCAGCCTGGACTAATTTGCAATGGAGGGCCCGGGAGGACGAGGACTTTGACCTAATGAACCTTGTGGGTCCCTTCCAACTCAGGATATCCCATGATTTTATGATTTCCAGATGCTTCCCAGCCCAAGCAAGGCAGAGTGGCACTGTCTGGGATGACCATCACCACAGCCATCCCTTTGGCACCCTGTCGCAGCCACTGTCCTGGTGACAAGACTACATTTCCCACTGTGAGGGATGCCAGAAAGGCAGAGCAGGTCTGTCACCCACACTGGCTGTGGTTTGGCAGCAGAGCCAGGGTTGCAGCACAGCCTCAAACCTGTACCTCAGGTTTCCCCAGCACACTGGGGGAATGGGGCATCTTCGCAATGCGCCAGGGGTTTGCACTCAGGGATAAGCAGAACGTCAGGAGCATGCCCTGGTGCAACCACTTTGTGCCTGCATCTTTCAGAGCGTGTCCCTCACCGTCATGGAGGGTGATGGCCCCAGAATCTCTGCCTATGTCCCCCTGGGGCAGGAGGAAGCCAGGCTGTGGATGCTGCGTTTCCCCCAGTACCCGCTGTGCTGGGATTCAGCCTCGTGGCTTCAGCCCCACGTGGCTCATGGCCGGGAACAGTTAATCCCGGCAGCTGCAGGGCTGCAGCCCTTGGCACTCACTGCAGCTGCGCCTGGGGCCGGCAGGGGCTGGGTCCCGCTCTGGTGTCTCTCTCCATGGCCCAGGATTCCACCATGGGTGACACTCCTCCATGGGTGTCAGCCCCTGGAGAGCCCCGTATTCTGCAGGCTCAGGATGGATGATGGGTGGGCTTGGCCATGGGGAACAGCCCTAAATTCACTCTGTTCCACCTGTAGGGCAAGGAGGCATTGGTCCTGGCAGCGGGACTCCAGCCATGGAGAAGAGCCAGGAGGGTGCCTGAGGCTGCTGGAAGGAGCAGGAGGGGGTGCAGGACATGGAGCCCCCCAACAGCAGCATGGCCGGGCAGGCAGACTTGTGCTTCGGAGTGTTCAATGCCAGCGATGGCCGTGCCAGTGCACAGAACAGCATCGCCTCACCCTGGTTCTCCACCGCCTTTGGCCTCATCGGCCTCTGCTCCAACCTCTTTGCCCTCTGCGTCCTGGTCAGCTCCTCCCGCAAGCTCTCCAGCCAGGCTCGCTCCTCCTTCCTCATCTTCCTCTGTGGGCTGGTGGTCACAGACTTCATGGGGCTGCTGGTGACGGCCTCAGTCATCATCCCCTACCACTTCACCAAGTTCTCCTGGGCCAAGGTGGACCCTAGCTGTCACCTCTGCAACTTCCTCGGCTTCTCCATGGTCTTCTTCGGGCAGTGCCCACTGCTGCTGGGAGCCACCATGGCCGGGGAGAGGTTCTTAGGCATCAACCGCCCCTTCTCTCGCTCCACCAGCCTCTCCAAGCGCCGCGCCTGGGCCATTGTGGGGCTGGTGTGGGGCTTCTCCTGCTTGCTGGGACTGCTGCCGGTGTTCGGGCTGGGGCGGTACACACTGCAGTTCCCCGGCTCCTGGTGCTTCCTCACCCTCCTGCCTGACACCGGCGACGTCGTCTTCTGCCTGCTCTTTGCACTGCTGGGCATCCTCTCCGTGCTGCTCTCCTTCATCCTCAACACCATCAGCGTGGTCACACTCTGTCGTGTCTACCACGACCGCGAGTCGGTGCAGCGGCGCCGTGACAGCGAGGTGGAGATGATGGTGCAGCTTGTGGGCATCATGATTATCGCCACCATCTGCTGGATGCCCCTCCTGGTGAGGCCCCTGTCCTGGTGTGCCCCATTTCCCCCGCTCCATGTCCCCCCTGTTCCTCCTTTTGCGGGGTCTTTGTGTCACCTGTTCTTCCCTGGGGGGCCTCAGTCTTGGTGTGTTCCCCCCATCTCCCTCCATGTCCCTCCTGGGGTTTGCTGTCCCCCACCCTTCACAGTGAGGTCCCAGTTTTCATTATGCCCCCTCCATGTCCCTACTAGTAAGGTCTCAGTTCTGAGGGTGACCCCTTGTCTCCCCTTCCGGTGTCCCCCTGCCACCTCTCTACACCTCAAGCTGTCCCTTAGTGACAGGAAGAGCAGGTGCTCCCCAGTGCCCCAAACCAGGCCAGGACTCCTCCAAAGGGCTCAGTGCCTCGACTTTCATCACTTCCCCATCCTGAAGCAGCTCATGGATCCTCCTCTGATACATTTCCCCCTTCTCCCCCCAGATCTTCATTGTCCAGACGGTCCTGCAGCACCTGCCTGGCAATGCACGGGTGCTGCCCAGGGACACGCAGGAGATGCTGCTGATCTACATCCGCATGGTCACCTGGAACCAGATCCTGGACCCCTGGGTGTACATCCTGTTCCGCCGGGCTGTGCTGCAGCGTGTGTACCCCCGGCTGCACCCCCGGCCCTCCATCGCCTCCCTCAGCCCCTCCCTGCCCCGCAAGCTCACCGCTGGCTCCGTCCTGCAGTAGCAGCACTGGGGACGGGCACTGGGCAGGGGGACACAGCCGTTCCCCCGTCCCACCCCCACAGTGGATCCTCATCATCTGCATCCAGGGGCTTCTTCCCCCTGCAAGCCTGATACCCATGGGGCTGTCAGGGGCCACAGGGCTGCTTCCCCCTCCCCATCCCCAATAAAGCACAGCTCGTGCAGCTCTTGGTGCCCGCTGGGGGTGACCACCCAAGGGGGCCCCAGGGAGGGTATGTGGGGGAACCCACCCTGCTGACAATCAGCAACAGTCCTTCTCCTCCAGTCTCTCCTTTAATGAGCCGCAGATGCTGCCCACCACATTTGGGGGTGTACAAAGGGGATCCTCAGGAAGATGGGTGGGACAGATGTAGGTGCTGTTCAGAAAGGTGTGGGGGGCAGAATGGGGACCTCCACCAGCACCTCAGCCCCACATGAGGTGGGGATGAGATGGGGACATGGGGACAGGACAAAAGTGAGGGGCAACACCTTTCCTCCAGCTACTCCTTATCCCCCTTGGGGTGGCAGACGGCTGCCCACACCTCGGCCACAAACTCCTGGGGGAAAGCAAACTCGCCCAGCACCGAGTCCAGCCCTTGGGCAAGCTGGGCCACGCTGGGGCTGTCCTTGGCCGCCTCCACCATAGTTGAGGCTGTTGGGGAGAAGAGGGAGGTCAGGTCCAGTGGGAAGGGCTGGGACAAGAGTAGGGGCTGTGGCAGGGTTGGGATGGGAGTGAGGGTCAAGACAGGGACAGCTCTGGGGGTCAGGGTCCAGGCCCCCTCCTCACCCAGTTCGCTGTCTCGGATGCCCATGTAACTCTCCAGCAGATCGTCCACCCGCCGGGCAGCTTCTTCCTCCGAGGGACTGGGCTGGGGGCGAGGCGCCCAGGGGATGAGTGCCAGGCAGCACAGGGGGCACCAGGGGCACAGGGATGCTTATCCCCACCCTGGCACAGTGTGAGCAGCCAAAGGCTCGGGGTGGAGGGCTCAGGGTGTGCCTTACCCCCTCCTCCAGCACAGCCGCACCCTGTGTCCGCAGCCGCAGCGTTTCCTTCCCACTGGCCATTCTGCCTTCGCCTGGGGATTTGCCTGTCCGTGTCCGCTGGCCGATCATGTCTGTGCTCCAAGGTGAGGGGTGAGGGCACAGGCAGGCTGGGATTCCCAGCCCCTCACTGTTCAGTGCCCGGCCATCCCCCAGCCCCCCAGGGGCACTGCTGGGTGAGCCAGGGATGGGGGCAGTGAGTCAGGGGCACCCAGGGGTGCAGAGTGGGGTTGCTCGTGGTTATGGGGTGCTCACAGATGCTTGGGACATCGCACAGAGCAAGGGGGTGGCCACGAGGGGCACAAGCAGGTGTGGGGATGAGTGCCCCAGGGGTGGGGTACACACATGCATAGTAGGGGTACAGAGTACACACAGTGAACCCTGGGAGACACTCGGTCACTGGGGAGGGGCTGCAGGGCCACGGGGGGCTGGGGAGGATCCCGGCATCCCCAGGGCAAGGGTGTCCCAACTCACCAAAGGCCTTTTTGGGCTGGACCAGGCGGAGTGTGAAGGGCTGAGCCCGTGGCAACTCCCGCAGCATCCGGGCCACCTCGTAGTGCCGGCAGCCCACGATGGTGTGGTCATTGATGGCCTCGATGCTGTCCCCCACACACACTGTCTGCAGCCGATTGATGATGCTCCCCTCCTTGATCCTCTGGGGACCATGGCGGGACAGAACACAGTGACCCCGTGGCTCAGTGGGACACTCAGACACAGCCCCCACCCCAACCCACACAAAACCACCTCAGTAGTCCCATGCCCTTTGTAGCCAGGTCAGGCAGGGGAGATCCCACGGCTGGGGTGGACCCAAGGAGGGATGGATGTGGGGAGTCAGGGAGGAGCGTGGTCCCAAGGAGGGGACCCACAGGGGATGTCACCTGCAGGGCCACAGTCCCCAGGGCTGCCCCAGTCTCAGAGTGGTCCCCAGGAGCTCACCTTGATGAAGGCGTAGCCAGCCCCGTTGTCTGTGATGGTGAGGCCAAGTGCGTCCTCTGTCTTGGTCACCTCCACCTCCTTGGTCTCACCCCGGACGTGGGCGAAGATGAAATCCTCCAGGCCAATCTGTCCCCCCAGCAGCTTCTGCATGTCCACTTTGTGTGTGTTGAGCGTGCAGAAGAGGATCTGCCGCGGAGAACCCCATCAGCAGGGACTGGGGATGCCCAGTAGGGCAAGAGGTGTCAGGGCAGCCACGGCCAGCTCAGGGGGATTTGGTCAGATCTGGGCATCGCTAGAACCCCTGCCTGGGTACCCAGCATTGCCCCATTCTTGTGCACCATCCCACAGCTCTGCACAGCTGGAATCAGCCAGGGAACTGGCAGCCACAGCTCCCAGCCCACATTATGGGGAGAAACTGAGGCACAGAGGGCTCCCCCAAGCCCTCCCCAGAGGAGCCAATACAACCCTGAAGCCATAACACTCTTCCAGAAAATTTTGGGGACTACATTTGAAAGCATCTGGGAACTACGGGAGCACAGTTCAGACAGTAAGTGTCACAGGGTGGGGGTCCCTGCCTGGGACACAAAGACCTGTCCCCTCCCCAGGCTGCAGCCGCTCACCTCGGTAGGCGAGATGTCGAAGACCTCGGCGATTTTGGCGTAGAGCTCCTTGACGTTGGTGAAGCCCTCGATGCGCCCCGTGGGGCTGCCGTGGGCCAGCTGCGTGTGGAACACCAGCCTGGGGCGGGCGCGGGCAGCCCGGGGAGCTGCGGGGCCAGGCGGCTCGGGGGTCCCCGGCTCCTGCCCCACGCCGTTCTCCATGGGGCCGCCCTCGGGGGGCTGCCGGCCGTGCCTGCCCACCCGCTGCATCCCTGCGGCGCTGCTGAATTATGGATGGGGCTGGCTCCCCTCCGGCCGTAAGGTGATCCCCGCGCCCGGGAACCTGAGCCGGTGGCGCAGGTCACCCCCGGGGATCGGGTGAGCTCTGCCACGTAGGAAGAGCCCCGGACAGGCTGGAGGTGGGAGAGCAGCCAGCCCAGAGCACCATCACATCCTCCCCAGCTGGGGCTGGGGGCTGCAGTGATGGATCCACCCCAACAAGCCCAGGATCAGCTCCAGAGCTCCCACTGAACACAAACACACAGGACCAGAGTGGTTTTCTCCCACATTTATTTGCTCCCATCTCTCTCCCCAGCCCAGCAGCACCAGGAGATGGCAAATGACAGAAGCAGAGCACAGGCCTGGCAAGCGAGGCAAGGGTGGGAACACCCCAGTCCTAT
This sequence comes from Sialia sialis, assembly GCA_009812075.1. NCBI lineage: Eukaryota > Metazoa > Chordata > Aves > Passeriformes > Turdidae > Sialia > Sialia sialis. The sequence continues at coordinate 787,832 of VRYO01000038.1, forward strand.
CAGACCCAGGGCCAGGGCCATGTAGTGCTAAGTAAGAAAATAAGACACTCTCTAATTACAGTCTGAGATTAACGACAGGCAGTCTCGGGGACACCAACCCCAACCCTGGTTGCCAGCACAGTGGTCCCACAAGAGCAGGGGGGTTCAGGCAAAAGGAGCAGGAGGCAAAAACCAGTGCAGCACACCCAGGGTCCCTGCAAGCAGGAAGGGGCAGTCACAGCTCCCTGCTACAGGGGTCCCCACCCCAGGACAAGGTGGGTCCCAGCTCCAGCTCCCCTCTGGCCTGAAGAGTTTTATTGCTTTCAGAAGCTTGCTGCCTGGTCCCAGATACAGAGGGGAAGGAGGGGAGCCAAGCAGGGTGACAGGGGCAGAAGCTGAAGGCACCCATTAAATAAAAGCTGAGGCAGGTGGCAGGAAGGAGCTGTCCTCATGGCCTTGCTGGGGATGGGACCAAGCAGCTCCCACACTGTCCAGAAAGACAGGTGACAGCACCAGGACCAAAGGGGTCGGTCACCCCCGGTTCACATTAAAGGGGTGTGTTCATTGCAGACCCAAAGTCCCCAGTGCCCCTGTCTCAGCCAGGTTTCAGGGAGCCCCTGGTGGCAAGGCAGGGCTGGGAGGCACAGGGGAGAGCTTGGGGTGCTGGCAATGCTGTTCAATGCTGACCCTCTCCCAGTGCTGCCTCAGCTGGGCTCCCAGCCCTGTCACCACTTGTCCCCTGAAGCTCAAGGTTGCTGGAGCTGGTGCAGCCGTGGGTGGGGCAGTCTGGGCTGGAGGGTCCCAGCTACAGGAAGGTGCAAGGGGCAGGGGGAGCAGACAGACCCCCTGCAGATACTGTCCCTTGAATGAGCTCTAAGGGACAGGCCTGGGGTCCAGCCAGGCCCAGGGTCTGGAAGGACTGGTCCTCTCACAAGTGTTCACTGAGGAGGAAGAAAAGCACGGCTGAGTCACAGAATCTCAAAATGGTTTGGATGGGAAGGGGTCCTAAAGTTCATTCAGCTCCTCCCTCTGCCATGGGCATGGACATCTTACCAGGGTGCTCCAAGCCCCACACAACCTGGCCTTGGACACTGCCAGGGATCCAGGGGCAGCCACAGCTGCTCTGGGCACCCTGTGCCAGGGCCTGCCCACCCTCACAGGGAACAATTCCTGCCCAATATCCCATCCAGCCCTGCCCTCTGGCAGTGGAAGCCATTCCCTGTGTCCTGTCCCTCCATCCCTTGTCCCCAGTCCCTCTCCAGCTCTCCTGGAGCCCCTTTAGGCCCTGCCAGGGGCTCTCAGCTCTCCCTGGAGCCTTCTCTTCTCCAGGTGAGCACCCCCAGCTCTCCCAGCCTGTCCCCAAAGAACAGAGGCTCCAGCCCTCAGAGTATCTGCGTGGCTTTCTCTGGACTTGCTCCAACAGATCAGCATCTTTGGACATAGTGACACCTCCTGAATTCAGGGACTGGAGTTCCCTCCCCCTCAGCTCCCATCAAGAGCAAGAAGCTGCACATCCATCTCTGTCCACATCTCCCCTGCTCAGCTCCCATCACCACCAGCTCGAGCTCAAGCCTGCAGTTCCCATGGGACACCTGTGCCACAGTCCCAACCCTGCACTCACCTGGCAATCCGGGACAGGATCTCCTTGACACGCAGCACCAGTGGCTCGTGCTGCAGCGGGTTGCTCTCGATGGCACTATGCAGTTTGGCCATGTAGAAGTCCAGGGTGCTCAGCGTGGGGGTCTCCCCAGTGCCTGTAGAGTTGACAGCCCAGTGAGCAGGGCTAGTAGGTTGCCACCCAACCCTGCGCATGTGCTGGGGACGGCAGAAGGGATCACAGCAGCAGATGTCACCTCCTGCAGTGGCACAAGCCCAGGAATGCAAGGATTTGGGCCAATCTGCGGTGCAGCTGTGAGTGTGGCTCCAGAGGAGGGACCCCAGCCTGCCCTGTCCCAGGACAGGGAAGCCTGCCGGCTGTCACATCCCTGGGCTTCCTGGAAAGCTCCCCAAGTGCTGCCAGATCCCACCCCAGCAGGAGATGGGCAGTTACCACCAGCCCACTGCCCTCAGTGCTCTCTTGCATGGGATGGGGGCACCCCTCAGTGGCCTCTGCCCAGGCAGGGGTCCCAGCAGCCAGGGAGCCTCACAAGCACCCCCAACTCACCGGGGATGGGGAGGGAGGCAAAGCTGGCAGTGAGGGCCTGCCGCACAGACTGGAGCTGCTGCTGCAGGGCCAGGGTCTGCCGCTCCTCCTGTGCCAGCTCCTGCTCCAGCTTCTCCTTGGCGCAGTTCATGCTCTCCGTGTGCTTCTGCAGGATGGCGTTCTGCTCCTCGAACTCCGTGTTCATCTTGCGCAGGCGCCGCAGCTCAGCCTCCCGGGCTGCCAGGACAGCATCATGTCCTCAGGGACAGACCCCAGCCCCTCTCATGCCAAACCCAAGCCCTGTCCCACACACGGCTCTTCCAAGCAGCTCTGTGTCACCAACACCCAGGCTCCAGCCAGGACCTTGTCCCTCCATCCACGCTTCCCAAGGACCCTCCCAAGCCCCTACCCTTGTTTTGGTCCAAGAACTCCTCTGTGAAGATGGGCACATCAAAGGTGGAGAAGGTGTCACTGCATTCGCCAGCCTGAGGGACACGAAGGAGGGGTTGGACAGGGCTGAGCCCCCTAGAGGGGACCCAGCACCTTGGGTCCAGGCTCATGAGGGCTCCAGGACAACGTGAGAGCTAGCCCTGCCTGGCAAATGGAGAAGGAGGACAGCTATGCTCTGCCTCCCACCCCTCCAGGAACCTGGGACTCACA